>CP139502.1:340374046-340931549 GCA_021014915.2 Artemisia tridentata subsp. tridentata | reverse complement strand
ACCATCCAAATTAATACATCATAGGGGCATTGCATCTCCCTTACACTTGAACTTTTACATAACTTTACAAATATTAATCTAATGACTCGAATTAAGATAATTGAAAAACTTGGAGTACTTTTAAAACATTTAGCACATATGGGGGTAATAAATGATGTTCTTCCCCATTACTCCATTACACTAGTACTTTACCCATGAGTCCCAATCGTCCCAAAACACTATGTACAAGGATATGACTCGACTTAGCAACCATATAATCAATTAGATAATTAACTTGGGTTTAAACAAATGTTGTCACAATAATGCACTAAAAATGAGTGCATACAAGGTAGGCTAAGGCGATTTGGGTGTACATTTTAGTGGGGTGTAAACAAATTCTTCCTTTAAGTAAAATGCTTAAAGGTCGAAACGAAAAGATAGGCTCTGAGGGGTGTACTAGGGGTATCGTGTACTAAAAATGAGTACAACGCAAAGGGTGTGGGAGAATTACTTGACCAATGTAGCCAAAGTAATTATAACAAAAACACAGGTGTAAAACAATGGGTTAATCCTAATGCCTCTTATCATGTAGTAAATCTAACTACACGAATGTAGTCTCACTTGTGGCCTCGGAATGGTCCTAACGCAAGTTCTAGAATCTAAGTGCTACCGGTACACACATCATAGCATAAATGCTTTTCCTACCAATTCTAGGGGCGAACCTCACATATTTGGGGGTGGAAAATTTTTTAGTGGTACGGTTTTGTGCTAGTCATATAACTCCTATCCGTGAGACGCTCATTAAGATCAAAGTTTCACTCCTAAATGTTGTAAAAAATTTTAAATTTGGCACTAAAATTACCTTAACGAGTATTTCTCTCAGTTTTATTACACATCTACTATTAAACAAACAAAAATCAAGCGCAATTGTATTCTCAAAAATCGTACTTTTACCTTCCCCTTACACTTAAGATGAACATTGTCCCCAATGTTCAAATAACAAGATGTAAAAGAAAAAAGTAAAAGAATGAAATCAAATACTCCCCTGATTCGCTCGGTGGATAGTGAAATTACACGGTTAGATCTTCCTCCAAGGTAATGTTGAAGCTCCATGACTAATGCATCGCCATAAGCTTGATTCCATAAACATCTCCTTGTCCAAAATAACCTGTTAAACCTGAGAAAACAAACACGAAAACCTGCATAACATCGGCGGGAAAAATCTATATATAAGGATATAATGCTTGTGGAATGATAATTTTGCAGATTCCTGGAGATTATAAGTTGGAGATTTTAATAAAAACTTTTTATGAAAACAAAACTTTCAAAAATTTCTGAAAATTAAATCTGACGCCGTCAGGTTATAAACCCTGACGCCGTCAGAAATGACCTGACAAAAATTTTCATTTTAAGTTTCCGGAAAATTTCTGGAAAAACCTTTACCTTACTTCCTGGAAATCCTGCAAAACATCATTATGACTCGATACAAGCATTTGACTCAAACAAATACTAATATGTATGTTCACTTATTATTATTATGATTCATGTTCATTTGTGTTCTAATAAACCGATTTAGATTTCCCTTACACTTGTCTTTTGCAAAATACCTTTATATGTAGTTAAGACGAAGTTAAAAACAAAATAAAGCATTTTCACAATTTACTTTTGAACATGAATCAATAATGATAAAAATTAAACACACATACGGAAACAAATAAAAACAAACAAACAAAGAAATAAACACACAAAGCAAATAAAACTTGGGTTGCCTCCCAATAAGCGCTTGTTTTTGTTCGAGTCATGAGCCTGACTCTACCCTTATTTAATGGATAAAGGAGAGGTTTTCCCTACACTTAGGATTAAGTGCGGGTGATAGTAGCGATACACACCAGCTCGGTAGGAGTATGCCACGTGAGGAAAGAGTGGTGGATGAATTATATGCTCAAAGGGTTGTGCTCCTTTCATCATAACCTTGCCTAGTTCACTTTGGTCAATGGGTGATTTTGAGTTTCCTCCTAAAAAGGGATCATCTTCTATCAACTTCGAGAGACTCCTAGTTGGGAATCCATCTTGACCTAATAAACCCGGTTTAAACCCATAATGTTTCTTGTGATCAATCATAAATAGGTGATGTAAGTATGTAAGGTCATGGTTCACTCCTATGTTAGCTTCCTCTCTACAAGGCCTAGAGTCTACTACCTTAATCTTAACATTACCCGGACTACATGGTTTGATGGGTGGATCGGGACCTAATTCAATTCCTAAGTTCACATCTAAGGATGGAAGATTAGGTAACAGTTTTGGTTTAGGCTCCGGTTCATCAAAACTAGGAACCTCCATAGAACTAAAAGAAAGGTTATGACTACAAGTATTCAAACCTATTTCTTCTAGTTTTGTTTCTTCCAAAGGTTCTACTTCAATTGGGGTTCCTATAGTCCCTTCTACTTCTTCCGGGTAAGTCACAGGCGGTGTGTGTGCCTCAAATGATGGTAGGACTTGTGAGGTACTTAGCGGGCTTATGTTACTAACCTCATCATTCCTTGTGTCAAGATCACCTATATCCTCATCATGTGTTTTTGTAGGATCTAACCCTAACATTTTTCCAAGTATTTCAAGTGCTTCTCTAGGCATCTCAACTTCTATGTCCGAATCATAAGGATCATCCTCAATATTCTGACTGCTATATTCAAACTGCATAAAAGATTCATCATGTGTTTCTTGAGATTCGACGTCATCAATCACAAAACCTAGGTCTTTTTGATCAATGTGATCATGTTCAGCTAAATCCTCCGTCACCTCAAGGTCACCTATGTGTTTGTTTTGTACTATGGCATTACATGACATCCACTTAGGTATCTCAACACTAACATATTCATCCTCAAACAAACTTGTTTCATGATCCTTGAAATTTGTGGTCAATTGACTTGTACTAAAGTTTGTTGGGTTGTCTACTATATAATAATATTGGGCACACTCTTCAATAGCTTCCCATGCTTTCTCAGCACTTAATTCCCTAATATCCCTGCCGGCAATATGGTAAATGTCCCTTTGGGCATGTCGGTCGACATGATTGTAAAAGATTTGAGTTAGGGACCAAAAATCGAAGTTATGATGAGGGACTTTTTGGAGTAAATATTTAAAACGAGTCCATGCATCATAGAGAGGTTCATCTTTATGATGTTTAAACATCAAGATGTCATATGGAGTGGGTGAATTACGTGGCTGGTAGTATGGTGGATTCGCGTTCTCCATAATGGTGAACGGAAGAGTCAATGGAAATTACGAACAAACACACAAAGAAATAAGATAGACTAAAGAAATCTAATAAAAAGAAAAATAAAAATCTCACTAGAAAGGAATCTAGTGAGTAGACCTAATAAAATAAAAATTCAACCTAAACAATAACTATTCCCCGGCAACGGCGCCAAAAACTTGATGCGTGGTTTTGTAACCTTACAACAGGTTTTACCTCTCGAGGGATCTCAAGAGGCTTACAACCCCACCAGGCAGTGTACCTGACCGATGTAGTATAGTGTAGTGGTAAGTACGGGGGATTGATCGTTCTCCACAGGGAATAGTGTTCGTTAGGTATGAAAAACTACTCTAATAGGTCTAAAGGTTGAGGAAGATTCTTTTTATGTTTTTATATTTTTTATGAAAGCAAGTAAAATCTCGGTTTTGAAGGAGTGGGCGGAATTAGTTGCTAGTCAACTAACCCAAATAACTACAAATGCAAATAAAATAAAATAACAAAAATGAAAATGTGGTGAGAAACTTATGTGTAGAGAAATGTGTTTACTTAGATTTCCTTACTCCCTAACTATCTTTTACCGGTTAATTAGTGTGTATTAGTCGCGTGGATGACGGGTGTATTCCTTAATACCATTCGTGGGGTGGCGTACTTACTTCCCCAACTCTACAAGCTCCTACTTCACTCCTATGTCGAGCCGGCTAGGAAGCTCCTAACATGGGATCACTAGAATTCGCTTGTGCATTAAATACAACCATAAAAACCTTTAGTACGCGTTGGTTCATGTTTCTTAAGACGTTCAAGCAAGTTACCGAATAGGAAGTTAGCCAGTTTTCTTAAGCCTAACATAGATAAACAATCATCCAATACAACTAATAACACACTAATAACCAATAATCAATAGCTAGGTTTCATTAGATCTAAGCAAACACAAGATAAATTTAGCCTAACATGTTAAACAAAAGACAAGAATAAGATAAAATCAAACAACACATAGACATATTGAATGATTAATTGATAACTTATCTTCAATGTAACATGGAAGATCTCAAGGCAAAAAGCCTTGAAAAAGAAGCTAAAATCGTCCTAGGGTTTTCTCCCAAAATTCCACACACTAAGCTCCCCCTAATGACAAAAAATTAGAAAACTATATATAGACTTTTGCATCTGACGGCGTCACCTTATGGAGTGTGACGCCGTCACCTCGCCGCTTTTAGGGTTCCCGGATGACCATCTTGACGCCGTCCCTCTTTAGCTCTTTAAAAATCCATTCTGGCTTATCAAGGCTTGACGCCGTCGAACCTTGAATGTGACGCCGTCCCCTTATGATTTAAGCCGTGACGCCCTTGATCAATTTAAAGCGTGACGCCGTCAGAATTCACATGCTATTTTCACTGGCTTATCATGAGTAAATTTCACGTCCACTTCTTCTTGCCAAGGCATGACGCCGTCCAGAGTAAATTGTGACGCCGTCAAAGGTAACTTTCAGCCGATTTTTGAGACTTTGCCGTTTCCTTCACTTTTATGCTCCAAAAACGTCCAAAATGCCTCCTTTTCCAGATTTCTCCTCAAAAGTACCTAAAATGACAAAAGGAATGATTTAGGGCGATATTTGATCAAATAAATACGATTTAGGGCTTAAATGACCCCTTAAAAGCGGTACACTTTTCGCTTCATCACCCTTCTCAAGCATCAGTTTGAGAACTTTACTGCAACAAGCAATGAGTCGTTGGATCATATGTTCAATAGGCTTCAAAAACTGGTGAGTCAATTGGCTGTTCTAGGAATTGAGATGCCTCAGGAAGATCTCAACTCTAAATTTCTGAGGAGTCTACCTTCTGAATGGGCTATGCATGTGGTAGTATGGAAAAACAAGCCTGATATAGACTCCATGAGCTTAATGGATCTATATAGCAACTTCAAGATAGTTGAACATGAGATTAAGAAGTCTGCTGGATCAAGCTCAAGCTCAAGCTCAGGCAATTTGGCCTTTGTATCAACTCCCAGTTCCTCAAGTCTAGATGAAGAAGTGCAAGTTGGTGGAGCAGTTGGTACTGCTAGTGCAAATCTTGGTACTGCTAGCACCTCAAGCAGTACTAGTGGACTTTTGAATGATGATACTTATTGTGCCTTCTTGACTACTCAGCACAATGGAAGTATGTTGACTCATTCAGATCTTCAAGAGATTGATGAAGATGATATTGAAGAGATGGATATTAAGTGGCAGCTCTCTCTTCTCAGTTTGAGAGCTAGGAGATTCTTGAAGAAGACTGGCAAGAAGATTGTCATAAACAGTAATGATGTTGCAGGGTATGACAAGTCCAAGATTGAGTGCTTCAATTGCCACAAGAAAGGTCATTACTCAAGGGAGTGCAGATTGCCAAGTCAACAAGATGGAAAGAGTAGAGCATATGGAAACAAGTCAAGAGTTGTGGAGGTTACTGATTCAAGCTCGAAAGCCATGGTTGCCATTGATGGCTTAGGATTTGACTGGAGCTATATTGCAGAGGAGGAAGCAGAAGCATCTACAAAGGTTGCTCTCATGGCATTTTCTGATTCTGAGGTACAAGATTCAAAATGTTCTAAATCTTGTGAAGCTTTAAAAGATCTAGAAACACTTAAAACAAGATATGATAATCAGAGAAAAGAATTAGTTGAAACTGCTTTTAGCTTAGCAAATCATAAGAGAGCTTTAGCTGTGTTAGAAGAAAAAATTGTTCATTATCAAAACAATGAGTCTAAGTTTTCTGATGATATGATTATTGTTAAGAGAGACTTAATGTTTAGAGAGAATGAGATCACTGTTTTAAAACATGAGCTAGAACAGGTTAAGAAAGCTAAGGAGAATATTCAGATGAGTGTAGATACACTTGAATACACATCAAAAGATGTTCAAAAGATAATTGAGAGTCAGATCCAAAATAAAGCTAGGTCAGGCCTAGGATATAAGTCAGTACCACCTCCCTATAGAGGAATTCCATCACCCAAAGGTGTAGACTTAGAACATACAGGACTCCCTGAATTTCAATTACCTGTGCTTAATTATGGTCCTCAACCCAAGAAGGATGTAGTTGATAAACCTGTGTTTGAAAGTGCAAGTGATAAATCACTATCTGAGGACAAGGTGTCTTCTGATAGGTCCTCACCTAAGGACTCAGATGCTCCAACCATTGAGGAATGGACTTCTGATGATGAGGATGGTCAGGCTGTGGTTAAGCCTGTTAGTGCTAAAGTGGAGGAACCAAAAGTTCCAAAGATGGTTAAACCTGAGACTGTTAGGCCTAGATCAAATGCCAAACCTTTTAGACCAACAGTTAGGTATGCAAAAATGTATAGAACCACAAACAAGCCAAGAGGTAACCAGAGGAATTGGAATGACCTCAAATCCCACCAATTAGGAAAGGATTTTGTTTGCTATAGGAAAGCTTGTTACTCTTGTGGTAGCTTTGACCATCTTGCAGCTTTTTATGATAAGTATGTTAGAGGGTATTCAAACAAAAGCATGTGTCTAGAAAGACCTAAAACTCTTCCTAGGAATGACAAGATGATACCCAGATCAGTTCTTTTGAGGTCTGGACCTAAAGCAGTTCAAACTGCTAGACCAGCAGTTCAGACTGTCAGACCTATGAGACTAATTCACCCAAGGCCACCAGTTAAAAATCCAATAAACGTTTTTAAACCATCATACAAAACTGGTAAAAGAACTTTTTATGAGAAAGCAGTGGTGAAAAACCGAGTTTGGAAACCTAAGGTAATAACTGCCAAGCCAGCAGTTCCAACTGCTAGCAGGGTAATTGGTATTGGTGTGAATAAAAACATTGCTAAGGGAAACATGGGTAATGGAGTGAATGCTTCAGCATGTTGGGTATGGAGACCAATTAAACCCAATGGTGCTAAGACTGTTTTGAAAAGAATGAATTATGTTGATGCTAGAGGAAAGCCTAATTCTGTGTTGGCTTGGGTTCCACAAGGAAATTAATTTTTCTTGTTGTGTGCATTGTTAGTCATATGCTTGTATTTTGTTTCTTTGTTTTTGGACTAACAATTGCAGGATTGGAGAGAAAACACCAAGGGATTATGAATGCTTGATGTGTTGGACTAAATGGTGTTCTGGAGATTAGTATGTGATCCTTGCATACAACAAATGGTAATTGGTTCACCATGTCTTATCCACATAAGAACCAACTAGTCCAGAGCAAATGGTTTCTGGTAAAGACTAATCAAATCCGTTGATGGTTGACAATTTACCAAAAATTGTTATGGTTATCAGCTCACCATATCTAAATGTGAAGAGTTGGCTAGTCCAAAGCAAACGGCTATTGGTAAAGACATATCAAATCCGTTGATAGCTGATAGTTTGCTAAAAACTATGTTTGAGCCATGTTATTTTTAAAATTTTATTTCAAAAAGTTGGTACGGCTCAACAAAATTTTTTCAACAGTTGGGACGGTTAGTACAAAATATTGGTACGGTTCAACTAGCCGTTATGACTGACGTGTCAGTAATTAATTTTGGGGTAAAAACTAGCCGTTGGCGGTTTGTTGCGATTTTTACTGGATGAATTACGGATTTCGAGGGATCCTCTTATAGATATTTTAACTTTTATTCTATTATATTCTTATACTAAAATAAATAGTTACCATATTCTTTAAGTCGGTCAACTTGAAACCCTACAACTCTCTCCATAAACTCTCAATATTGCTTTCATCTTCTATCTTTTCACTCAAAATTATTACTATTCACGACTGTTAACTAATATTTACTGCTAAGAATGGATGTTTTGAAATTTGTTAAGCGTCACAACCAGGTTGCATTTTTAGAGAAAACAGAGCAAGGAGATGGGCCAAAATTTTATGAGGTTGTGGACTTTCTCAACCACTCTCACATAAGGTATACTCTAACTGTTTCTCCTACTCTTTATGTTTCGCACATCACACAGTTCTGGCAGAATTCATCTGTCTTGACAAGTGATGATGGAGACTTAGAAATTCATACTGAAGTAGATGGCATTAAATTTGTTGTTACCGAGTCTATACTTAGGAGACATCTTAAATTAAATGACTCAGATGGTATCCACACTATGCTAAATACTGAAATTTGGGAAGAACTTACAAAAATGGGGTATAATACATCTGAACATAAATTGACTTTTCAAAAAGCATGTTTTTCACCCCAATGGAGATTTTTGATACATACTCTTCTATGTTGTTTAAGTAATAAAAGGACTGCTTGGGAACAGTTCAGTAGCAATATTGCTATTGCTCTCATTTGCTTGTCTACAAACAGGGTTTTTAACTTTTCAAAATATATTTTTGAGGGTATGGCATCAAATGTTGATAGTAAAACAAAGTTTTTAATATATCACAGGTTTGTTCAAACAATTTTAAATAAAAAGACATACCTGCTTACAAAACCAACTGAAATTTTTGCTACGCCTAGTCTACAATCAAAGGTTTTTCAAAATATGGCTATGGCTAGTAGACTTTTTGAAGGGGAACCAGTTCCATTATTTCCTCAAATGATTCAAACTGAGTTGGGTGAAGGTTCAGCAGTTCCAACTGATCCCCATCACACATCCACTCAAGAATTTGAAACAACCCAATAACCACCTATCACTTATAGGAAAAGGTCTAAACCTAGTCTAACTAGGGTTGTGACTAGATCCTTGCCCAAAGATTCACCTCTCATAGCAGGTAACACAGCTAGAAGTGATGAGGGTAGTTATTCACAAACTGAATTGACGGCTTTATGTACCAAGTTAGTAGCCAAGGTTGACACTTTGGAGAAGGAGCTAAAGCAAACCAAGGAGGAGTTCAAAGCTCACAAGGAGAATTTTGCCAAAGTCTATACCAAGTTAACAAAAAGGGTGAAGAAGCTTGAAGAACAGTTGAAGAAGAAAAGGGCAAGAGTGGTATTGGATGATGATTCTGATGATGATGATTCAGATGGTTCAGACGGGGATGATGAAAATTCTTCCAAACAGGGGAGGAAATTTAGTAAAGATAAGGATAGATCAGCATCTCAGGGGAGGTATGAAGAAAGCTCAGAACAAGATAAAGGTTTTGATATTGGTTCAGGTTCTGGTTATGGTCAAGAAGAAACAGCTGAAACACATCAAGCAGTTCCAAATGAAGAAGCAGTTCAAACTGCTGAGACAACTGCTGAGACAGAGCAAGAAACAGTTCAAACTGCTGAGACAGAGTATCAAACAGTTCCAACTGAAGAAACTTCTGCTGAACAAGTTTATGAAAGGAGAAGAGCAGATAAAGGGAAGAAGCCTATGACATCTGAAGAAGTGGCTGCTGCTCAAGAACTTGAAAGGCTTAAGAGGTTGAAACCAAAAACTAAAGAACAGATAGATCATGATGCAGAGGTTGCAAGGCAATTAGTGGAAGTAGATTTGACTGGTGAGGAAGCTAAACAAGCTCAGATTGCTCATGATGAAGAATTTGCAAGGAAAATGGCTGCTGATGATGTAAGAAATACAGCTGAATTCATTTCCACAATACCTAGTTGTAATATAAAAGTTTCGTAAAAACCATAAATGGCAGCTGCTATGAACAGTTAGAGATGACAATTTTCTTTGGTTTATGTGTATATCAACCATTTCAATTTCAAATAAGCTCATAAGCTAATAATCCAAAAACCCCTAAAATATACAACCATCAATCCTACTTACTTCAACTCAAGAACGCTAATAATCTTACACCTGCAGTTGCAAATTAGGCGGCGCCTTTTTGCTAGAACAGCTACAGTGCAACATAACTCACTACCATTACACGCTGAACCACCACTAAATGGCAAAAGTCAATTGTAGCAGCATTTATTATATTTATTTTTGAGCCTTAAACTATGGCGTTTTTTGTACCCATTTAAATAAATTTATTAATGTATGTTTTAACAAAGAGATTCCAAATTAATAGCATAGTAGGTGTAAGATTACTTACAACCACCACACGCTCAAGCAATTCATCCATTAACTTTATGTGACCACAGAATTTTGGGTCCAGTGCAGCTACATCTATGTCCACTCCTTCATCAAGTTGAGTTCTTACCTGCCACCATAAAACTAAAGCTTTTAACTAATCACCTATAGAAGACAACATACAAATCTATTATGAAAAACCATTTCTTAAATCAATAGAACACCTCCTTGATGAAATCGTTTATATTTTAACCATTTTCAAGAAATCCTATAGTTTCCAGCAATAACAAAAAGGAAATTATCAAAATTAACAACGAAAAACAGCTGTTCATCAATTAATCAACACCCAATTTCTCACTTGACACTACAATTTCAAGAACCCCCAAATATTTTTTTATAAAAAAGTAAAAAAAGAAACTTCATAAATTCTACTTGAACACCATTGTTTAGGGTTTATAAACTTACAAATTGAATTAAGGATATAGGTATCCTTCTCAAGAAGTACATCCTCCTTCGTTTTTTGTACGCGATTCAATCTTTACCTTTCCTGAATGAAGAAAGAGAGTGAAAGAGAAGATATCAGCAATTTGTAATTCTTTTTTATCTAATTGAAGATTGAATAAAAATTTGAAGCATTAGGTTTTGATTTTGCGTTAAGGGTTTGTACTTTTTGACTGTCTGTTTATGGTGCTAGAAGGTGTTAGAAGGGTATATATATAGAAACCAAAATTTATTTTTAATTACTACATTCAAGAAGCTTCATAGTCAGAGAGGAATGCCAGGATTAATGTACATATGTATGCTTGACATTGTATATACGTATAAGTAAAACCCAGACAATGTGTATTAGGGTGTGATTAAGAAACACACTACGTGAACAGGAAATTTTCCCCTTGCAATGAGCCAATCATAGCATGCCACAATGGGTTGGTACATTTTAATATTATTATTTTTGGTTAAAAATAACAAGTGGCCCAATGAGGTTAAAGATTAGCACATTAAACACCACATAATCACACACCATTTTGCCTAATCAAAATCCATCTTTAGTATATATTATAATATGATACATCATGTTGTCAAATTAAAAGAGATGATAAATGAAAATGAGTCCACTTCAAGTAAAAATTATAGGGCCTACTATTTTGCTTACACTCACAATATTTTACAACATGACCTCCATGTTGGTATAAGAGTAGTGAGTGCCGTGGATCCAAAGATCTGGTGCCGTTCTCCAAAACCAGTGCCACGTCAGCAAAACACTCAACGGCTGCAGAAACCATTTGGCACCACATTTGTGCCGTTACCGTTGGCACCAGAAAATGTTGTGCCGTTGGCTTTTTTTTCATTTACATAAAATAAAACATACACAAAAGAAAGAGAATTTGGAAAATATTGTGTTTTTGGCTATATAGCCGTTTAGCATCTTTCAAAAAATCCATTCTATCCGTTGGGCAACGTTCAAAAACTAAAAAGAAAAAATAAAATAAAATAGCGCTGGTTGGTGGCTACGTGTAACACCTCCAAAAATCGGGTCCAGCGGAAGCATACATGTCACTGGGGTGCTACTAAATTGGTATCACAACACAAGTACAAAGAACGGTTTTTACCTCAATCATTTAGAATAAAATTCATTAACAAAACGTGTTAAATTTACATTATTCAAAAGTAGCGCGGAAATAGGCCCATAAAATAAGTAAAGCGGTCTCAAATATTTATCAGAGTCGTCTATGACCGATCCCCTTGCCAAGCGCCTCCAAAAATAAGCTATCGCCTTAACCTGAAAATACATGCTAAAAGTGTCAACCCGAGGTTGGTGAATTCGTAGGTTTTAGTTAAAAACTATATAGTTGAACGAAAAGGTTTTCAAGTTCAAACAGTCATTCCCAACAGATCAATATAATGTAGGCTCACACTGCCAAATTCATAATTCTCAAAACAAAATCCGCAACAAAAACCATAATCAAACAATTTGAACCATAATCAATCATATAGATACTACACTCATTAAGTGTGACGCAAATTATCTATTACGCTGGCTAAGTCAGAAAAGTCAAACCACAATAATAATCCCCTATAGGTGCACATTACAGTAATCTATAGGCACAAGAGCCCCTGATAATAGGCACAAAGAGCCCCTGTTAATAATTAGGCACAAAGAGCCGTTGCATATAATAATCCTGCACTATTGCAGCTCATAACAATAACCATCCCGCACAGATGCGGCTCATATAACAATAATCCCGCACAAATGCGGCTCATACAACAAATGACCTTAGCTAGCTCACGTAACAATTTCATAAACCACAATCACAATTTCAGGCAACATCAATAAACAGGTAAACACATAACGCATTCAAATAACCAGGTCAGATATTTCAGCCAAACAGTCAAAACTTGAGTAAACAATTCGTGTATCCAAATAACAATCTTTGAGTTTAGTTGAAAACGAGCATGTTTTCTCCCCCAAAACAGTTTAAAAACCATTAAAAGTAGGGGCCATGAACTTACCTTAGCCACAGGAAGGCAACTATCCGCAACTGACACAACTGGCATCTAGCGCTAATCACAACGGTATCCGAAGACAGGCACAACGGTACACGGAGGTACAAGTACAACGAGAACTATGACACACAACACAATGGACTCGGCACGACATAATAATATAAACTTGTCTTAACGTATATTCCCAAAACGTAAAAGTTTCCAAAAGTTAACTATCCCCAAGTATATTCCATTTTCAATTCCAAAATATCCTTATTAAATCCATTTACTAGTGTTTGGTATCATCATGTGTGCAGTGGTGACACAACATTAACTCAAGTGAACACACGCCAAACAAACGACTAAAGCATAAATGATTTACCAAGACCAACAATAACGAACCCACCGAGTCGTTGCAAATTCCCAAGTTTATTCTACTACTAACTACTCATCAAAACAAGGTCAAGGTCAAGTGATTAAATTTTAAAGCTTACTAAAGTATCCGGACGAATTATCGATTCCTTCTCGAATTCGTCACCTGGTAAGCATAATAATTCCTTCGACTTGCTTATTAATTCAATCACCATAATGGTAAGTCATAAGGATGGGTCGCACACTAATAAGTTCCTCCAACATACTTATCGGGCCCTTATTGGGCTTGTCAACCCAATAGGTCCGATAACTATCCCGGTCGGGTATATTAATGTCAACCTATCCGTTAATCAATAATAAATCATAATTACTAATATTTCCATAAATTGTATTTCCCTATTCGCGTGCCCTCGAAACATCTAATAACTCTTATTTATTTAAAATTTCTATTTATAAGTTATCGTCAAATATTAAATAGCCAAAAATAAGTTTTTCTTTAATAAATACATTTTGTATTTACCCATTATTACTTGTGTATTCATTTATTTGCACTTCCAAATGAATATTTCTCGAGTTATTATCCGTTTCGAGTCACAAGTCCTAGTTGTAAAGTCCTTGGGCCAACAAGTCAACCATATCATCCAATAGTCTAAATAGAGTTTAGTAAGCATTTTTAGCTTATCGAGACCATGCCGAGACTACAAAGTCTCGGTGGTACTTAACTCATGTCAAACCATCACAAGTATATCATAAGCTCACAAATTTCAATAACCAAATCTCGGCCAATGCTAATCCTACGGCTCGAGTCCCTTAATCCACTTTCAATATCAATAACAATATATATATATATATATATATATATATAAAGTCCTCATTAAAATCAAATTGTCGAGAATAAGTCTTGACATATTATTTCAAATGGCCACAAAACTTTCGAACCATAACCACGAGTAATCAGCCGAGACCACGAGGGTCACGGCTAGGTTTCTATGCCACGTCTCAACGCAAACAACCTCGAATTATATATATGTCGAGACCACAAGGGTCACGGCTAACCCATGTCGCGAGCACACATGACCAAAAAACACAGCGAGGGTTTACCAAGCCCTCGCTAACCATTTACAATCAAACCAAAACGCATCGAGCTCATTTTTAATCCAAACCCTAGTGACCAAAAGTAACTATCAGCATAAACACGACTCAAGACTAGTTTCCACGACTTGACTTGACATCAAAACAAAATCATTAAACCTCGGCCGTGAGCTATAGCTCACGGTACACCCACGATGTTACCAAAAATCGACACCAAACCCACAAGAAATAATACCAAACTTGATTGTATACGTTTTTAGTTATTAAAAATAGTAAACCCACTTGTTTTTGTACCCAAACCAAATCAAAATAACTAAAACCAACTCGTTAGCCACGAGTTTAACTCAAACTATGTCACACGCATGTGTGAAACGGTGTGTCTCACCTTAGAAACACACGAATCTAGAAAATTAATGGTGATGGTGACGCGTAGTGATGATGGTGAGGGTCTTGGGAGCACGTGTAGCAGCTAGGTGTGATGAGGAGATCATGAGGAGTGTTTATATGGTGGCGGTGTGGTGTCAATGATGGCGGTGGTGTGCTAAAAAGGGGTGGCCGGAGGTGGGGTGTAGGGTGGCGACGGCTAGGGAACAAGGGGGAGAAGACACAACCCTAAAATGCTATAATGAGGGCTTTTATACCCCTTGTGTGCCACTTGTGCCATTCTTGTAAACCCTACAAACCATTAGGAGCAAACATGTAACTTAGGGCAAGGGGGCCTAATTGTTACTTTGCTAAACTTTTCATTAAATGCTAACGAGGCTAGTTTAAGTTAGTAAACGGTAGATTCAAGACGCGAGAATTTCGCCAACGTGCTCAGAATAATATTTCCAATAAAAATAACTATTCATACGTCTCGTTTCTCATAAATAATAAAATAATCAAATCAAATCATTGGTTGTGCCAGTACGCATTGTGCACGGTTTCCACATTTCGCGAGATAACTTCACGTTTTTAAACCAAATGAGTTCAGAAAAGTTCGTATATGAAAAAAACATGGATAATCTCGTATAGAAATACGTCTGGAAAATTACGGGGTATTACAGTCTCACCTCCTTAAAAAAGAATCGCGTCCTTGCGATTCAATTCAAGTTACCCGTTAGAGTTGAAAAGAGATGAGAATACTTATGCTTGATCTCATCCATATGTTCCCACGTGAACTCAGGACCTCTCTTAGAGTTCACCGATCTTTGACAATAGGAATACGACTTTACTAAAGTCGTCTTACTTCCCAGTCCATGATTTTGATAGGTTTCTCAACAAGGGTTAAACATTCATAAATCTGGATCTCTCCCGGAGGAATAGCAACTGCCTCATCGGCAAGTTATTTCTTCACATTGCACATAAAAATGTTGCGAACACTACTGTGTCTTGATGGTAGCTCAAGCATGTGATCTACTGGTCTAACTCTAGCAAGGATTTCAAAAGGATCAATATAGCGAGGATTAAGCTTTCCACGTTTACAAAACGTATCACACATTCTCATGGTGAATCTTTAAGCATAATCTAGGCTTTAACTGGGAATTCAAGAGGTTTACGTCATTACGTCATTTGTCAGCATACTCTTCTGACGATTCGCAAGCAGTCTGCAACTCGATTCAGATTTGAACGATCTTCTCGATAGTCTCATGAACTAGTTTAGGGTCAGTAAGTTGGGTATCCCCAACCTCTACCCAACAAGTCGGCGATCGGCACTTGCGACCATAAGGTGCCTCGTACGGTGCCATTGAAATACTGGAGTCGTAGGTATTGTTATAAGAGAATTTGGTCAATGGGAGGTGTCTGTTAATACAAATATCGTCCTAAAAACGTTATTTATATTTTACGATCTTTACTTAATTCTGTTAATGACAATCACAAAGTTTATCTTTAAGCAAGGCATAAATATAAGATTAAGTCTTTTACATTTATAGTAATAAGTCTTTTAAAAACACATTTTACACATTACTTGATCACTATGAATTACATTACATACATATTTACATTTACATGTTTATTTTTATTTCTTAAAAATAGAAATATACATGACATCATGGCATAAATCATTTACATATCTTAGTTGACTTTACAATATATTTTGGAAAGATCTTGAAGCTAAGGAGTTGACTTTGCAAGATCTTGACATGACTTGACAAGATATGATGGGAAGTTCTTAGCTGGCATGTTCCCACGAAACCAAACCAGTACAAGGGTGGATCCCATAATTTGGATCCGCCAAATCCGTGCCCTATTGATCAGCTTTGCCTATAAATAGCAAGCTGGTCATTCAAGCACATCATCACTCATATAGCTTAAAATATATACTCATTCATTTGTACATCACTAACCCATATCATTCATTCATTTCATTCTTAGTGATCTTTCCTTTTGTAGCAAAAGAGATCAAGCATCAAAGTTCAACACAAAGTTGTAAACCTTTAGTATAGTCACTGTGTGATTTGTTAGTGTTCACACATCATTGTTTATATAATTCATTCAGTAGTGTTTGGTTAGTGTTTTAGTCTTCAAAACACAAAGAGTGTCGGGAGTGGTTGTACCCTTGTTAAAGAACCAACGAGAGTGGTTGTACCCTTGTAAAGAACCTGGTGTTTAGCTTAGTACCGGATAAAGAGTAAGCGACTTGTAAAGGTTTTCTCCGCCTAGAAGGGAGCTTGTTTCTTAGTGAAGAAAAACTCTCGAGTCAGAGGCTCGAGGAGTGGAGTAGGGCAAGGAAGAGAGTCCTTGTAGCCGAACCACTATAAATGTCTATGTTGTGTGGTTTGATCATTCCTTTCCTTACTTGTTTTATATATACTGCTTGATTATTTGTTTTACTTTGAAATCACGTTAAGTATACAAAGCGAATAAATTTTAAAAACGGTAAAAACTATTCGACCTCCCTTCTAGTTTTCCACAGTGTCTATCCCAACCATTGCCACACTTGATTACTCAGGTAAAGGTGCGGGATTCGCTCCTGAGGTGTAGCTTATGATATAGTAGCAAAAACAGCAAATCGACTTACAAAATGATTTGTGAAACGGCTTATGGGATAATAGGAAAACAATTTATCATTTATAAAATTGTAGTAAAGTCAAAATTTTAATTTTTAGTTTGATTCATAATATCGTAGCAAGGCTACAAAACGTTTTATGAAATCGTTTTGCTAAACGATTTGTAGAACAGTTTACGGGGTAACAGGAAAGTAGTTTGCGATTTATAAAATGGTAGTAAGATCAAAATTTTGATTTTCGTGAAATAGCAGTAAAACATTTTGTATGATGACCGCAAAATGGTCTGTAAAAAAAATCAAGGCAGTTTGTAAATTAATGGCAAACAGTTTATTATCCCATAAGAGGTTAGCAAGGATAACTGTATTCCCGAGGGACGATAGGAGAATTAGGTGATTGTCCCAAGGAACGCGGTTCAGGTTACTCCTTAAGGTTTTAAGATTTCTGTTGAGCGTAGAATCTCTGCCAAGTGGAGAGTTAGCGAGTTCAGAGTACAACTCTGAGGGAGGATGTTGATTGCTACTAGCAATCAGTCGGTTGAATCAGTAATGTACATAGTACTTAAAGCGGGAGGTACAACATTAATTGAACCACTTCGATTAAACAACATCGATTGAGCACAAGGCTTAGGGTAGAGGCGACTGTAACACGACCACAACAAAACAAGGCCGAATAACAATTCCAAATCCAGAATGAGGTCCAAAATCCCAAATCTAACATAACCAACATCAAATCTAATCGTAGCCAAAAATCAAATCCAAACGTAGCCGAAAATCAAAACTAAATACTCCAATAAGCTCAGACGGGCTTATTACGCTCTTAAAGGGTTACAAATAAGTAACTCGGATTCAAACGGTGCCAATCAGGACTAACCCGACCCAATGCGATCTACGGCCAGACGGCGACAAACAAGAATTCCATATAATGAAGACGTATAGCGGTGCCATGGGTATTACAATTCATGAGGTGTTGTGATGCCAGTGTGTCGTGTGTGTGGAAGTAATATTCAATGTCCGTGCACACACGCAAAACTTTACCATTTCCAAAATCAAAGTCGACCCGAACATAATTCTATTATAACTACTCCCAGTATCGCAAAATTCACCTCTGAGTCGGACATAGGTGATCAGGCTATGTCCCACTGTCCCTGGTTGAATATAGGTGATCAGTCTATATTCACTCGAGGTTCAATGAATTTTGAAATACTCAGCCTAGTTATACTAGTGATATGTCCCTTACATCCAAAATCATTCCCAAAACCACGACAAGTGTACAAACTCGACATTTAATAATGAGATTACGCAAGGAAATAGCGTAACTCCGCGACAGGTACGGTGCATGCATAAGCATATGGAAATGCTTATAGTGAACAGCTAAAATAGGCGGATATAAAATATCCAATAGTCAGGCACACATCTCAACAAATATATAATCAAGCATCTCATCAAACAACTCGTCAAATATATCATGAACATCTCATCTAATATATCATTACTCGTCTCATCAATTATATCCTCAAACAAAATCATACGCGAGGCATCAGCTTGGCAGGCAGGCACGCGGCGGTCATAGGGTTAAGTTTTCATAAAAGTGGTTATAGTTTAGGTTTTAGAAAATATACCCAGTTCTCTATAACCTGGCTCTGATACCAATCTCCAGCACCCCTAAAAATCGGGTCAAGCGGAAGCATACATGTCACTGAGGTGCTACTATATTGGTATCACAACACAAGTACAAAGAACGGTTTTTACCTCAATCCATTTAGAATAAAATTCATTAACAAAAAGTGTTAAATTTACATTATTCAAAAGTAGTGCGGAAATAGGCCCATAAAATAAGTAAAGTGGTCCCAAATATTTATCAGAATCGTTTATGACCGTGCCCCTTGCCAAGTGCCTCCAAAAATAAGCTATCGCTTTAACCTGAAAATACATGCTAAAAGTGTCAACACGAGGTTGGTGAATTCATAGGTTTTAATTAAAAACTATATAGTTGAACCAAAAGGTTTTCAAGTTCAAACAGTCATTCCCAACATATCAATGGCTACGAGTTTTTATATTGCGCTAAAATTTGCTTTTATGATTTTTATAAAATAAAAGACCGAAATTTTTATATTGCGCTAAAATTTACTTTTATGAAATTTTACATGCTTGACCTTCGGGCATGCGTTAACTGAAAGGGCATTGATAAATACACTGTTAGGATTTATATTTTTATGAAGTGATGGTCATTTATCTTTTATGTATGTTTGGTCGGTGTGTCGATCTAAAGAAAATAAAATAGTATAGAAGGGCTTATGGTTGGACTAAGCTAGTATGTTATTAGTTAAGGTCCATGTATTGTCTAAAAGTCCAAGTCCAACATAAGCCCACCAAGCCCAAAGGAAAGCCTTTTAGGGCAACACTTCTTACCTATAAATACTACACTCCCACCACATTTAGATGTGTGCAATAGAGAGGGTAAGGTGGGAGTGTGTATTGTGTGTCTTGTATTTCTTTCTTTTCCTACAAGCTAATACCACACGTTCCATCTTTCTATTTATTTCTCTACTGTGCCGCCGCCTCTTCTCAATCTTCTTTATTATTTCTTATTCTTCTATTCTTATTCTACTTTCTATTATATTATTCACTTCTCATATTCTACGCATAAAATATTCTGTTCCCATTGCATATCATATGATCTATCTTTCTTATTCTATTTCTTTCTTTCTTTATTGAGTTGGTTGCTTTGTTTATTTATATTGTGTTGGTTGATAAAGTGGTTGATTTAATTGGTATTTTGTGTCTTAACAAGTGGTATCAAAGCCAGGTTACGATCCTGGGACCTGTGGGTTATGGGCTCACCACGCTTCCGCTGCGCCAAACAAAGTTAGTATATTTAGTGCTCTACAAGTGGTATCAATCGCCAAACAAAGATTTAGGTTCATAGTTGTGTTTGTTTTTTATCAAAGAGTTGCGTTAAGAAAAAAAAAAGAGCAAAGTTGCGTCTTTTTTAGTATTGTTTGATTTCTACGAGAGCTTAAATCATAAAAAGGTTGTAACTTTTGTCTTTTACGTGAGTCATTAAGGAAAAGGTTGTGGCTTTTGAGTATTTTAAGTGGAAATAGAGAGTTTCTTGGTATTTTTTATCTCCACCTTGTATTAAAAAGTTGTGAGATTTGGTATTAAAAATTTTGAGCGTCTGTGGTTGATATTTTGATCGAAAAAAAAAGGTGCTACAAAGGTTGGAGTTTAACGTGGGTATTTAACAAAAAGTTGTGCTCGTGGGTGATAAGTGCTTCTTCAAAGGTCCAAGGTTCGACTCTACACTGCTTCGGATTGGTTTTATCATTTCTTGTATAAGAAACTGATAAAATAAGGGCTTCAAATCTTCACGTGAAAAATCCACTTTCTTGTATAAGAAAGTAGATAATTGTCCCAATCGCGATAACTTAGGGTTTTATCGCAAATCAGCATCACCAGATCTATCGCAATTGGTACTGAGCTTCTTATCGCAGTTGGACCTTATCGCAGTTGGACCCTATCACAGTTGGACCTTGTCGCAGTTGGACTTTATCGCAGTTGGATTATATTGCAATTCAAGTTCAAGTTCATCCGACAAGTTTATCGCTATTCAGATCTCGGACAACAAAGGGTTATCACAATTACTTCTCGGACAGACTGAAACTTTCAGAATTTGGCAGATTCAGCCCCTCGCTTTTGTAGCAGCTTTTGTGAACTTTCAATTTTGGCAGTTTCAACCCTTGCACTTTATATAAACATTGTTCAACTTAAATAACTTTTATAAATTTGCTTCGATCGTGATTTCTTCAACATCAAAAGTGAACTCGGTATTTTTGCGCTTGTATAAGTGTACAAAATACTTCGACAATCGGATATCTACCCTCTTGTATAAGAGTGTTAGATTTTTTATATAAATTACCAATTTATATAAATTAGATATATTCCTATCTAAATTGATATTTTGACAAAATTTCTATAAATTTTGGTCAAATTGAAATTTCTATAGAAATTGTCATTTTATCTAAATTGTAATTTACATAACTTTTGTCGAAATTGTAAACTTTTGATTTTGTCTAAATTATAGTCTAGTCAAATTTAGTAATTTTATTTAATTTGTTTTGTTTATCTAAATTGTAACTTCAACGATCATCAACAAACAACCAAGGCTTCACATCATTAACAACGTTTAACCTTCAACAATCACAACACCTATTTCTTTGCAACGATCCTGAATCAACTAAATCAACTTTATCATACCAACAATGTCTTTTCTCACCAATCTCATTTCATCAATTGATATGGATCCTCTCATTCAATTCTTTGCCCCATATCCTCAGACTGAGATAACTGAGACTGAATCTGAGGAAACATGGTATGAGAGTGAGAAGCTATCGACTGATAATGAATAAGATGATAAAGAATATGAGCTTCCAGAGCATCTACAATCACTTGACTTGAGATTTCCAATCACATTTGCTGCACATTGCAAACGATGGTCAGAAATAGATCAAAGTGCTGAAGCATTGCTTGAGTCTAAGTCAGATGCAACTGAAAATGCTACGGGTTTTCAAATGCAAAATGCAGGGCAGTATGATGGAAATCAGAGGGGTCAGATTGTGAATCAGATCGGGGTCAATCAAAATGAGAATTATTGTTTCATGACTTCTTCTGCAACCCAAAGGAGTGATATAGGTAGAGCTGGAAATGTCAAAGCAATGGATAAGGTAGAAAAGCTCCAGTACATGTTGATGCTTGCCAAAAAGGATGACTCGGGAATATCCTTGACTGATGAGGAATACAACTTCATGGTTACAACAATACTTAATGATAATTCTACAGATATTAGTGGAACCTCTGACGTTATGGATAGTCAGCAAGCAACAACATCGTGCAGTGATTCTGACACTCCTCCTACCTATGACAAAGAACCACTCCATGAGACATCAAATCCAAGTAATGAGGTTAATCCGTTTGCTCATGAAAAGCCACATTCTGTGCCTCTCGTACCTACTTATGATACATATATGGACTCGCCAAGTTGTAGCAATATTAATTTGGCATCTCCAGATATGAATCCTAATGAAGTTCAAGTTGCACAAAATGAAGCTAATGATTAGGAAACCCGTGCTTTATTTGAATCATTACTGAATAACTGTCGCATTGAGATTGAAAAGGTGAAAAAGGTCAATAGCGATCTTCAGACCGCGAATCTGAAATTGACCACTGAGCTTGAGAGATACAAGGTGAACGAAAAAGCTTTTGAATTTAACCACAAACGACAGTCAGAACTTGAAACTGGTTACAGAGATTCTGTTTTAAGAGAAAAACAATTGCAAATCAAATTTGACACTCTTGATGTCAATTTGAACATGAAAATTAAATCTTTAAACAAGGAAATTTCTGATTTAACCAACCAACTTTCTAAACAAAAATCAACTTCTTCTAATCTTGAAAAAGAGAAGAAAGAGTTGCAAGCAAAGTTTTCAAAACGAGAAGATGAACTTCTTGATGAAGTACTTGACAAACAGGAAACTATTAAAAAGTTGGAAGAAATACTTGTAAAAATGGGTCATTCAAATCAAACGATTAATATGATAATTAACCACAAAAACCTGATTTTACATACAAGAAAGAAAATGGCTCTCGGATGTGAAAACCCTTGTTATCTCAAGAAAGCTCAGAAAGAACAGAATGTATTGTATAATGGTAATGTGCTAAATGACAATCATGACCCTCCCGATGTTTGGGATACTTATGAAACGATTGAGCTTTCCAAAGAGACGCGTGTCAAAATGAGTCACAAGAACCCAGAAATAAAACCAATCGATTATAATGAAGCTAACAAACTTGCTGGAGTTCATCTTGTTAAAAAGGAGTCACCTTTGTTTTTCAAAAAACCAGTGGCTACCTCAAAATTCAAAGTTGTTTCAAAACATCTTTCTAACATCGAACAAATGTACTCTACCGACACTTCTGCAAGTGAAGCTAGAATACTATTGGCCGATCTTAAAAGGAGAGTTGAAATGCTTCAAGATGTTGTGGCAACCAAAACTAATACTAAAATCAACGATTGGTTTCCAAGTTTTCAAACTGAACAGAAAAAGATGTTCGAAACAGAGATTACTCCCATTGTATCTGGCATACATGCAAGAGCAATTCATGTTGAGAACGCAATTATCAAAGAAGTAACTGAATTTGTCAAGGACCACGCATCCTTGGTAATTGAAGCCAATGAAAACATTGAAAAAATCAAAGTTTTGGAAAAACAAAATGACGCACTCTCTGAAGAAGCTCTCTCGACTGATATTATGTCCATTATTTATCAAATATATTCTGTTGAAGATGATGAAAGACTTCGAGCTGAGACTTCCCAAATTGTTTCAAAATATGAAAATGCGTTTGCAAAGCTTGAAAAAGAAAATGTTACATATTTTAAACAACTTGATCAGAAAAAGGAAGAATGCAAGTATGACAAATTGTCGTATGAACGTTCTTACAAAAACATGCAAGAACAAATTGATCTTTTGAAGTCTCAGCTTGATAGTCAAAAAGGAAAGGGTGAGGAAAATAAGTCTGCTAGACCAAAAATGTCCATTTCCACACCCTTGCCTAAGGAAAACGAGAAAGGAAAAGGAAAAGCTGTTGTCGAAAACTCAAATGTGATAGCATCTGACCTTAATAGGATTAGTCCCACTACTGCGTCTGCCTCTACATCTCAAACATATAGGGCGATAGACAAAAGTGCAAAAGATAATCCAAAAGAGTCTAGGAATGCTACTACAAATTCAAAGGACAACAAGATGAATCCTAATGTGTGTGCCCCTAGGAATAGCTCACCAAATGTGACCACAAATACTGTTAAAGAATCTGTTGGTTCAAACAACATGGTCCACAATTCCTATCTAGAAAAAGCTAGGAAAAAGGCACAGATTCGAAAAGATGGAATTTTAGGAACACCGTCTACGGTGATGAATTCTACAACATTACAAGGCACTGCTAGTAGTTGTAAACCACTACCTAGGAACTCTCAACAACAGACTAGGGATTGGCCTGCATCTAAGAGTAGTTGCGAAAAAGAAAATGTTAAACACGTAGAATGCAACACTAAGAATTCCTCTTCGAACAGGAAACAAGCTTCAAATGACTGTAGTGACAAAGTTAAGGTTGCTGTTTTGAACAAGAATGTTGAATTTGTCTGTCCTACATGTCAAAAATGTGTCTTTTTAGCTAATCATGATTCATGTGTGGCACAGTATATCAAGAAAGCAAATTTGCGTGCTAAGGCACAATCCACTAAGACTAATAGAAACAAACCCGTTGATAAGAAGCAAAAGGCTAAGAAACCCACTAGGTGGATCCCTACAGGACGTAGTTTTTCTCAAAATGAGACTTCCGCTGCATCTGAAAAGAAAACTGCTCCTAGATCTTGCCTTAGGTGGATTCCCACGGGAAAAGTCTTTAAAACAGTTGGTCTTAGATGGATTCCCACAGGAAAGATTCTTGATAGTTGCACCATAACAAGTAATAGTGAAAATCATCAGGATAAAGAAGTAGACACCACTACAACCGTTGATAGTGGACACCCTCAATGTGATGATTCATGTTCTTCTAACACTGTTATTTGTGCATATTCTTCTTTTGTGGATTCTGTGGATGCAGGTACTTATGAAAGTGCAGAAGGTTCATATGCCCATTGTGGAAAAGAAGAACTTTATGCCAACATCGCATCTGGAAATCCTTGTCTTATTCCACTCTTATCTCCACTTTTACTTGTTCATTCTTAATCATTCTTTGTGAATATCATTTTTTTTGAAAAAAAAAAAAAAAAAAAAATCAAAAAATCAAAAAACAAAATACAAAATTTGAAAAACAAACAAAAACAAAATACAAAAATATAAAATTTCAAAAATACAAAAACAATATAAAATACAAAAATCAAAAATACTCTTCTCACGACATGTCTCTCGTATAATCGATATTCTGAACGTACCTAGAAATGTCATTTAACAATGATACGGGCATGTTCAGATGCTTGAGCGAGAGTTCATTTAAATGTTTTCAAAACATGTCGTTTCTCAAAATTTCTTCTTAATGGCTTCTAATCATATCGGATTAGGACCCGCGCCTCAAAGAAAGGAAAGTGCTTATTCAAAATCTTTCAAAGCACTTATCCTAAAAATCTTGATGGCTTCGGAACATCTCAGTTTCGGATCCTAACTTCAAATAAAGGAAAGTGTTGTGCAAAACCAATTTCTTTTTCTAACACTTATCCTAAAAACAAATGAAGATATTTCTCCTTACATATCTTCAAAAATTTTCAAAATCTTTTCTATCTTGAGCACATTTTCTTCAAGATTTTTCAATAAGATTTTTCCAAATCTTTCATAAAGTGCTCAAGATAACTCCCTCCTAAACCCTTAAAACTGCTTTTAAACTAAAATGTTTAACCATATGCTTTGTTTAAGGGGGAGTAGAAAAACAAAAATGTTCCAATTTCATGCTCAAATCCGTCTATCTCTCCAAAAAGCTTCATTTTAATCAGTGGATATCAAAAATACCACTTCATGCTATTTTTGAGGGGGAGAAGATGTGATTAAAATGTGATCAAAATCGAATCTCAAAAAGAGCTCTCCAATAAGACTCAGTTCTAACCCTCGAATTGACGAAACCTAAATGTCCGTTATCGAAAAGACTAGTCCGGGACGGGTAATAATTTCAAGATGGTTATCCATTGATGTAAACGTGTCTCGCAAAGGACTTGTCTGAGTAGAACGTACCAATTCGAGAGATGATCTTTTGATATGACCGGGACGGGTAATAATTTCAAGCTAGTCTAACTAGTGATGTAAGCGTGTCTCGCAATGGTCATATTAACTGAAAATCAATCATTTCAAATGTGCGAACTCTACCCATCATGTGCAATTCTTTCTTAAAACTCATATGCACATGTGAAGGGGGAGTATTTCAGAAAATGCAAAACTCTCAAAGTATTAACAAAATGTGTTTTATTCATGAACACTTTGAGAGATTTTTTCAAAAGGTTTTATGGTATGTGATCAATAAATCTAGGATAATCATGGAGTTATAAGGTGATTATGGTTAGGTTATGTCCTATGATCCGCCAGAGCCGGAGGAATCTACCCAAGGACAATTCCAATAGATTAAGATTAGAAGTCCTTAGGTAAGATTGAAAAAAAAGGAGTAAATGAGAAAGGGAAAGAAGGGGTTGAAGAATTAAAAAGAAAAGTTTAATGAAAGGGTGAAAAGAAATAGCCCTCCATGAAAACTTAGGGCAGAAACCGGGTCAATACATCTGCTATCGGTATTCACTAAGGTGATACTGATATTGAAGACAAGACGTCATGGACCCAGTGACGCGCTGCACCACCCCTCCTAGCCACTCAGATATCTCTTAAAAGATATTTGTTTCATTTCTCACGGAGAACACTACATAATCTATCGGCCTCTCACTCCGAGATGTGTTGATATTGAAAAGGTGGCACTCTGCTCCATGCCTCCGACGACAAAAACCAAAACGCACATTATTGAGTCTAGAGCCATGAGATTCATCAAAAGATCTCTTAGGATACACTTCCATATGAATACCCCTGTGTTCACCAATAAGGACACATGGTGTACATGAGTCTTAATGAGATCCAAGGATCTTGCCATTTATATCAATGATGGTTACGTGCTTCAAACGTTCTACAGTCGTAGGGTGATCTCCAGCGACTCACTGAATCGTGGGTGCACTTCGGTGTGTCCGTGTAAGCCCTCTCGGGGGTATCCGGTTCAGAACGGCCTGGGGGAGATTAGAGAAAGTCTTCACACTATGTTGTTGACGATCTCGAAGTCCTAACCCGTAAGCGCTGGATGATTATTACTAACAGTTTTATGCAGCTACCTATAAACATCCATCAACCATCATCAGATACATCAAACATCTTCACCTCAGCATACTCATACTTATGAAGAACATCCCTCATCTAAGGTCAAATGTAAAAGTTCAAGACAAGGAGATCAAGTTAAAGACCAAGTGCTAAAGACGTAGTCAAAATGTCAAGAACAAGTTCATATGTCAAATGATGAAAGATTATGGGGAGATTGTTAGCATAAGTATAAAGTCCAAGATGTATGAGTATGTTAGAGGACACGACGCATTATCACGAGAAGATTTTGATCAAGGCAAGAACCACCACAAAAGACGATACTTTGAAGATCACGATTGCATGAAGGAACGAAGAATGAAATCTATACTACATCGACACACCAAGTTCAAGACATCGAAGACAAAAGACCACTCACCGGAGCATCAGTGAAATGACCATCCCTTAGGGGGAGATTGTTAGGATTTATATTTTTATGAAGTGATGGTCATTTATCTTTTATGTATGTTTGGTCGGTGTGTCGATCTAAAGAAAATAAAATAGTATAGAAGGGCTTATGGTTGGACTAAGCTAGTATGTTATTAGTTAAGGTCCATGTATTGTCTAAAAGTCCAAGTCCAACATAAGCCCACCAAGCCCAAAAGAAAGCCTTTTAGGGCAACACTTCTTACCTATAAATACTACACTCCCACCACATTTAAATGTGTGCAATAGAGAGGGTAAGGTGGGAGTGTGTATTGTGTGTCTTGTATTTCTTTCTTTTCCTACAAGCTAATACCACACATTCCATCTTTCTATTTATTTCTCTACTGTGCCGCCGCCTCTTCTCAATCTTCTTTATTATTTCTTATTCTTCTATTCTTATTCTACTTTCTATTATATTATTCACTTCTCATATTCTACGCATAAAATATTCTGTTCCCATTGCATATCATATGATCTATCTTTCTTATTCTATTTCTTTCTTTCTCTATTGAGTTGGTTGCTTTGTTTATTTATATTGTGTTGGTTGATTTAATTGGTATTTTGTGTCTTAACATACACATACACTTTTACTTGATACACATGCATTGAATGCATTGAATGCTTGTACTCATGCATTGAATGCTTGTCCTTTTATGTGTATCAAGTAAAAGTGTATGTGTATTTATCAATGCCCTAACTGAAATGTTAAGGTTAAGAAAGAAATTGATGGATAAGGGTAGAACAAATCATGGCTAAGAGTTTTCTCATTAATCATAAAAAAGTTAAAACCATCTTACATTATGTTATTAACAATATAGCTTTTTACAGTGTAGTTTGAATAACAGAGAAAGTTAGAAACACACTTCTCAGTTGTCCCGAGTCATCGACTCCTTGTACGTTTATTGTTCATCTGAGTCGCTAAAAGATGGTTGTGATGTTTAGGTCATTATGTAACCAAAAAAACGTCAAAAATCGTTTTTAAAGTAATAATAATAATAAGCATATTTATGTAAAAATGTTGACCTCCTATGTAGGTGACAAACATTGATATATAAAATGCTAAAGTTGCGTAATACCATCTACTAATGCCTCAAATGTACCAAAAAGCTAAATGACTAAAACGAGAAAAATGATAAGGTACTTTTTATAAGCTTATGTGATACGACCCGGCCTGGCTGGACTGTTACTCATTTAGGCCCATTTCCCAACCTTCGTGACCCGTCCATTTCATAACATCTAGACGGACCAAAAAATTGACTCCGAAAGCAATAATTATTCGTTAAAATTCATACCTATATCAGCTTCACTTTCAGATCGAGTACCATTGTAAACAAGTTCATAACCTGTAAAAAACGACAAGAAATAGTATTGTATGACTAATGTATCATCATTATATCATTGTATTTAGGAGTTCTAGTATATTAGTTCCATGATTACTCAAGTCATTCTCCTAGTGAGATTTATCACAGGCTTTTCTAATCTGCTAACAAGATTTAGGGGGTGTTTGGACTAGCTTATTTTTTGGGCTTATTTGAATTTGGAAAGCTCTTAAGCTCTTTTTTTTCGGGCTTATGAGATTATGAAGTTGAGCTTATGGACTTAGATAAGTCCATAAGGTAAAGGTGATAAGTTGAAAAAAATGAGCTTATGAGTTTTTACATTTTCAAATAAGCTCGTAAGCCCAAAAAATAAGCTAATCCAAGCACCCCCTTACAATTTCCTACTAAAGTTTGTAGGACGCAAAATATTATACCAGCAGGTATCGAATGTATAAAAGAATGTACTCTGACAGTATCAAGTGCTAATATATTTTTGATGCGCAAAATATTACGTATAATTTAATGCGCGCAATGCAAATACCTATTTTTGATGAGGTTTGATACGTGCATGAAGACCATACCTTACGAACTAGGGCTGAGCAAAACCGACCGAAACCCGATAAACCCGACAAAACCGCCCGACCGAATACCACCCGATCCCGAACCGACATATTTCTGGTCGGGAGTCGGTTTTACATTTTCATAGTTTCGGTATCGGGTCGGTATCGGGTTAAAACCCGACAAAAGCCCGAGATAAGCCCGTCAGCCCGATTTATTAATAGGGTTAGTAAAAAAATACGCCTCCTCCTTTGTTTTTATCAATTTCAATCTCAATAGTCAACACTCATCTTCATCTTCTATTCCAAAACACCGAAGGTCAAAGAATACCAAAACACCAAAACACGATTGTCTTAACAATTGAATGGATCAATTGTTAGACAAACTTGTGATTCACTGATTTGTGATTTGTATTTTGTGATTCAAGAATCAGTTCAAGGTTTGTAATTGTGTTTTGTATTCTTATTTTGGGTCTGCTACTAAGTATGTCAAATTTTGTAGTTTGTAATTGTGTTTTGTATTCGTATTTTGGGTCTGCTACTGGGCAATCTTTGTTTGGATCTGCTAAATGAAATTCATGGGTGTTTGGATCTGCTACTGGCCTAGACATTAAAGTTTTTCGGGCTTGACTGCTTTATACCCGATACCGACCGACTATTACCGACTGATACCCGATACCGACCGACAAGTTTCGGGTCGGTATTCGGTTTTGTTTTCTCCTTTGTTTCGGTATCGGGATGTGGCGGGTCGGGTCGGGACGGGTCGGGATTCGGCCCGATGCTCAGCCCTATTACGAACATCAATTATCAACTGATATCTCTATTATCTCCATTCGTGCAGCGTGCATGCATGTTTAATATTGAATGAGTTGGTTACATGCATGAGTGATTTTCGTGCATTTGCAAAAAAGGACATCTTTGACTTGTTTAGAATTGAAGTGAAGACTATTTTATGCATGCATGTATCCGAATAATAACTTGCATGTTTCCAGAATTCTTGCATGCATGAATGAAACCAGAGAAGAAAAAGAATGAGAAAAGTAGTTTAAGAGTTCTTAATTTAGTTTTTCATAGTTGTTAGTTTAGTTATCGTTAAAGGAGAGTGATCACGTCAAATCGATCTTCTATCAGGATTCTTTTCAAAAAGCTAGGGTCGCTCACTACTTTGGATCGATCATTGCAACATGTAATGTTCTCTTCTTGGTGTTTATAAGTTTTACTTTGTACTGAATGAATTATTTTGTGCAGTATTTTGAATAAGGCAAGGGAAGCTTTAATGAATGATCGATATGATGGCTACAATACTTAGACTGCAATAAGGGTTGATAAATACTATTGGAACTTTTTAGTCACGTGCTAATATATTTAGATACATTTTTATATAATATGTTAAAATAATATGGAATTGGTGGGTTTAGCTTCATGATCATGGCTACGTATGTCTTTAAACATATCAGTAGTATGTAATAAAAAGTTTGCCTCGCCAAAATAAATAAATTAATGATGGTTGATGTGTATTCTTATTTTTACACATATATACTTGTGTTATTTTTACTTACTTAAGTGACTAAATCTAAATGTTTCTGCTTCAAGCTCACACATTGCATGAAAAAAATTGTTGCTTTTTAATCTTGAAAAGTTTAAAAACATATCCCCATGTTGCCATGTAAGTGAAAGGAATCCATCAAAAGCTAGTAACCTGTTTGTTTTTTAACCTAAATTCTTATAAGTTTTTTTAGCAACAAATTATGACTATAAATAAATTATATTAGTTCCTTTATTTGATAAAGTAAATTCTTACACACATCACCTGAAATCAGTGGTGCAGCAATGACTATATATGCTTCATGTCCTAACTCCTATATGTTAGCACACTGATGCATATAGTGCAACTGTGCAAGTGACTGCTTCACTTGTAATTGTATCATAATGAGGGTTTTATTTAGGTGTCAAAATAAATTCATTTATATGTTTTATAACGTCAACTACACACTACTATATGTTTTGTCTACAAGTTTTTCGTTAGATTCTTTTTTCACAGTGTCTCCTTTCACTACCCTTCACCAAGAACTGTAATTCTACTTACTCTTTAAATTTAGAGTATATGGGTGACCAAATGAAACAAGTAAATTAGGACGGGTCAAAATAGCAGGTAATTCTGAATGATTGAAATTGAGAAAGATCGATATTGAGATTTCATATTGGACATGACTGAGTTTTGAAAACTTTGCTACATTAGGGATGATTTAATTCTCTTGGTTGATACATCATCATCATTACGTTTTTTTATTTTATTGTAATCTCATCCCAAAAAGCTTAAAAAAAAAGTTCATCAAAAGTATATAGAAGTGCTCTCTCCCACTAAAAAGAGATGATTTAATTCTCTTCGCAATAGTATGATTTACTTCACGTAACGATTACTCGTTAGTGTACAAGAAATTATTTAGCCCACCCAAAAGTAAAATTTTAGCTCCGCCCCTTTACAGGCCATGATCTTTTTGTTTGTTGGCCATTTGTTAGTGTTTATCCTTTGTGCCATGAACGTATGTGCTTTGGTTCCTTTTATTCAATGATATTCTTTCTACTTCAAAAAAAAATAAAATAAATAAATAAAAAAATAAAAAAAATGGCAATATAGTCAATAACTCACTAACATTCATGTAGACATTCAAATACGCCGTTTATATGACGAGAAACATGCAAATTAGTCATTCGTGTTCACAGCACAACATAAACATTTATTTCCGTCACACTTAAAACATACTAATTTTGTGTTTGGAGGTTGAACCGTTCTACAGATATCTTCACATAAGTCCTTTGAACAAACTTGAGAAGTAAGAATATAAGAACGGAAATCTTCACCTTTCACTACAAGAAAAAGTACGACGGGCGACGAGTATGACGCCGACGACACAATGTCGTCGGCACCATACGCTAAACGACAAAAAAACTGCTTGACCAAGCCAAGGTTGCGTTGAATTTTTAAGTTAGTATCATACCGACGACATGACGTCGGTAACATAACAAAATGTTTGACTTTCCTAAACCTGGTGAAAAACTGAGCGGGAATTTGACCCGCCAATATATTGTCGACGACAGGTCGTCGGCAGTATAGAAACCAAAAAAATAATTGTGATTAGCGTGGGATTAGCGAATGATTAAGGATTATTTTGCCATTAGTTAATTATGCCGACGACATGACGTCGGTATTTATCTAAGTCAGATTTTTGACTTTCACCTATCGTGTGAATTATAGCCAATAAATGGGCGGGGGTTTTCCCGCCTTATATTGCCGACGACATGACGTCGGCAAAATTTCCCGCCAAATTTTCACCCACCCCGCCAAATTTTTTTCTTATATATATATATATATATATATATATATATATATATATATATATATATATATATATATATATATATATATATATATATATATATCATATAATAAAATTATCACAAAACACGTAAATTCTCACAAAAAACACACATAACAATGGATGGTTTAACGCCGGAACAGGAATGGTCGAAGGCTTTATCACACGAGCTCCTGTATAATGAAATTATACTACATTGGGGCTGGGAAATTTTTGATGAATATGGTTCTTATGCGAACTGTGCACCGTGGCAGAGAGACAAGATTCTGGAATGGTTGAGGAGAAAGCCGTACTATAGAGAGTATTTGGAAGAGCTAGATGCTGCTGAAGCTCAACGTGCTGCTGAAGCTCAAGCTGCTGCTGTTGGAGGTGACGATGAAGCTGAAAGCACGTTGGACCTCAACACCGAATTTGGTAATCTGGAAAATAGAGTAACAAATCTCGAAGCTACGTTTGCACGTATCAAGGAAATGAGAGCAAGGAAAGGAAAAGATTGTGCGAGTTCCAGCAAAGCGGGAAGTAGCCGCAAAAAAAAAATAAACGGGTCGTTTCGTTTGATCTGTTTCGTTTGGTTGTCGAGTTGTTTAGTTTGAGTTGTTTCGTTTGGTTGTCGAGTTGTTTAGTTTGAGTTGTTTCGTTTGGTTGTCGAGTTGTTTAGTTTGAGTTGTTTTGTTTGGTTGTCGAGTTTTTCGTTTGAGAACTCTTGCGTGTTTTAAATAAAATGTGTGCATTCGTGTTTTTTAATTGTGATGTTGTTTCTTCAAATAAGGTCATAAACCAAAACACCCTTTTGGTGCAGGAAATAAGCAATCCCAAACACCCCTGTTTGGACAGCATAAACCAAACGGCTCTTGTGGGCTGTTGTTAAGAAAACAACATAAACCAAACGGCCCTGTTTGGACATCATAAACCAAACGACCCCTTATGGTTGAATCTTGATGGATACTTAAGTTTTCACAACGCCTCCAACATTAAAGCGTACAAATTAAAAATATAAAGCACGTTCGACATCAGTTTTCACAACAACAACAACATTTTATTAAACAACAACAATAACACAACAAACAACGACAATGACAATAACAGCAACAACAACAACAATAACAGCAACAACAACAACCTACATACGAAGATTTCCCATATCACCTACCATGTCATTATAAAGGTCGTGAAGTAAGGCAGCTGAATCAGTTGTGTGTTTGTTTGGATGCATATACACTTCTAGCATTTTATTGAGTACCATTATCTGGTGATTCAGTTTGATGCAGTTTGAGCACTCTGTATTTCCAGGACTTGATGTTGAAGGTCCTGCAGTGTATCGAGTTGGAGTTGTGGATGGTCTTGCGGAATGAGTTGGAGGCGTTGAAGCTCCAACAGAAGCGGTCATTTTGGCTAGTCGTTCACCCTTCCATAAAAAAAAATCGCATCCATACTCCTTTGTCCCACCCTGTTAAAGAGTAAAAACTATAATTTTTAACGACTAACCAAATTATTTAAATAACACACAAAAAAGTATGTAATTGTTCACCTTGGATAAAGGACACGCATAGTATTGTTTACCACGGGAGTGAGGTCGATGCGATTGTCGCAGAATTACGTCTCCTCGTCCACAAGGACAAGCAAAAGCTTCAAATTCCGCCATCTTCACCATGATAACAGTGTGTGTTTGTGGTTGTGAAGATTTGAGAGTGTATAATGTGTTTGTGTGGTTAAGAGCAGATCTGCTAACTATTATATATGGTAAAAAAAATAGATCTTTTGGAGGGAAGTTTTGGCGCCATAACATCTCGTGTATTGCAAACGGTACCGACGAAAGGGCTCGTTCGTTAAACATCTCGTGTATAACCATAACATCTCGGCTCGTTCGTTAAACATCTCGTGTAAAACCATAACATCTCGGCTCGTTCGTTAAACATCTCGTGTAAAACCATAACATCTCGGCTCGTTCGTTAAACATCTCGTGTATAACCATAACATCTCGGCTCGTTCGTTAATCATCTTGTGTAAAACCATAATATCTCGGCTCGTTCGTTAAACATCTCGTGTATAACCATAACATCTCGGCTCGTTCGTTAATCATCTTGTGTAAAACCATAACATCTCGGCTCGTTCGTTAAACATCTCGTGTAAAACCATAACATCTTGGCTCGTTCGTTAATCATCTCGTGTATAACCATAACATCTCGGCTCGTTCGTTAAACATCTCGTGTAAAACCATAACATCTCGGCTCGTTTGTTAAACATCTCGTGTATAACCATAACATCTCGGCTCGTTCGTTAAACATCTCGTGTATAACCATAACATCTCGGCTCGTTCGTTAAACATCTCGTGTATAACCATAACATCTCGGCTCGTTCGTTAAACATCTCGTGTAAAACCATAACATCTCGGCTCGTTCGTTAAACATCTCGTGTATAACCATAACATCTCGGCTCGTTCGTTAAACATCTCGTGTATAACCATAACATCTCGGCTCGTTCGTTAAACATCTCGTGTATAACCATAACATCTCGGCTCGTTCGTTAAACATCTCGTGTAAAACCATAACATCTCGGCTCGTTCGTTAATCATCTCGTGTATAACCATAACATCTCGGCTCGTTCGTTAAACATCTCGTGTAAAACCATAACATCTCGGCTCGTTCGTTAAACATCTCGTGTATAACCATAACATCTCGGCTCATTCGTTAAACATCTCGTGTAAAACCATAACATCTCGGCTCGTTCGTTAATCATCTCGTGTAAAACCATAACATCTCGGCTCGTTCGTTAAACATCTCGTGTATAACCATAACATCTCGGCTCATTCGTTAAACATCTCATGTAAAACCATAACATCTCGGCTCGTTCGTTAAACATCTCGTGTAGAACCAAAACTATTTTCATGATGAACGATACGTACATGCCATGCATTCTTATAGTCACGACCGTTTATTATCCTTGTACAAGAATGGGGCATAAGTCGCTGTAGTCTATGACATTCAGGAGGTACACATCAAGGGCCACAATCTTAACTTATCTAAATGATGTAAGGTGGTTTTCTTGATTTTAGGGCTTCTTAATATAAAGATCCTAAAGTTGCATGGTTGATAATTTGTTTTCCTGAATTTTTTTTTTAATTTTATAAAAGTATTTATAATAAATAAAAAATTTATAAAACTATTTTTTATAATTTTATAAAAGTATTTATAATATTACCGACGACATGACGTCGGTAATATAACCGCCAAAATTTTCACCAATTTTTTATACGTCCCGCCAAACTAGAAACGACAAATTTCTATTACCTTACCGACGACATGACGTCGGTAACATTAAAAGTTATAACAAAACTAGATCTGGTCAACACTTAGAAAAAAAAAAAACGTATAACTTTTATCTCCTCTCAATTATTGAAGACGACCACCGGCGATTCACTCACCACCATCACCTCCGACACCACTACCACTACTCCACCACTACCACAGCTCCACCATCCGACATCACAGCTCCACCTCCGACACCACAGCTCCACCTCCGACACCACCGCAGCTCCACCACAGCTCCACCACAACTACACGTGCACCTCCTCCACCTCCTCCTCCTCTCATGTTTAATTCACTCCTCAACCTCAACCCCTCATTTGTTTAATTCTTCTTCTTCCCCACTTCTTCTTCTTCGATCTACAAAACAGGTAATTTTGATTTTTGTTAATTTTGTTTATTGTTAATTTTGTTTAATCTTAGTGTTAATGTTTGTTAATTTTGTTTTTTGTTAATTTTGTTTTATTTTCTTTATTTATTTTATACAGCCGACACCGCAGCTCCACCTCCGACACCACCACAGCTCCACCAAGACAGCCGAGAGCGAGAGTCGAGAGCTGAGACAGCCGAGACAGAGGTAATGTGGTCCCCCTTCTTTTTTTTAAAAAAAAACTTTTGGTATCCCGACGACATGTCGCCGACAACAGTTTTTTTTAAAAACTTTTTATATATTAATGTGCTCACTTTTAATATAGCCCGAGCCCGAGCCCGAGACCGCAGCCCGAGACTGCAGCCCGAGCTGCAGCCTGAGACCACAGTCGAGAGCCACAGACCACAGCCGATATAGTATGTTGTTATTTTTTTCATATCCGTATTATTTTTTACATATCAGTATGTTTGTGAATGTTGCGTGACGGATTAAGTGTAATTTGATTGTTTAAAACCGTGTTTAAGAACCGGCCTAGTTTAGTAGCAGTGTATACCTTTAGTAGCAGTGTATTATGTTTTAGGATTTTAGTGATTAATTTCGGAAAGTCCCCATCCGAAGTTAATCATCCTATAGAAAACCCGTCCGGAATTAATTTATTAGAAATTAATTTCGGAAAGTCCCCTGTTTGGGACTGCTTTTTGAATGTTTTGTCTCATTTAGGATATGGATGCGTATAACTGATTTACTATTTGAGATTATTTCGACAGTGTTTCTCCTTTACTCCTACGAATATGTCCTTAATGCACATATTTGGGGAGTTGAGGGGAAATGCTGCCGAAATTTTCTCAAATAGTAAATCAGTTATACGCATTCATATATGGGACGAATCATTCAAAGAGTGGGTTAGGATTGCCTTCCATAGTTGCGCTAGGTGAACAAAACAACTCGTAATCATTAATTAAGTGCATATAATAACCGATTGCATCATAAAAATGCAGTTATGATAATTGATAAGAGTTGGACCCGTATAGAGCATCGTGGTTCAAAAGAATTTCTTGATGGTCTTGCCGCCTTCCTCGATCATTGCAAACCGTTATTGAATAGTTCCGGAAACATAAAATGTCCGTGTCGTCGTTGTCGTAATGTTCCATGGGTATCTCTCGAAGGTCTTAAATACCACATAGGCCACAATGGGTGGGACCCAACTTATACACAATGGAAGGATCACGGTGAACCGGATCCTCCGAATAATGATCAATATGATATTCTTGATAACACAACACAATGTGAGATGAGTGACATGGGTGCGTGCCTTAATGATATTATTGATATTCCTCCGAATAATGATCAAAATGATATTCTTGATATTCCTTCGAATAATGAGCCGACTCATGGAAATATTGGCGAGACAAGTAACGAGCCTACTCAAGCAGCGACACCTCCTCTGCGTAACGAGTATGAAGAGTTACTTGCAAGTTCCAACCAGCCTCTGTACCCGGGTTGTGACTTTATGACAACATTGGATTTTATGGCAACGTTTACACATCTCAAGGTCAGCGGTAAATGGAGTGATACTTCATTTAACAATACGCTAAAATTTCTCCAGGAGGTATTTCCGCCCAGGTTAGGTTACAATCTCCCACCGTCATACTATCATATAAAGAAGACATTTAAAAAGGTCGGGTTAGGGTACGAGTCGATACATGCTTGTGAAAATGATTGCTTTCTATATCGGGGGGATGATGGCGAAGATTTGGAGTATTGTCCGGTTTGCAAAACGAGTAGATGGAAAGACAATAAAACAATGGGGAAGAAAGTTCCTAACAAGGTGTTGCGTTACTTTCCTATCATTCCTAGACTACAACGTTTGTACAAGTCTATTCACACTGCAAAACATATGACTTGGCATGCTACTGGAAAGTCTACGGACGGTAAGATGCAACACCCGGTTGATGGTAAAGCATGGCAGAAGTTTGACAATAAATATTCGGATTTTGCTATAGAACCAAGAAACGTTCGATTAGGGTTGGCTGCTAATGGTTTCAATCCGTTCGGAAACCTTAGTCAGACTTACAGCATGTGGCCGGTTATATTAACAACATACAACTTGCCTCCGTGGTTATGCATGAAAGAGACTTCTTTGATGCTGACGTTGTTGATTCCTGGCCCTAAATCACCGCGAAGGACATCGATGTTTACTTGAAGCCCTTGATTGATGACCTTGTGGAATTATGGAAAAAACCAGGTATCTTGACTATGGACGCTGCTACAGGCACTCAATTCCACATGAGAGCGATGCTTTTATGGACCATCAATGATTTTCCTGCTCGAAGTAGTTTGTCTGGTTGGCAAGGGCAAGGTTACTACGCTTGCCCTACATGCAAAGTAGACACTCCGGCTACGCGTGTGATAAGCAAAACAGCTTATGTTGGTCATAGAAGATTCTTAAAAAAAAACCATAAATGGAGGAGGGACTGTACGACATTCAATGGTGAACCCGATTATAGAGATCCTCATAGAAAAGATATTAGGGCTGATATCTTGACTCAACTTGCGAAATTTCCCACACGTGTGCCGGGGAAACATCCGGATTATGGGGGTGGGAAGATAAAACGTAATCATACAGTCGAGCTGAACTGGACTAAACGGTCTATCTTCTACGATCTTGAATATTGGTCTTTTCTTTCTCTACCACACAATTTAGATGTCATGCATATCGAAAAAAATGTGTTGGAGAGTATCTTGAACATCTTGTTAATGAATGACAAATCTAAAGACACCGCGAAGGCAAGACAAGATTTGCAAGCTCTGGGCATTCGACAGGAGTTGTGGCTCGGAAACAAACAAAACGGGAAGTGCTCGAAGCCTCATGCAAAGTACTCCTTCACACCCGATAAAAGAAAACTCTTCTGTCAATACATCAAAACAGTTAAACTACCAGATGGCTTCGGATCCAAGTTCAAGTCAAAAGTGACCAAAGATGATAACAGTATAACGGGCATGAAGTCTCATGACTGTCATATAATGATGCAACGGTTACTTCCTTATGGACTTCAACAATACTTGGACGCACAGACTTATACACCATTGATCGAGCTTTGTTTCTTCTTTAAGCAAATTTGCGCCCGAACTTTGATGGTGAAAGACATGGTGAAAGCTAAAGACCAGTTGATCAATATTTTGTGCAGTCTCGAGCAAATATATCCTCCTGCTTTTTTTGACATTATGATTCACTTGGTTATGCATTTACCTGAAGAGGCTATTGAAGGCGGGCCTGTTTCATTCCGGTGGATGTATCCATTTGAAAGATACATGAAGAAGCTTAAAAACTATGTCCGAAATAAAGCTAAGCCAGAGGGTTCAATAGCGGAGGGTTATGTTGCAGATGAAGCATTAACTTTCTGTTCTCGTTGTTTTCGTGGTGTTGGGACAAAATTTAATCATCCCGCTGCATCTCAGGACCGTCCTCGCCCAACAAGTGATTTCCAGGTGTTCCGATCACTATGTACCAATTCTGGTAAAGAGACATTGATTAAGTTAGGTCTCCAAGAAATGAAGAGAGTGATATGGTATGTACTTCACAACAGTCCTGAGATCGACAATTACATGGACGAGTTCGAGAGGTATGCGTTTATATTTTGAAATTTCTGTTTCCCAAGTTATCTTTTCGATTTATTCTAATATCATGAACATTTTCAGGGAATTTCCTTATATCGACATGCAACAAGCATTTCCGAGCTGGTTTGAGACGAAGGTAAACTTATTGTATGTATTTCCATGTATAAATAACGACTATTACTCATCTCCATCTATTCTTATCTTTTTTCATAGATCCGTAAACTTTACATAGCCGATGACCCAAGCTGTACTCCCGACTTATTCGCTTTGGCTTGTGGACCATCACCGACCCCAATCTCAGTCAACTCTTGCGTAGTCAACGGTGTGAGGTTTGTCGTACACAGCCGCGATATAAAACGTACAACTCAGAACAGCGGAATTTGTTCACCTGGTGAGAAGGAGGGAGAAATGTATTATGGTCAGCTAGAAGAAATTCTGGAGTTCGCATATTCCCAGTTCAAAGTTGCGTTGTTTCGAGTTAAGTGGTTCGACTTAAGCAACAAAAACCGTAGAGTCCAACGTTTTACCACTAGAAACAACATGACACAAATTTTGGCATGTAGCTATGCGTTCGGAGATCAACCTTACATTCTCGCAACACAAGCAAAACAAGTCTTCTACATTGAAGATCCTGCCAGACGACCACTCCATTGGAAGGTCGTCCAAGAAGTAAATCACAACACAACCTGGGATGTCATCGTGGTAGAAGACGATGATGATGTGATACATGGCAACAACTCATCCGATCTCCAACTGTCTGCTAATTTGAATGATTTGGAACTTGAAACCTTAAATATCGATGGTGAATCAACGTTAGTTGAGGCACCACCACCAATCATTCCTGTTGATGACGACGATGATTTTATTGATGATGAAGACGACGATCCTTATGATTTAGTAGATTCTGATAATGAAGTCGCAAACAATTCTGATGATGAAGTTGATGCGACTAATGTTGTTTATGATAGTGATTGTGATTGTGATTGTGCAGATTGATCTTAAAATGTAACTTGTAAAACGACACTTATTTTAATGAAATTGTTATGGATTGTTTAAAAGTGTATATTTCTTTTGAATGTGTATGTATTTGAATGTGTGCATGCTTATGTTAATTTGTTCCCGAATTTCTATATGTTACTCAACTTGTACTTTTACAGATGGCAGCAGCAGTCGCGCGTGGTCACGGTGGTGACGGTGCCGGTGACCCACCTTCCCCTCCCCGTCAGATTGAGGGCGGGCACCGTGCTGGTGGTAAGAATTTCTAGATTACATATATATATGTATATATATACACATATTATGTATATATATAGATATATGTGTGTATATATATACATATAGGTATACACATATATGTGTATATATATATACATATATCTATATATGTATATATATACATATATCTATATTTTTGTGTGATTATATATATATATATATATATATATATATATATATATATATATATATATATATATATATATATTTATATATATATATATATATATATACATACATATATGTATATACATATGTATATATATATATATATATATATATATATATATATATATATATATATATATATATATATATATATATATATATATACATATATGTATATACATACATATACATATATCTATATAAGTTACTTTATGACGTTTCCACTCACTCCAATTGCAGGATCAGGGCGACCCCGCCGAGGAGGTCGGGCCAGGGGGGGAGGCAGGGGTGGCAGGGGTAGGGGAGATCAGGGTAGGCAGCGCCCACGCAAAGAAAATAAGAATGTGAAGCTCATAAACGCCGTGAGAGATGGTGGCCCACAGTCGATTGAGTTTGAGATTGGTGATAAGGGGACTTACACTCATGTGGGCCAGCACGCGGCATGGTTTAGCAATTATGTCGGCGAGCTCATTCGGCGGCTGCCGCTCTCCTATGCCTCCTGGTACGATATAGAGCCGGAGAAGACGGCTGACTTCCTTCCACAGCTCGGGGTCAGTTATTTCATTTTCCTTTTATATATATTGTTATGTTATTGTGTTTATTTATTTAAATGTGCATATTTATTTAAATTTGTTTATTTATTTATATCTCTATATTTAATTATTTGAATGTGTACATTTATTAAAATTTGTTTATTTATTTATAACTTTATATTAATTTTAACTATATTTGATTGCAGCTTATGTTCGATTTGGAGCGCCACAGGAGCAGACCAGACTGGGATACCATTCGCTCGGCGCTCACATCGTATTTCGCTGGTCGATACCGTGACAATAAATATGATATGAAACGCGATTATTTTACAAAAAAGGGTGGGGCTGCTAGAGTGGAAGAGATAAGAAGAAATCCTCCTCCGAGCTTGGAGATGTCTGAGTGGAACAAGTATGTCGATTTGTACATGTCGGAGGCGGCCCCGAAAAGATCGGCTGTGAACAAAGAGAATCGAAAGAAGAACACGATTCTCAGCCGCCACGGTTCGAAGTCATTTGCGGCATCTCGACACGAATATGTAAGACACATTTTATTTTTATAAGATTATTTAATTTTAATAATATATTGATTAAAATTATTTATACTAAGTAAAATATATATGGTGTTTGATTTGTCATTTTAATTTGTTTCATCCTATATGCATGTGTATATATTATACAGTTTGAGAGGAGCCAGGACCACCAGTATCCGTCCATGTTCGATACATATCTTGACACCCACTTCAAGAATGGTGCATGGTTGCAGGATGAGGCTAGAGCTCGGTTTGTAAGTATCGTTTTTTATTTATTTATTTATTTATTTTTTTCCAAACACGCACTTAGTGATTTATTGAAACATAATCTAGTAATTAACCCGACTAATATATTAATTTTCTCATTTTTTTTCAACTACACAGGAAGAGATGGTCCGGCTGAGGCAGCCTAGATCTGATATGCCGGCAGACGAGCCGTGCCTCACGGAGGAGGAGATATTTTCTCGGGTGATCGGGGGAAAGCAGCGTGGTCATATACCCGGCGTCAGCAAGATGGTGCCCTACTTGAAGAGGCCACGGGTAGACATGCCGCCTCCAGCTCCAGAAGGTATGTACAGTTGGATAATATTAAATGACGCATCTTATATATGTATTGAAATGACCGTTTTTAAATTTTGATTATTTCGTTTATAGGTACGTCCGAGCTTAAAGGGAAGCTTGCTGAAGCTACGGGGCAGATTGATGAATTTAAAAAGAGTCTGGCTGAAGCTGAGAAAAAGAGGAAAAAAGAGAAGAAGAAAGCCAAGAAAAATGAGAAGAAGCTCGAGCTTTTGACACGTTATATCTCGAGGAACCCAGACTGGGACTCGTTTCTTACCCAGGTTGGTTCTCGAGGTGATGCTGGAGGCTGCAGTGGGAGCGGCGCGGGAGGGAGCGGCTCAGGCGCTCTCCCGAGTGGCTCAGGCGCTCTCCCGAGTGGCTCAGGCGGCGAGAGTAGCTCTAGCAGCGGGAGTGGCTCTAGGAGAGGGAGTGATGATGATGACGAGGATGACGACGATGGGCTGTACATGTAGAGGTATTATTTTGTGTTGTTTTGTCTCTGGAACTATATTTTTGACGACCCCAATCTTATTATCTTTGAACACTTAGGATATTGCAACATTTGTACATATAGTAGCTAGGTTTAGTGATTATAACACCCATTTTGTAAACTTTATGATGTATTTTGAGGGTGTTATAATGTTTATGGCCGTTTTTTAAAGTTTATGGCCGTTTTGTAAAGTTTATTAAGTGTTTAGTGGTTATATATAGCCGTTTTAGCCGTTATAAACTTTATAGCCGTTTTAGCCGTTGTTTGTATTGGAATGTGGTTTATAACAGCAGGTGTTGGAAACTGGAATTGGTAGATTTTTGCTGCACATTTTTGCGGCAAAAATCTGGGTAGTGCAGCTGCGCAGGCTGCTGCGCAGCTGCAATATAACTTCCATACCGACGCCATGTCGTCGCTATAATATATAGATGCATATAATACCGACAAAATGTCGTCGACAGAATAATGAAAATGTTTATATTTTAAACCGTACCGACCATATGACGTCGGCAACATTTTTCAATTTTTTGACTATTGCAAACCTCACCGACGAAAGGGCGTCGGCATAATTTTTCAATTTCTTGACTTTTTTGACTATTATAAACTGTACCGACGAAAGGGCGTCGGCATCATTTTATAATTTCTTTACTTTTTTTGACTATTATAAACCGTACCGACGAATCGTCGTCGGCGTGGTTTACGTTAATATTTGACTTTCGTTGACTTTAATTATTTAATCTAATTAAGGCATTAAATATTTATTATGTTACCGACGACTTGGCGTCGGTAACAAATTGTCGAGCAAAAACAAACGTTTGACCGAAAATCATGTGGGTCCCACTCTGTCGTCGGCGTTATTCGTCGGTACGGACGTTGCCGACGTGGCTCTGTCGACTATTCGTGCCGACGACGTGACGTCGATAAGGTATGGTGCCGACGTCATGACGTCGGCACGGTTGAAAAATAGTCGTCGCCGGAGGTGTCGATTGTACTAGTGTTTGCCTATTGCGCAACAAATACAAAACAAGATATTAGATATAATAACAAACAAATGAAATTAGTGACTTAAAACTTTTTTAATACGATTTTTGTAATAATTAAAGAAGACAAATGTCTTACCACACTGGGGGCATTCTTTTTTAGTAAAGCCTGCCATACTAATTATGAAATTTAATACTAATTATGAAATTTGTAGTTAACATATAGAAGATGACAAAACAAACAAAGTTTTTTTCCATTGTGAATATGAAAAATACCCAAAATCACAAAACAATAAAAACCTAGAGCCTAGTATTTATAACATGTATGTGTAGTGATAATATAAACTTTATTGTAAATATACCATTTTGAATTATAGTAACATATTTATAACATGTATGTGTAGTGATAATATAAACTTTATTGTAAATACACCATTTTGAATTATAGTAACATATTTATAACATGTATGTGTAGTGATAATATAAACTTTATTGTAAATATACCATTTTGATTTTGAATTATAGTAACATAATAAATTAAAACCTAGAGCCTAGTATTTATAACATGTATGTGTAGTGATAATATAAACTTTATTGTAAATATACCATTTTGAATTATAGTAACATAATAAATTAATGCTACATTGGATTATAGTACGTAATCTTAGTAATTATTAATTATAGTATTTTGATTATACTATTACCATATTCAATATAGTAAAAGGGGATTGAAAATGTAAGAAAGATTATTAACAAGTGGAAAATGATATATCACATAAATTGTACAAAATAATTTCACACATACTAGTGACAAGTGGTTTATTCATATATAGGTATTATATTATTTGTTTTTTTCTTTTTTATCCTTTACATTTAATTGTCAAGTTATTGTGTAAATATAATTTTGTAAATTTTTGTAGATACGTTACTCACGGTTATCACACTTTAATAATTTTTTCATTAACTAGTTGCTTGGTTTTGCTTTTGTTGAATGGGCTTTATTCTTTATGTTTAGCCCAATTTATTGTTTTATTTTCTTGGCCCAGTTTGGGTTATTGTGTTAAATAAAAGCCTTCTAAGTTTTCTATTTTCTATTTTATTTTTTATTTTAAATAAATTGAAACCTTTTAGTTTGAGATAATATTTTTTATTGAGCAAGTGATTTTTTATATGTTTCATTGTGTTTAGGGTTGAATGCGTATAATGGCAAACACTTTATTATCATGCTAGATATAGTATAACGGGTAATAATATTTGGTAACTTTTTTTTGAGGTTTAATATTGTGACAATTTATAAGTAATATTTATAAAAAAAACAAATTATAAAATTATACTAGATTTTTAATACTTATATTGTTATAATACCGGTGCACGCATGAGTTTTTACACAATTTTTTCATTATGTGTTAATATCGATTAATATTTTGTATAGATTTGTGTTGCACGAAGAATTTGACTTTGTCTAACTGACATGATTTTTAGGTTGATCTTGTTTAAATTTGGCTATTGATATTATGTTTCAGACATTATGTGTATTTAATAGTACATAGTGACCTTAACAATACTGATGCGTGGTTTTGTAACCTTACAACAGGTTTTACCTCTCGAGGGATCTCAAGAGGCTTACAACCCCACCAGGCAGTGTACCTGACCGATGTAGTATAGTGTAGTGGTAAGTACGGGGGATTGATCGTTCTCCACAGGGAATAGTGTTCGTTAGGTGTGAAAGACTACTCTAATTAGGTCTAAGGGTTGAGGAAGATTCTTTTTATGTTTTTATATTTTTATGAAAGCATGTAAAATCTCGGTTTTGAAAGAGTGGCGGAATTAGTTGCTAGTCAACTAACCCAAAATTACTACGGATGCAAATAAAATAAAATAACAAAAATGAAAATGTGGTGAGAAACTTATGTGTAGAGAAATGTGTTTACTTAGATTTCCTTACTCCCTAACTATCTTTTACCGGTTAATTAGTGTGTATTAGTCGCGTGGATGACGGGTGTATTCCTTAATACCATTCGTGGGGTGGCGTACTTACTTCCCCAACTCTACAAGCTCCTACTTCACTCCTATGTCGAGCCGGCTAGGAAGCTCCTAACATGGGATCACTAGAATTCGCTTGTGCATTAAATACAACCATAAAAACCTTTAGTACGCATTTGGTTCATGTTTCTTAAGACGTTCAAACAAGTTACCGAATAGGAAGTTAGCCAGTTTTCTTAAGCCTAACATAGATAAACAATCATCCAATACAAATAATAACACACTAATAACCAATAATCAATAGCTAGGTTTCATTAGATCTAAGCAAACACAAGATAAATTTAGCCTAACATGTTAATCAAAAGACAAGAATAAGATAAAATCAAACAACACATAGACATATTGAATGATTAATTGATAACTTATCTTCAATGTAACATGGAAGATCTCAAGGCAAAAAGCCTTGAAAAAGAAGCTAAAATCGTCCTAGGGTTTTCTCCCAAAATTCCACACACTAAGCTCTCTCTAATGACAAAAAATTAGAAAACTATATATAGACTTTTGCATCTGACGGCGTCACCTTATGGATTGTGACGCCGTCACCTCGCCGCTTTTAGGGTTCCCGGATGACCATCTTGACGCCGTCCCTCTTTAGCTCTTCCAAAATCCATTCTGGCTTATCAAGGCTTGACGCCGTCGAACCTTGAACGTGACGCCGTCCCCTTATGATTTAAGCCGTGACGCCCTTGATCAAGTTAAAGCGTGACGCCGTCAGAATTTACATGCTATTTTCACTGGCTTATCATGAGTAAATTTCACGTCCACTTTTTCTTGCCAAAGCATGACGCCGTCTGGGGTTAATTGTGACGCCGTCAAAGGTAACTTTCAGCCGATTTTTGAGACTTTGTCGTTTTCTTCACTTTAATGCTCCAAAAACGTCCAAAATGCCTCCTTTTCCAGATTTCTCCTCAAAAGTACCTAAAATGACAAAAGGAACGATTTAGGGCAATATTTGATCAAATAAATACGATTTAGGGCTTAAATGACCCCTTAAAAGCGGTACACTTTTCGCTTCATCGTACATAGTGACCTTAACAATACATATGTCGTTGTTATATGTAAAATCTCATCAATTTATTTTCTATCACATAGTATTTACATCATTACACCATTATGGGTCAATAGTAACATTATCACAGTTGATCAAGTGATCTAGAAATTTGGCCAGTTTTAAAAAGACAACGAAAGCTCAAAAATTCAAGACATACATATGTCCATTATAAATCGAAAAGGGTGTTCCAAAGGCTGAAAATGGAAAGAGCTTGTTTCCAATATGTTGAATTGTTAAGAGTTATTTCTATATCAAGTTTTCTTTATTAATTTACCCAATTTGAACCGAAAGAGTTGGTGGGAACATTGAATGTTTCATTTAAACTCGAAGTAGTGTGACTGTTGAGGTAAAATCTTACCCCTGGTTCTATAGGCCCAAGTCTTGAGCTATGTGAACCTGAAACAAAGGTAACACACGTTAGCCTCGCCTTGAATTTTATCCCAAGACCAAGCTCCGGTGTGAGGATATATGTTCGTCCGGATGAATGAGTTGAGTAATAAATGTGAGTTGCAATGAGAGCAATAAGTGTAAGTAATAAATGAAGGGAGAAAGAGTTAATGCATGTGCATTGAATAAGTCGGGGTATTTATAGCACCATAATCACTGTGCTTCCACTGTACCTGACACCATAGGGAAACGAGGAGCCGGTCTATGCCTAGACCAGACCTATAGGCCACTGTGCATGTACTGGAGAACATATCCCGTGGAATCCGGGACGGCGGCGCATGTTCGGCTTGTGCTAACAACCAACGGTTTGCGCTTGTTACCTAGGTGACAAGACGTCTTGGTCGTTCCCGAGGAACTTTTATTATTATTATATGAATGTGCACGATCCGGACCGGTCGGCGTGAATGTGCTTCGTTCGGCGTGTGTCGTCCGGAATGAGTCATCCGGACATATACACGAACATGTCCCCCCCCCCCCCCCCAAGTATTGTAATATTGATTTTATGTCAATGGTACAATATTTGAGATTCGCTGGACAACCGCATAAATGTAATAAATGCAGGCAGTTAAAAGAACAGCCGTGAGTCACGCTTCGGTTTTCGTGAGGTTGACATGTGTCCCCCTTTGCTCTCCCAACGGTCAAGATGTGCTTTCTGACAAGTCTTGACGTTTTCGTCCTATTCTTACTGTGTCTATAAATAGGGGGTGAACCCTCACTTTTTACCACATCTCTTCTTTTCACTGTCTGCCTCCGAACGAATTGCGATCCTCCCTCCCGTCTTCAGGTGCGTCCACTCTTCTCCTTATTTCCTTCTTTAGACCTTTCGTTCCATCCCCTCCGGCTTTCAAGACATGTCGGATGATAATTCTGCTCCGAACCACCCAGAGGGTCCGGCAATACTTCTTACACGCCTAAGTTTGATATGCACATTTATTCTTCTGTCTTGGATGAGACTAATGTAAGTTGGATCACCAAGTGTTATGGTATTCCGCTTGACCTGAACCCGCGCCCAGCTCCTAACGGAACGACCATTCTTGATGTTCCGGATAACGCAATTGGGTTGTATCTTCATTTTTTCAAGCAAGGTGGTTTCAGAATTCCCACTTCCACTTTTCTTTTGAGGGTTTTGAAGTACTTTAGGGTCCATATTTCTCAGTTGTTGCCGATTGGTATAAACCGGACGATCATGTTTGAGATGTATTGCAGAGCTCTGGATATTGATCCCACCGTCCTTCTGTTCCGGGTGTTTTACAAGCTTTGCTAACAAGGTAATTGGTTTTCTTTCCAAGCACGAACCGGTAAGACCTTCAAGCCCTGCTTCAAGGAGATAAAGTCCAATCTTAAGAATTGGAAGAATCAATTTTTTCTTGTTGATCGGAGGGCGATCCCTATTCCTATGCCATGGCGTCATCCAGACTCAAACGTCTCGGATCCCCCTCCGCCTTCCGGTACCCATGATGAAGATTTAGTGGAGAGGCTCCGGGAGGTGGTTATTCCCCTTCACAAGCCGCATCCTAGCTTGTTGTATGCTGCCGGACTCAATTCCGTTTGGAAGCATGCTGGGTATAAGTGTGTCTTGAAGGGTCCGGGGGGAAACGGTAATATGCCCTCTTATGCATTTTGTTCGTCCCTTTTATAACTAACCTCTTCTATCTTATGTTGTTTTCCTTTTTGTTTTTGTGATGCAATTGTTACCATGTCTGAATTTCTGCGTTTTCCAAGTTTTGAGTGAGCCAAGGTTTCGGCTGGGCAGCCCTTGGCCGAGGGGGAGGAGCACGTGACCTATACCACCCCCCCCCCCCCCGGTTGAGAATGCTGAGGACATTCCTCCCAAGTCAAAGTTGATGAAGGTGGTTTAGGTGCATTGTGAGATAGTGCTTGCCGCTAAGAAGAAAAAGGAAGATTTGGCGGCAGCTAAAGCGGCTGCCGAAGGGCAGGGGCAGTCCAAGAAGAAGCGTGCTGCTGGTGAAGGGTCTCGTGCGGCGAAGAAGAAGAAACGTGCCGAACAATCGTCTGACCACGAGTTGAATTCTACACATATCTCTTCTCCGATCCCAATCATCCGGGCTGAACCTATTTGTTACACCCCGTGCCCGATTAGACTAAAAATTTAAAACTTTTTGAGTGGAAACGACTCAAATTTACTGACATCTTGTAACTCTTTTGACCATTGACAAAAATCTATAAATATTCAGACATTGATACTATTTTTAAATGAAACTAGACTCAATTACCTTTGAAACGCCGGGTGGCGCAATCCGTGACGACTTACGGATTAAAAGATATGATTTTTCAAAAATTTCCAAAATCTGCCGAAAACACTCCAACCGATCGGTTGGATGCTTCTGTCCCCTATTTTTCAGTTTCAAAACCCGAACTTGAAAACCCGACCTCCCGAACTCGATATTTCACCAAACCTTCCAGATTTACCTAGTATATCAATAAGCTCATTTCCATATGAAAACATTTACCGTTTGACCCTCGGAATAGTACTTTACAAGTTGACGGGTTTTGCACCAAAACCCGTTTTGACCCATTTCATGACATAAGACACATACGACTTCCACATCACCTCAAACTTAACCAAAATCATTAAATTAACATCTTAAACTTATTCCATAAACCCATAACCCGTTCACAACCCAAAATGGGTATGTTTACACTTAATCCAAATGCCCCTTTAACTTTGACTATAACCACTTAAAACATACTTTGACACAACGATTGACCGCCAAAACATTACAACGACCTCAACATACATTTTGACACTTGTCTACTCATTACAAAACATTACTTGACTCACGGGGGTACAAACATGACACTTGAGCTCGGTATTCTATACTAAGCTCCTACATTCTTAACCAAATCCTTCTAACATATGCATAACCAAATTCTTAATCCATAATCCGGGCCATAGCATCTCCATTATAGATGAACCTACAAAACATGGTTAACTATAACAGTAAGCGATAACGCTTAGTAAGTAAAACGATCATAACATACCATTATACCTCAACAAGCATATAAGCATCACACACATCATAACACTTACTTTACGAGCTTACTACTCCAAGTCCCACTTTAACACATAACATCTTAACGTCACTTAGCTCACATTCAATACATCACATAAGCATGTCTAAGGCACCTATTACTTAACACATAACCTCTATAACATATATAACATATACATGTTAGTAATCCATATAACACCATGCCATCATCATTTTACTTACCTTAGCTCCAAGCTAAGTACATCAAAGTATCATCATCAACCTCCTCATTATCATCGCCATCCATAAAAGCATCCTTGGTTAACACCATAACATAAACACTTAACATATAATCAAATAATCATACTTAATGGTTTATACAACCATTATCTTACCTCTAACACCTCTAATCATCATATAATCATACATAGATTATATGATGATCAAACCCATAAACTTATTAACTTTAAACCATGATAATTCACTTCATAATTACTATAACTTCTTATATGACTCATAAACATCATTTATCCAATTCCCTTAATTAGGGTTCATAATTTTAAATCTTCTAATTCATCAATCAAACACTAATTAAAGTCACTTACTTGCAAGGATCATTGTTAGGGCTTCATCCATTTGATTGAGAATACATAAACACCATGGTTGATCATCAAATTTGGTCTCCTCTTCCCTCCTTTCTCTACTTCATGACACACACACCCACCCACAATATTTCCTGGATCTTAATTGAAGATACAAGAAGTATCTAGACACTTGTAGGTGATAAGTTTGGCTAGTTGGCATATTAGGTCCCTCAAGTGCTATTCTTCTCATTTTGGCAACACTAACTTTATAGCATATTTACTACTTGGCAATATTTGTCCTTCAAGTCCTTCCTTCTTATATTTGAGACATATCATACTTTATATAACCATTTACATAACATTTGATACTTACAGTTTGACTATCGGGGTTGACTAACCAATCCCGTAAGTCCTTTAAACTTATAAAAGTCGTGGTCAACTAAGTCAAGTGGAATTCTCATAATAAAATACTTAAGGCCCGTTTTCAAGGTGTTACACTATTCATGTTCTGACGGACTCTTCTCATCATGAAGAAGAGGCTAATGTTGAGCGGTTGATTTCTCTTCGTCGCCCTTGGTGGGGGACACTGCCCATCGATCTCCTTCCGTGGATCCTAACAGAAACGAATGAGGGAATACTGCTTTATCTTTTCCACCCCCGAGTCCCTCATTTGCTCATTCAGGTTTGTTTCGAATGTCTTGTTTTCCGTAATTGTACAAGTATTTGCTTTATTCTAACGTTTTCGTTGCTTTTCAGCTCATGCTTCCGGAGCTCAGGATCGGTCTCTTGCCTTTTCGTCCGGCCATGTGGGTGAAGGAGAAGGTGAGTAGCCTTGTGCTTTCTTCATTCGACTCTTGTTTCTTTTCTTTAGCCTCTGTCTTTTTTACGTATTGTCCGTTACTTCCTAGGTACTTCTGGCGATCGTTTTGTTGATCGGCCTTTCACTCCCCAATGGGGGTTGACTGAGGGTTCGAGGATGAACAATGCTGCTAACTGTCGGGATATGCTCAAAATCTTGTTCACTCCTGCTGACTATGAATTTTACAATGATGGGATGTCTGATCAGGGGGCTCTTAAATGGTCTTGGCGTTCGTTGGGAATGTGCATGCAAGCCCAGACGAACATGCTTCTGAGGTACGAGGAGCTCTCTGATCTTTCTCACATTCATAAGTCTTGCAAGGATGTCCAACTCTGGTACAAAGAATGTAAGAAAGAGTTGTTGGAAGTCCAGGCCGCCAGGGATGTCGAGATTGCCAAAGTTGTCCAGGCCGAAAAAGAGAAACTTGACTTGGTCGTCGTTGGAGCTGAGCAGGCTAATAAGATCAGAGACCTGGAAGCTAGGCTTGCCGCATCGGAAGCAGACAATCAGCGGTTGCGGAAGGAGAAAGAGGACTTTGCCATTCAGTGTGGTCAGGAAGAAGTTGCCAAGCAGCGTTTGGTTCGAGATTATTTTCCTACCTTTGTTCGCCAGCTTCTTCAGAGTGCCGAGTATAAGAGGAGATTGTCCGTTCCTTTCAACATGGCCATTGCTGCAGGGTGGCTTAAGGGTATACAAGAGGGTCGCTCCCCCGAAGATGTGAAAACCATTTTGGATGCTTCATCCGGCTTTGATCTGGAGGCTTATGATAAGCTTTATCTGGCCTATGATGAGCTATTTGTCAAGAGGTATCATTTTGTGGAAAAAGTTGTGAATGCTTATCTTCAGACTCCAGCGGAGCTGAAAAACTTGTTACCGGACGAGACTCCTCCCACTCCCGGTCAAGGACCAGCCGGCTCTGTGCAGCCTTAATTCTTTGTAATAGCTTAGTTTGACTGTTTGCCAAGTAATGGTTTTTGTATGTAACCGTTGGAACGAACAATATTGTCTATTTCATAATTGCTTATTCAGAAATGACTATCCGTCCGTTGTTTGGTGGACTAAGAATTTTTCTTTGATAAACTCTTTGATTTTTATTGTGTTATATATATTTTTCTTTGTATGACGAGTGAAGTCGTTCGACGAATGTTATTCGGGTGAAGCCACTTAATAACTTATGTCTAACATTGATCTGCCGAAAAATTGCTACCATTCCAACTTGGAACGCAGCTCAATTGCCATTTCATATATTTTGGTTACATTTAAGAAATACCGCTACATATAGCATTTTCTTATGTTAATTGCATTCCAGGTGCGTGACACTTCCTTGTCTTCTATCGTCATTAGTTTGTAAGAGCCATTCTAGAAAGCCTCTATCACTTGGTATGGACCTTCCCAAGTGGGTCCTAGCTTCCCCAAGTTCTCTACTCTGCTGGCTTCGTTCTTTCTGTATACGAATTCTCCGACTTTGAAGGATACTGGGCGGACTCTCTTGTTGTAATACTATTCCACCTTTGATTTGTACTTGGCCTCCCTTATGGCTGTTGCCTCCCGCCTTTCCTGTAGGAAATCCAGGTTTAGACGCATTTCTTCGTCATTCATTCCTTCGCGAACCATCATGGTCCTGTGCGTCGGCATTCCAATTTTCGCTGGGATCACTGCTTCACTCCCGTACGTGAGACTAAACGGCTTCTCTCCATTACTCTTCTTCAGAGATGTTCGGCGAGCCCATATAACGTTAGGGAGCTCGTCCACCCAGCCGGCCCTTTCTCTCCCCAAGCGGGTCTTTATTCCGGTCATCAAACTTTTATTCACTCTTTCCACTAACCCATTAGCCTGTGGGTGGGCCACTGCCGTGTTTATCTGTCTTACCTTCAGCTTCTCGCACCAGGTTTTGAACGGGTCCTTGACAAAGTTTGTTCCATTATCCGTGACTATGACGCCTGGTAGGCCAAACCGGCACACTATATTGTTCCACAAAAACTTTATAACCTCCTTCCCTATGGTTTTTGCCAAGGGCTTTGCTTCGATCCATTTAGTGAAGTAATCAATTGTCACTATGACATACTGAATCTTCCCTGGTGCCGCTGGGAGAGGACCCAGGACGTCAATCCCCCATTGATAGAACGACCATGGTGCCATGATTAATGTCATAAGATTTTTAGGCAACTTGGGCACCGGGGAGTGTATCTGGCAAGAGTCACACCTTTGTATTTCCTCCCTCGCATCTCGATGCATGGTTGGCCAATAATATCCCTGCCGAAATGATTTTGCTACCACCGAATGCGGGCCGGAGTGCATCCCCTGGTTCTTTAGGCCTGAGTCTTGAGCTATGTGAACTTGAAACAAAGGTAACACACGTTAGCCTTGCCTTGGGTTTTATCCCAAGACCAAGTTCCGGTGTGAGGATAAGTGTTCATCCGGATGAATGAGTTGAGTAATAAATGCGAGTTGCAATGAGAGCAATAAGTGTAAGTAATAAATGAAGGGAGAAAGAGTTAATGTCTGTGCATTGACTAAGTCGGGGTATTTATAGCACCATAATCGCTGTGCTTCTACTGTACCTGACACCATAGGGAAACGAGGAGCCGGTCTATGCCTAGACCAGGCCTATAGGCCACTGTGCATGTACTGCAGTACTGGAGAACATATCCCGTGAAATCCGGGACGGCGGCGCATGTTCGGCTTGTGCTAACTACGAACGGTATGCGCTTGTTACCTAGTTGACAAGACGTCTTGGTCGTTCCCGAGGTACTTTTATTATTATTATATGAATGTGCACGATCCGGACCGGTCGGCGTGAATGTGCTTCGTCCGGCTTGTGTCGTCCAGAATGAGTCATCTGAACACATACACGAAGAGTGACATAACTTATACGTATTTCCTTATGGCTGGTCTGTATTATGTCCGTTCAAAACATGCTTTTTGAGTATATGTTGCTTTTAGATCATACCTACAACATGACTAGGCTTGATAGAGAACCGAAGCTTGAATCAAGCGGCCGTTTACAAGAATATAGACATCAACCTTTGTTATGTGTAGATGGTTAAATTTTAAGACCATAGAAAGCCCGCTCAAAACGTATTGACAGCAAAGGTCGACAATAAGGGACCACACGTAAGCACGATACACAAGATGGTCGTGGAGGTACGGACCAAAACTGGACATAAATTTCATCTTTTATGGATGCAATAACTCATTAGTGGGTCTCAACTAAACGCAAATGGGTCCTCAATGATTTAAACTAACCACAAAGCGTCTTCAATCAAATAATACGTAAGCAATAAATATACTTGGTCTTATACGCAGTGACAACTCAGAACTAAAAGTCATCGATCTAGTTCGTAATTATGTTAAAAATAAGAAGACTAGTAAAACAAAATTTTTGGACAAGGTGCATTTCAACGCAACTTTACATTACGGAGGAACAATTCATGCGGTTCAGAAGCACCCCCGAGAACCCCCCTCAGTCTGCGCACCTTATACTTACAAATCACAAGATCAAAGCCCATATAGAATTTTTCATGTTGGTTCAGAGGCACGCCTGAGTACACAAGTTTTTTTTTTTTTTTTTCTTTTTTTTTTTTTTTTTTCCTCTCGAGAAAGGCCTGAGTACACAAGTTGTTTGTGAGTTGATATAAAGTATATTCTCATCATACTTCAATTTTATGTTGGAGCCTCAAATAAGCTCCATGTTTGGGCACTTTGTTTTGATTACGTAGTTGTATAATGTCATGTATACATTGAATGTGAGTCAGAAAATTTGCATTGAATATTTAATATATGATTCATTTCTCACCAGAAAAAAGATGTTAGCATTTAATTTATGCTACTTTGGAAGTGATGGTCATTTGTAGCTTTGAACTTTAGTATCATGTATAATATGTATTTTATATATGTGGGCTAGTAGTATTAGTTATGTAAGTAGTCCAAATGTATAAGTGTGATACTTATACTAGCCCACATCATAGTCCAATGTCAAGCCCATTCATTGTATTTGGATTGGCAGTCAACATATAAACCAAACACTCTCTCATTTAGCAAAGAGTGCTGTGAGAGAGTGTGTGTGTATTTCCTCTTTTCTCTCAATCTAATATACATACATTTCCAGGTTCTCTACTGCCACCATCACACCTCATCTATATTTCTTATTCTATCTTTCTTATATTCTTCATCTATCTTATTCTCTTCTTGTTCTTGCTGCCATTCGATCTAGTGCATAAGTGGGTATGATAAAGTAGGATTTCGAGCTATAACAAGTGGTATCAACAGTCGGTCAACGAGGTAGGAAGTTCTTGTGTTCGAATCTTGTTATTTTGTGTTTGATCATCAAGCCTAAAACACCCACTGTAATTTTTCTTTAAGTAGAAAAGTCACATTTTGTGTTTTTAGCTTCGATTCATACGCAAGATCTAAGAAAAAGTTGTGTTTGTTTGGTGCTTGTTCGACTTGGCTGTGAAGGTGACTAGTGCTTCACTGAAATATTAGTGGGAAGAACAAATCTTTTGTTTTTTCTTGGTTCACAGATCGAACACTTTCAAGAAAGAATTAGTTATTGTGTTTTTTTGAATATTTTAATTGGAAGTGCTTTGTATTATTGGTCAAGTTGGTGGAAAGTGGTCAGGCAAGTGTGCAATGTGGTGAAAAGTTGTAAGATATCACGTGGGCACAAGTTCTCAAAAGTCAAAAAGTGGGAAAAAGTGAAAAGTTTCGAAATTGCACAAGATTCTCGCAATTGCAGTACTCTGTCGAAATTCAGCTTATCTCTCGCAATTCAGTGTTTTGTCGCAATTCGCTGCTGGTCTCGCAATTACACTGTTATCGAAATTGGTGGTTTTTATCGCAATTGCAGTATCGCAATTCAGACAGTCTCGCAATTGCAATACTTCTATCGCAATTCATCCTTTTATCGCAATTGAGCACTGTCTCGCAATTGTAGCAGTTTTTTCGAAATTGAGTTTCGCAATTGGTGCTAGGTTATCGAAATTGGTCCCGCAATTCACATTTTGGACTCGCAATTGATGCAATTTTCAGAATTGGCAACTTCAGTCCTTGTACTTTACGTCAAAACTTCAAACGGTTATAACTTTTGAACCGTAACTCCGTTTTCAGTCCACGACCTGTCAAAACGACCGTGAAACCGAGGAGAAGGACACGTTGAATAAATTTATTCATTCAACCCAAGTTTCGAGGCCTGAAAACGCTCCAAAATGAAGTTATTGAGATTTTAAGTTTCCAGACCAAAATTTCCACCGTAACAACTTGCATCAACCTAACCAAATTACAACTTCAACCATCACCAACAACACAACAAGACTTCACAACAACAAACCAAGGCTTCAACAACAACATCTCCTGCTTTGTTGCAACGATCCTGTATCATCTTTATCATACAATCATCATCAATGGCAAATCAACAAGACGATATCACAACTGCTTTGGCAAATGGTTTTGCTTCAGTATACAGGGCATTAAACATCGAACCACATAACAACAACCATTGGAATTCATCGTACACTGACAATACGCAGTTATATATGGGTCAAGCCGGTCAAATGGTTGATGTTATCAGGAATCAACAAGGAAATGCTATGGGTATACAGACGGGGAATCAAATGCTTCAGAATGGGGTCAATCCGAATGAGGATTATTGTTTCATGACTTCATCTGAAATTCAAAGGAGTGATATAGGCAGAATTGGTAATGTTCCTGCAATGACGAAAGTAGAAAAGCTCCAGTACATGCTGATGCTAGCCAACAAGGAACATTCGGGAATATCGTTGACTGCTGAGGAATCAGACTTCTTACGTTCAACCAGAATCAATGATAATTCTACAGAAGTCACTGGCGTCTCCGATCCTATGCCTGATCTGCAACAAACATCATCATGCAGTGATTCTGAAACTCCTCCGTCCTATGACACAGAACCACTCCATGAGGTACCATCATTGTTTGCTCATGAAAAGCCACATTCTGTGCCTCTCGAACCTAATTATGATACATACATGGACACGCCAAGTTGTAGCAATACTAATTTGATAAATCCAGATATGGATCCTAATGAAGTTCAAGTTGTACAAAATGATGCTAATGATGAGGAAACCCGTTCTCTCTTTGAATCATTACTTCATAATTGTCAGATTGAGATTGAAAAGGTCAAAAAGATCAATCGCGAGGTAAAAGCCGCGAATGAAAAATTGACCACTGAGCTTGAGAGTTATAAGGTCAATGCAAGAGCTTATGATTTTCATAACAAAAAACAGTCAGAACTTGAGGTTAGCCTAAAAGATTCTGAGTTAAGAGAGAAACGTTTACAAATCAAATTTGACACTCTAGATGTTAATTTGAACAACCAAATCAAAGCTCTTAACAAAGAAATTTCCGAACTAACCAACCAACTTTCAAAACAAAAATCAACTTATTCCAATCTTGAAAAAGAAAAGAAGGAGTTGAATGAAAGGTTTTTAAAACGTGAAAAGGATCTTCTTAAAGAGATCTCTGACAAAAAGGAAACCATTGCAAAGTTGGACAATTTGCTTGTAAAAACGGGTCATTCTGCACAAACAGTTAACTTGTTAATAAACGATCCAAACCCGATTTTACATACAATAAAGAAAGTGGCTATTGGTTATGAAAATCCTTATAATCTCAAGAAAGCTCAGAGTGTTCAGAATGTGTTATATAATGGTAGTGTGATAAATGATAAACATGATCCGATTGAGATTTATGATTCTAGTGAAACGATTGAGCTTTCAGAAGAGAGTAGAAAGAAAATGAGACAACTGAACACAGAAATAAAACCCATTGACTATAATGTAGCAAACAAACTTGCTGGGGTTCATCTTGTTCAAAAGAAGTCACCTCTGTTTTTTCAAAAACCAGTGGTTTTCACAAAACAAAAAGCTGTCTCAAAACATCTGCCTAACATCGAACAAATGGCATCTAAAAACACTTATGATTCAAGTGCAGCTAGACTATATTTGGTTGATCTTAAGCAGAGAATTGAGAAACTTCAACGTATTGTGGCTTCCAAAATTAACAATAACAAGTTTGAATGGTTTCCGGGTGTTCAGGATGAACTCAAAAAGATTTTTGAAAAGGAAATTAATCCACATGTTGCTGCAATCTATGCGGTTGTTCAAAATGTGGAAAATAATCTTTTAAAAGAGTCTGCAGAATTCGTTAAGGATCACAAATCCTTATTGAAGGAAGCAAATGAATACTTGGAACGAATAAAGGTTTTGGAACATCAAAATGACTCTCTCTCTTTCGAAGCTCTATCGACCGATATCATGTCAATTATTTACCAAACATATTCTGTTGAGGATGATGAAACACTTCGAGCTGAGATTTCTCAAATTGTTGAAAAATATGAAAAGGCGCTTTTGAAACTTGAAAAACAAAATTGCACATATTTTAAACAACTTGATACAAAAAAGGAAGAATGCAAGTATGACAAATTGTCGTATGAGCGTTCTTACAAACAAATGCAAGAAAAAATTGATCTTTTGAAGTCTCAGCTTGAAAGTCAAAAAAGGCAGGGTGAGGAAACTAAGTTTGCAAAACCATCAACTTCGGAACAACCAAAAATGTCAATTTCTCAAACGGTTCCAACAGCTGATGTGACAATTGATTTGACAAAACCAGTCACTCCAACACCCTTGCCTAAAACACCAAAAGTGATAGCACCTGGCCTTTCTAGGAATTGCTCACCGAATGTGACCATAAAAACAGTTAACGAATCAGTTGGTTCAAACAACACGGTCCACAATCATCACCTAGAAAATGCTAGGCAAAAGGCACAGGTTCGACAAGACGGAATTTTAGGAACAAAACCTAGAGTGATGAATTCTACAACATTACAAAGCACTGCTAGTAGTAGTAAACCACTACCTAGGATCATTCAACTAAAGACTAGGGATTGGCTTGCATCTAAGAGTAGTTGCGCAAAAGAAAATGTTACCCACGTAGAATCAAATACTATGAGCTCAAATTCCTCTTCGAACACAAAGCAAGTTCAAAATGACAGTAGTGACAAAATTAAGGTTGCAGTGTTAAACAAGAATATTGAATTTGTCTGTCCTACATGTCAAAAATGTGTCTTTTCTGCTAATCATGATGCATGTGTTGCACAGTATATCAAGAAAGCAAATGCAAGTGCTAAGGCACAATCCTCTAAGACACCAAATAGCAACAAACCCGTTGCTAAGAAGCAAAAGGCTAAGAAACCAACTAGGTGGATCTCTACAGGACGTAGTGTTTCTAAAATTGAGACTTCCGCTGCATCTGAAAAGGAAACCACTCCTAGATCTTGCCCTAGGTGGATTCCCACGGGAAAAGTTTTTAAATCAGTTGGTCTTAGATGGATTCCCACAGGAAAGATTCTTGATAGTTGCACCACAACAAGTAATAGTGAAAATCATCAGGATAAGGATGTCGAAACCACTACAACCGTTGATAGTGGACACCCTCAATATGATGATTCATGTTCTTCTAACACTATTATTTGTGCATATTCTTCTTTGGATTCTGTGATTGCAGGTACTTGTGAAAGTGGTGAGACATCATACGCTGAATGTGGAAAAGAAGAGCTTTATGCCAACATTTCAGTTGGAAACCCTGGTCTTGTTCCACTCTTAACTCCACTTTTACTTGTTCATACATAATCATTCTTTGTGAATATACATTTTTTGAAAACATCAAAAAGAATATACAAAAATGGAAAATTTTCAAAAAAAATACAAAAACAATATAAAATCACAAAAATCCAAAAATATTCTTCTCCGACATGTCTCTCGTATAATCAATATTCTGTACGTACTTAAAAATATCATTCAACAATGATACGGGCATGTACAGATGCTTGAGCGAGAGCTCTTTAAATGTTTTCAAAACATGTCGTTTTTCTCAAACTTTTTTCTTCAATGGCTTTCGTGCATTTCAGTACGAAACCCGCGCTTAACCGAATGGCTTATGCACATGTCAGTGCATAACCCGTCTTTCAAAGAAAGGAAAGTGCTTAGTCAAAATCTTTCGAGCACTTATCCTAAATTCGATGGCTTTTGTTCAATTCAGTTCAAAACCCGCGCTTCATTAATGGCTTGTAAGTATTTCAGCTTACAACCCGAACTTCAAATAAAGGAAAGTGTTGTGCAAAACCAATTTCTTTTTCTACCACTTATCCTAAAAACAAATGAAGATATTTCTCCTTACATATCTTCAAAGATTTTCAAAATCTTCTCTATCTTGAGCAAATTTTCTTCAAGATTTTTCATTAAGATTTTTTCGAATCTTTCATAAAGTGCTCAAGATAACTCCCTCCTAAACCCTTAAAATTGCTTTTAAACTAAAATGTTTAACCATATGCTTTGTTTAAGGGGGAGTAGAAAAACAAAAATGTTCCAATTTCATGCTCAAATCCGTCTATCTCTCCAAAAAGTTTCATTTTAATCAGTTGATATCAAAAATATCACTGCATGCTATTTTTGAGGGGGAGAAGATGTGATTAAAATGTGATCAAAAGCGAATCTCAAAAAGAGTTCTTCAAAAAGACTCAGCATGAACCCTCGAATTGACGAAAGAGAAATGTCAGTAATCGAAAAGACTAGTCCGGGACGGGTAATAATTTCAAAATGGTTATCCATTGATGTAAACGTGTCTCGCAAAGGACTTGTCTGAGTAGAATGTACCAATTCGAGAGATGATCTTTTGATATGACCGGGACGGGTAATAACTTCAAGCTAGTCTAACTAGTGATGTAAACGTGTCTCGCAATGGTCATATTAATTGAAAATCGATCAGTTCAAAAAGTGCGAACTCTACCCATCATGTGCAATTCTTTCTTAAATCTCATATGCACATGTGAAGGGGGAGTATTTCAGAAAATGCAAAACTCTCGAAGTTTTAACAAAATGTGTTTTATTCTTGAACACTTTGAGAGATTTTTCTCAAATGATTTTATGGCTAGTGATCAACAAACCTAGGATAGTCATGAAGTAATAAGGTGATTATGGTTAGGTTATGTCCAATGATCCGCCAGAACCGGAGGGATCTACCCAAGGACAATTCCAATAGCTTAGCATTAGAAGTCCTTAGGTATGATTGAAAAAAGGAGTATAATGAGAAAGGAGAAAGAAGGGGTTGAAGAATGAAAAAGAAAAGTTTTTGTAAGGGTGAAAAGAAATAGCCCTCCATGAAAACTTAGGTCAGAAACTGGGTCAATACATATGCTATCGGTACTCACTAAGGTGATACTGATATTGAAGACAAGACGTCATGGACCCAGTGACGCATTTGCACCACCCCTCCTATCCACTCAGATATCTCTTAAAAGATATTTGTTTCATTTCTCACGGAGAACACTACATAATCTATCGGCCTCTCATTCCGAGATGTGTTGATATTGAAAAGGTGGCACTCTGCTCCATGCCTCCGACGACTAAAACCAAAACGCACATTATTGAGTCTAGAGACATGAGATTCATCAAAGATCTCTTAGGAACACTTCCTATGCAATACACTTGTGTTCATCAAAAGGATACAAGTTGTATGAGTCTTAATGAGATCTTTAGATCTTGCCTCATGACATGATGGCCGCTGGACGATTTATTGCTAACTGTCTTATGCAGGTACCGACGGAAGTCCATTCACCATCATCATCTACAACGTAGACGCATCTGATCAGAAGAAGTAGATCAAGGCAAGAACATTCAAAGTCAATACTTTGAAGATCACAGAGCATGAAGGAACAATGAATCAAGTCTATTATACAATGACACACAAAGTTCAAGACATCAAAAGCAAAAGACCAATCACGGGAGCATCATTGAAATGACCATCCCTTAGGGGGAGATTGTTAGCATTGAATTTATGCTAGTTTGGAAGTGATGGTCATTTGTAGCTTTGAACTTTAGTATCATGTATAATATGTATTTTATATATGTGGGCTAGTAGTATTAGTTATGTAAGTAGTCCAAATGTATAAGTGTGATACTTATACTAGCCCACATCATAGTCCAATGTCAAGCCCATTCATTGTATTTGGGATGGCAGTCAACATATAAACCAAACACTCTCTCATTTAGCAAAGTGTGCTGTGAGAGAGTGTGTGTGTATTTCCTCTTTTCTCTCAATCTAATATACATACATTTCCAGGTTCTCTACTGCCACCATCACACCTCATCTATATTTCTTATTCTATCTTTCTTATATTCTTCATCTATCTTATTCTCTTCTTGTTCTTGCTGCCATTCGATCTAGTGCATAAGTGGGTATGATAAAGTAGGATTTCAAGGTACAACAAAAGACAAGATCATAACTTTGCAATAACATTTGTGGGGTGTCAATGTGTCATTGTTGGATCACTATTGTCTTGCACACATTTGTCAGAAACTTCATATTCGAATCTTGGCTGGATTATGGCAAACTTTGTGGATTGAGTTGAGTTCCGATCTCATGTTTTTTGAAATATATAATAGGTATATTACTTTATTCGTTTTCGCAACGTCTCATTACATGAGAAAGTACTTGAACCAAATCCAGAAGGTTTGGTTCATGTTGAATTATGTTTGCATGGGTTCTGGATTTCGTTCAAGTTGAATTATGTTTGCATGAACCCATGATTAAGGCCTTAAATGTGTATGTCTCAAAATGAATGAGCTAAACAAGTTAGATAAAGAGTTAAAAGCTTAGACATAGCTGAAACTTGAAAGTGGATAGTTTGATCGATCTTCCACCAACCATTATTCCTCAAACCGGTGGAAAAGCTTAATCCCGCATACCCATTTTGGATGTCGACTGACCCTTTACTAAGAAATGAACCAATTAAAAATTACATATAGAAATAAGGAACATACCACTTGAAAAATGAACGATTCCTTTTCTTGCAAACCGTTGATAAGAGACTCACATATTCCACAAGAACAATATGTAGTGAAAGACAATGTTCAGATTGTCTCAAACGCATGCGCTGAAGAGTGTCCCCCCACCTTTACTCGTAACAGCATGTTTGTTTTTTAACCAAATTTTTATAAGTTTTTTTAGCCACAAATTATGACTATAAATAAATTATATATATTAGTTCCTTAATTTGAAAAATAAATTCTTACACACATCACCTGAAATCAGTGGTGCAGCAATGACTATATATGCTTCATGTCCTAACTCCTATGCATGTTAGCACACTGATTTATATAGTGCAAGTGTGCAAGTGACTGCTTCACTTGTAATTGTATAATGATGGGGGTTTTATTTAGGTGTCAAAATAAATTCAAGAATTGCAGAAATTTTAGAAAGAAAAAAAAAAGGATAGCTAGATGGGTTGGTATTCACTTTTACTTTATGAGAAAAACTTGATCGAACTTAAACTTAAACCAGATTGCATGGTATACATTTGCTTAAAACTTAAAAAATAAGTAATGTTGTTAAACTAAAATACGTCTACAATACATGAAAAAAATTGTACACATAAATTAACATGGAAGCTTTTGCATGATTGCATTTCACTGATGAAGCTAAAGTAAGCAATAAAAGTCTAGTACTTTGAGTTTTTATAAGCACTAGATGCATTTGTACAAGATAATTTAATAGCATTAGCTTATAAATACGTACTTGTAATTGAAGGGTTTGGCAATATGATTGATGCGAGAAGAAAACAAACACAACCTAAGATTGTTAGCATTTAATTTATAAATGTAAAGTGATGGTCATTTGTAATATTGTAACTTGTGTGTCGTGTAGTATCTAAGTCTAGAAAGTGGGCTTGTGGCTAAATTTAACATGTAAGAATTAATGTATAAGTGATCCATGAGACCCAAGCCCACACGAAGCCTTTTAGGTCGTGGCATATGTAACATAAATAGCACACTCCCACCCCATTTTCCAGAGTATCTCAGTGTGCTTCTTTAGACAGCCAAGGTGGGAGTGTGTGTGCTTCAAGTTTGTATTTGTTATCTTTTTCTTTAAGCTAATCGATACACATTCATCTTTACATACGATCCACACTCCTTCTCATCTTGTTCTTGTTCTTGTTTGAGTACCATTCGATCTATAGTTAATTTGTGTGATAAAGTAGTGATCTTGGTCCATTACAAGTGGTATCAACACGCCAAACATCGAAATAGGATATAGTTTGTGTTCGGTGTGTGTTCAAAAGAACCCAAAGTTGCGTTTTTTTCTATAAAAATGTGAGCTTTTGTGTTTATCTTGGATTCGTACACAAATTTTAAGGTTACAGGTTGTGTTTTTTTATAGATTTTAAGAGTTGGTTAGTGAGCTTTGGTAGTTCTTTAGTCGAATCTTAGCTTCAAGATTGAAACTTTTGCGTTAAAAGTGACTTAATCGTGCAAAAGGCTTCAACGATTGTGTTTGACTGGAATTGGGGATCTTCATCAGTTAGGGGGTGCCTGGTAAGTACAGGGGAAAGGGAAAGGGTAAGGGAATGCAAAGGAATGGGTGAGGTGGGTAATCATTACCTTAGCCCCCAATTTACTCTATAATGGTTGATTACCCACTAATGGGTAATCAATACCTTTGCACACCCCTAACCAAGCACCATTTAACAAGTGATGTGGGCCCTTTTCAATTCCTTACCCATTCCCCACCCCCCCTTTACCCCATACCAAGCAGCCCCTTAGTTCTTGCTTGAAATTCTTGTATAAGAATAGTTGGTAAGAGTGGGTAAGAGTTGGTAGATCTCCACAGTTGGTAAATTATTGGTCGAATATCAAAAAGTCAAGAGTGGTTGGATCTATCGCAATTGTGGACCTTATCGAAATTGTGGAAAAGCCATTTCATCGCAATTGTCAAAGCGGCTTTCCATCGCAATTGTTCGAGTTTTATCGCAATTGTCCGAGCAAAGTTCCATCGCAATTGTCACAAGACTCATCGCAATTGTCCCAGCTTCCATCGCAATTGTTCGAGTTTTATCGCAATTGTCACAAGACTTATCGCAATTGTCCCAGTGGTTATCGCAATTGTATAAAGAAATTTTGGAAATTGGAAATACTGGTCCCTCATCGCAATTGTCTAACAACTTTCGCTGATTGACAAAACTAGTCCTTCATCCCAATTGTGACAGTTTGAAGATCTTTTCGCAATTGTCAACTTTAGTCGTCCATCGCAATTCTTATAAACGACCACAAATTAAATAACTTTTATAAATTTGATTTAAACTTTTAATTTCTACAACTTCAAGGATCGCGGACTCGGTATTCTTTCACTTGTATAAGTGTAACGAATACTTTGACAAAGGAATATCTACTAGTTTGTATAAATTAGTTAGATCGATTATATAAATTGCCAATTTATATAAATTGGATAATTCTATATAAATTGAAATTTTGCCATAATTTTGTATAAATTTTGGTCTAAATTGAAATTTCTATAGAAATTGTCATTTTATCTAAATTGTAATTTACATAACCTTGTCGAATTTGTGAACTTTTGATTTTGTCTAAATTATAGTCTAGTCAAATTTAGTAACTTTATTTAATTTGCTACGTTTATCTAAATTGTCATAGTTGATCTAAATTGCAAGTAACTTCAACCGATCATCAACAAAGAACCAAGACTTCACAACAACAACTGAATTTAACCTTCAACAACCACAACTCCTATTTCGTTGCAACGATCCTTCATCAACTTTATCATACGAAACATCAACAATGACTACTCAACAAGACATCCATGTAGCAGGTGCAGAAAACCGTCCTCCTATGCTAGAAAAAGGTGGATACCTTCAATGGACGAGCCGTATGCTTCGCTACATCAAAACCAAACCTGACGGACAAGGTAGACTCCTGCTAAACTCCATTCATAATGGACCATTCAAGCCTCGTCAGATTCAAGACCCTGGAAATCCAAATGATACACCTCCTACTCTATCATTCCTTCGTTTACAAAGAGAAGATGATTACACAACAGAGGATTGGAAGCAAATTGCAGCTGATGACTTGGCAATGCACTTAATACAACTTGGTTTACCACGAGAGATCTTTGCTGCTGTTGACAGTTGTGAAACAGCTTATGATATGTGGGAACGAGTTAGACGACTTTGTCATGGCACAGAAATTGGACAACAAGATGTTGAAAACAAGCTGCTAACTGAATGGGAGAAGCTTACATCAACACCAGCGAAACCAATTGAATCTTACTATACCAGGTTTTGCACCTTAATGAACAAGCTCATCAGAAACGAATTGTCACCAAGGCAAATTGTTCAAAATATCAAGTTCATCAACAATCTACCAGAAGAATGGGGACGCTTTGTCACGATTGTTAACCAAACAAAGGACCTTCATCAGGTGAACTACGATTAGCTTTATGATTTCCTAAAGCAAAACCGGGCAGAGGCGAATGAAGTCAGGAAAGAGAAGTTAGCAAAGCAACATGATCCTCTTGCACTCATTGCTCAAACACCTACACCTGCAACAGTGAATACACAACCCTCTTCATCTTCCACTCAGAACTTCATGCAACAACAATATATTCCACAACCACCATTCTACCCACAACAACAACAAGTCATCCCACAACACCAATACCCGCAACACCCAGAACCAGAATTTAATGACAATGATGAGTCCACTGCTGCTTTGACTCAAGCGTTTGCTTACCTAACAAAGGCATTCCAAGGACGCTACTCAACACCTACCAACAACAACCAAAGAATCTCATCGAACACTCGCAACAAGCAGATTGCACAGCCGAGTTTCAACATTGGTCAACAAGGACAAATGGTTGGAGGTTATGGGAATCAGCAGGGATATGCTCCTCGACATCAGATGGGTAATCAGAATGCAGGGCAGTATGTTGGAAACCAGATGGGTCAGTATGCAGGGAATCAGATGGGTCCAGTTGTTGGAAATCAGCGGGGTCGTAATGCTGGGAATCAGTTTGGGAATGTTGCTGCTCCAGTTGCTGGGAATATGACACATGGTAATGTGATAAAGTGTTTCAACTGTCAGGGAGTCGGTCACATGGCAAGGAACTGTCCCAACAAGACGAAAAAGAGAGATCCAACTTATCTGCAGAAAGCATTAATGTTGACACAGAAGGAAACGGCTGGGCTACAGTTGAGTGCAGAAGAGAATGACTTTATGGCTCTTATGGATGATATGGAAGATCTTGAGGACATCAATGCAAACTGCATTTTCATGGCCAATCTTCAGGAGGCTAAGTATGACACGGATTCTGAAACACCTCCTGTGTATGACACCAATGCAGTCTCTGAGGTACCACTATTCACTACATGTCACAATAATGAAATATTTGATATGTCGACTCATGATGAACCGCATCCTGCGACTCCAGCATCCACTTATGATACATATATGGACACGCCAAGTTGTAGCCCTATTAATTTGGCAATTCCAGATATGGATCCTAATGGAGGCTTCGAGTCACAGCATGTTGAGAATGATGAGGAAACACGTGTGTTTTTTGAATCATTATTGCACAATTGTAGTGTTGAAATTGAGAACGTAAAAAAGGTCGATCGCGATGTTAAGGCCGCGAATGAAAAATTGACCGCTGAGCTTGAGAGATATAAGGTGAATGAAAAAGTTTTTGAAATTAATACAACCCGACAGTCAGAATTAGAAGATGGTTACAAAAACTCCGTTTCAAGGGAAAAACAATTACAACTTAAGTTTGACACACTCGATGTTAACTTAAACAAGAAAATAAGATCCTTAAACACGGAAGTTTCAGATTTGCAAAACCAACTTTCTAAACAAAAATTAACTTGTTCTGATCTTGAAAAAGAAAAGAAACAGTTGAAAGCGGATTTTTCAAAACGCGAAAATGAACTTCTTGATGAAATCATTGAGAAACAAGAAACAATTAAAAAGTTGGAAGATTTGCTTGTCAAAATGGGTCATTCTGCTCAAACAATTCATATGTTAATCAAAGATCCAAACCCGCTTTTGCACACTATGAAGAAAATGGCTATCGGTTGTGAAAACCCTTATACACTCAAGAAAGCTCAGAAAGAACAGAATGTGTTGTATAATGGTAATTTGTTATATGCTAAACATGATCCTCCCGAGGTTCGGGATTCTGAGGAAACGATTGAGCTAGCCAAGGAGAGTAGAATCAAAATGAGACAAATGAACCCATAAATCAAACCTATTGATTACAACAAGCTTAACATACTTTCTAGGGTAAATTTTGTTAAACAACAACAACCAACAAAGGTTTTCAAAAGACCAGTTGTTTCAACAATACCTAAAGTTGTTTCCAAAAATCTTTCAAATCTGGTACAAATGTCCTCTAGCAACCCTTTTAACACAAGTGAAGCTAGACGATACTTGGATGATCTGAAAGATAAAGTAAAAACACTTCAAAGTATTGTTGACTCAAAAACGAATCTTAGCATCAGCAACTGGCATTCAAGTTTTCATAATGAAATGAAAAAGGTGTTTCAAACAGAAATTACTACTCCACTTTATAACATTAGTGCGAGGGTAATTCATATTGAAAATGCTATTTTAAAAGAAACAGCCGACTTCGTCAGGGACCACCAATCCCTAGTGAAGGAAGCTAATGAAAACATTGAACGCATCAAAGTTTTGGAAAACCTTGAACGCATCAAAGTTTTGGAAAACCATAATGATACTCTCTTCGAGGTAGTTCTATCGACCGAAATTATGTCCATTATTTATCAAACATATTCTGTGGAAGATGATGAAAGACTGAGAGCTGAGACTTCTAAAATTGTTATAAAATATGAAAATTCTCTTGCTAAACTTGAAAAAGAAAATGTCACATATTTTAAACAACTTGATCGGAAACAGGAAGAATGCAAGTATGACAAATTTTCGTATGAGCGTGCTTACAAGAATATGAAAGAACAAAATGATCTTTTGAATTCTCAGTTGGACAGTCTAAAAAGGAAGGGTGAGGAAACTAAGTTTGTAAAACCATCAACTTCGGATCAACCAAAAATGAAAAATTTTCAAACGGTTCCAAAGGTTGATGTGACAAAACCAGTCACTCCAACACCCTTACCTAACCAATGTGCTGATAAAGGGAAAGCTGTTGTCAAAAAATCAAATGTGATAGCGCCTGGCCTTTATAGGATTAGTCCCACTACTGCGTCTACCTCTACATCTTACACATATAGGGCGATAGACAAACGTAAAAAAGATAATCCAATCGAGTCTAGGAATGCTACAACAACCTCTCAGGACAACAACATAAATTCTAATGAGTGTGCCTTACCTTCTATAGGATTAGAAAGCACCTCTAGGAGCAGCAGACAAAAGCCTAGGAGCAATACCAGGAACAGTAGAGTCTCGCATGTCTCTGAGAGTGAATGCAAAGAAGTAGAAGAACACCCTAGGAATTTATCGCTTTTGAATAAGAAACATATGTCATCAGGATGTAATGTTAAGAGTACTGTTTCAAGTGCATGTAATGAATCTGTTTGTTTAATGCGCAAGAAATCGTTATCTGAAAATGTTTGTGATGATATTGTTTCTAATCATGAGAATGAGAATGCTATGCCTGAACAGAAAGATGTTCCTCTAGGAACTAGTGTTAGGACTAGATATATTCAAAGACTTATTGCAGCATCTAGGACAATCACTAGTAGTCTATTTCCTAGGGACTATCTTAAGCTCTGTGCATGGAAACCAACGGGTAGAAAGTTTACACTTAAGAATGGCAAATTAAAAGTTGTTCCAAAAGAACAAATAGAAACCTTCTCTGAGTGTGATTCATTTGTTACCCCTAACCCCATGGAACCAAATGATATACGGTTTCCAAATGCAAACTCTTCTGTTCTTGGCAGGTTATCGAAATCTGTCTTTGGATCGTCGACTCGGGTTGCTCCAAGCACATGACCGGGAACTTGAAGCTGCTAATCAACTTTGTATGGCAGTTCATGGGAACTGTACGGTTTGGAAATGATCATGTAGCAGCTATTCTGGGTTATGGAGATCTTCAGTTTGGGAACTACTTAATCACTCGGGTTTACTATGTCGAAGGGTTGGGACACAACTTATTTTCAGTCAGGCAGTTTTGCGATGCAGATTTAGAGGTTGCATTTAGGAGAAACGCTTGCTTCGTTAGAAATTTGGTTGGAGATTATCTCTTAACTGGGAATCGTGGCACCAATCTCTATGCTATCGATATAAACCAAATGGCCTCTTCATCACCAATTTGTCTCATGACAAGAGCTTCCGAAACAAAGTCCTGGTTGTGGCATAGACGCTTGTCCCATCTTAACTTTGACACCATCAACAAGCTTGCCAAAGACAACATCGTCAACGGTCTCCCAAAGTTCAAATACACAAAAGAACACTTATGTCCATCCTGTGAGCAAGGAAAAAGCAAAAGGGCAACATATAAACCTAAAACCTTACCCAGTTCGGTTGATAAGTTACATTTGTTGCATATGGACTTATGTGGCCCAATGAGAGTTGCAAGCATAAATGGGAAGAAGTATATTCTTGTAATCGTTGATGACTATTCAAGATATACATGGATCAAGTTTCTAAGGTCAAAAGACGAAGCACCAGGCATCATCATCACCTTTCTGAAGCGAATTCAAGTCCTACTTCAAGCTCCAGTAAGGATCGTAAGAACAGACAATCGCACAGAATTCACTAATCTGGAGTTAAGAACCTACCTTGAAGATGCTGGAATCACACATCAGACATCAGCTGTAAGAACTCCACATCAGAATGGGGTAGTTGAAAGAAGAAATCGAACTCTTGTGGAAGCTGCTCGCACAATGCTGATCTACTCTAGTGCACCGTTATTCTTATGGGCTGATGCTGTTGCCACTGCTTGTTTCACTTAGAACAGATCCCTAGTCCATCCAAGATTCAATAAAACCCCGTATGAACTAGTGAACAACAGAAAACCAGATATCTCTTACCTTCATGTATTTGGCGCTTTGTGCTATCCAACGAACGACAGAGAAGATCTGGGGAACTTGAAAGCTAAGGGTGATATTGGAATCTTCATCGGCTATTCAGAAAACTCGAGGGCATTCAGGGTGTATAATAGAAGAACTAAGAGTATAATGGAGACAATGAATGTGAAGTTTGACGAGATTTCACAGATGGCTTCTGAGAGACTCGCTCTAGAACCCGCGCTTAACCTGATGGCTCCTAATCATACCAGATCAGGACCCGCACCAAACGTTCAGACTTCTGGACACATCAATTCAAGACTCGTACCCCAAGGAGCTCAATCAACTCACACCGAAACACCAACAAATCAAGAACTGGAAAATTTCTTCGAGTTTATGTATGATGAGTACTATGGTGGCGCTTTGATAAATGCATCTAAACAACGTTCCGCTGCACCCGATCAAAATCAACAACCACCACCACCACCACAGCAAGATGCATCAACAACATTCGAAGCTGACGCACCAACTCCCTCCACGTCATCAACATCTACTCCACCAACTCCAGTAATTGAAATTGTTCTACCAAGAGTTGATGAGCAACAACAAAACGATGCTGTGTTAGAAGAAGAAGTGTTCGAAAACCCATTTGCAACAGATTATGCTGAATCATCTTCAAGGTTACATGAACCGTCTAACACGCATTCTTCAAATCCAAGGTACCCTTCTACGTTACAGTGGACAAAAGACCATCCAATAGAACAAGTTATTGGTGAACCTTCAAGGCCAATTCAGACGAGAAAACAACTCAACACTGATTGCGACATGTGCATCTACGTCTGCTCAGTCAGTCTAATAGAGCCAAAGAACATTCGGGAAGCAATGGCAGATAATGCTTGGATTGAAGCGATGCAGGAAGAACTTCTCCAATATCAATTACATAACACCTGGGATTTAGTTCCAAGACCAATTGACAAACTCGTCATTGATCTTAAGTGGTTATGGAAAAACAAAAAGGATGAAGAGATGACTGTAATTCGCAACAAAGCTCGTCTCGTGGCCAAGGGATTCAGACAAGAAGAGGGGATAGATTTTGAGGAGTCATTCGCGCCAGTAGCAAGGCTTGAAGCAGTTAGGATTTTCTTAGCATATGCAGCTCACAAAAACATCACGGTCTATCAGATGGATATCAAGACAGCTTTCTTGAATGAAACTTTGAAAGAAGAAGTGTACGTGAGTCAGCCAGACGGATTCGTCGACAAAGATCATCCAGACTACGTCTACAAGCTAAAGAAAGCTATCTATGGTTTGAAACAAGCCCCAAGGGCGTGGTATGACGAATTATCATCTTTCCTACTTCATAATAATTTCACCAAAGGAACAATTGATCCCACCTTGTTTACAAGAAAATTCAAAAATGACATTTTGATTGTTCAGATTTATGTGGACGACATAATCTTTGGGTCCACTAATCCGAAACATTCAAAACATTTTGCAAATCTCATGAAAATCAAATTTGAAATGTCCATGATGGGGGAATTAAAATTCTTTCTTGGTTTACAAATTCATCAATCCCCACGTGGTATTTTTCTAAATCAAGCTAAATATACTATTGAGATTTTGAAAAAACATGGAATGGAAAATTGTGACTCTCTTGGTACTCCAATGGTCACTTCACCAAAAATAGGCGCTGATTTATATGGGAAACCCATGGATCCGAAGAAATATCGGAGCATGATTGGTTCTATCATGTACTTAACTGTTAGTCAACCCGATAAACATTTTGCTGTTTGTTTATTAGCATGGTTTCAGGCAAGGCCTACTGAACTTCACCTCCAAGAGGTTAAACGGGTCTTTCGGTACCTACGAAGAACCATTAACATGGGAATTTGGTATCCGAAGGATTCGAAGTTTACACTAATAGCATTTTCAGATGCAGACCATGCCGGTTGCCAAGTTACAACAAAGAGTACATCAGGAGGAGCACAATTTTTATGAGAAAAGCTAGTAGGCTGGTCATCAAGGAAACAAGACTGCACTGCACTATCTACCGCAGAAGCCGAGTATGTGTCTCTATCTGCGTGTTGTGCCCAAGTTCTATGGATGAGGACACAGCTCACAGATTATGGCTTCTCTTTCGACCGCATACCTTTGTATTGTGACTCGAAAAGTGCCATAGCCATCTCGTCAGTTCAACACTCGAAGACCAATCATATTAGAGTCCGCTATCATTTCATAAAGGAACACGTAGAAGAGGGTACTGTTGAATTGTTTTTCGTGAAGACTGAATACCAACTCGCCGATCTATTTACTAAAGCCCTCCCAAAAGAGCGGTTTGATAACTTAGTTCGACGAATTGGAATGCGAAGCCTAACTCCCGAAGAGTTAGAAAGTCTTCTCGAATCTTCTTGATGTATCTCAAAAAGCTTCGCATGTAAATATTTTTGAAAAACAAAATACAAAATTTGAAAATCCAACAAAAACAAAATATAAAAATAGAAAATTTTCAAAAATACAAAAACAATAGAAAATCAAAAAACCAAAAATAGTCTTCTTACGACATGTCTCTCGTATAATCAATATTCTGTACGTATCTAGCAATGTCATTCAACAATGATATGGACATGTACAGATGCTTGAGCGAGAGTTCATTTAAAATTTTTCTAAAACATGTCATTTCTCAAAATTTTCTTCATCACGGCTTTCATATATTTCAGTACGAAACCCGCGCTACATTGATGACTTCTGATTATATCCGATCAGGACTCGTAATGTTAATGACAAAAATAAAATCCTTGAGCACATGATCAAGATCTTTCAAAAAGATTTTTCAAAATCTTTCTCAAAGTTCTGTGCTCAAAGACAACTCCCTCCTAAACCCTTAAACTGATTTTAAACTCAAATGTTTAAAAAATATGCTTTGTTTAAGGGGGAGTATAAAATGAAAAACAAAAAGTTCCAACGTTCATGCTCAAATCCGTCTTTCTCTCCAACAAGTTTTCAATTTAATCAGCCGATATAAAAAATATCACTGCCTGCTATTTTTGAGGGGGAGAAGACGTGATTAAATGTGATCAAAAAGTAATGTCAGTGAGTCGTGCTCTACAAAAAGACTCAAGATTTTACCATCGAATTGACGAAAAATAAATGTCCGAAATCGAAAAGACATGTCCAGGATGGGTAATAATTTCAAGCTGGTTATCCAGTAATGTAAACGTGTCTCGCAAAGGACTTGTCCGAGTAGAATGTACCAATTCGTGAGATGTTCTTTTGATATGACCGGGACGGGTAATAACTTCAAGCTAGTCTATCTAGTGATGTAAACGTGTCTCGCAATGGTCATATTAATTGAAAATCGATCATTTCAAATGTGCGAACTCTACCCAACATGTGCAAATTTATCTTAAAAATGCAAGAGCACATGTGAAGGGGGAGTATTTCAGAAAATGCAAAACTCTCGGAGTGTTAACCAAAAATGTGTTTATTCATAAACACTTTGAGAGATTTTCACAAAAGGTTTTATGGCAAGTGATCAATAAATCTAGGATAATCATGGAGTAATAAGGTGATTATGGTTAGGTTTATGTCCAATGATCCGCCAGAGCCAGAGGGATCTACCCAAGGACAATTCCAATAGATTAGAATTAGAAGTCCTTAGGTAAGATTGAAAAAAGGAGAAAAATGAGAAAGGAGAAAGAAAGGGTTGAAGAATTAAAAAGAAAAGTTGAATGAAAGGGTGAAAAGAAATAACCCTCCATGAAAACTTAGGTCAGAAACCGGGTCAATACATCTGCTATCGGTTATCACAAGTTGATACTGATATTGAAGACAAGACGTCATGGACCCAGTGACGCGCTGCACCACCCCTCCTAGCCACTAAGATATCTCTTAAAAGATATTTGTTTCATTTCTCACGGAGAACACTGCATAATCTATCGGCCTCTCATTCCGAGATGTGTTGCTATTGAAAAGGTGGCACTCTGCTCCATGCCTCCGATGACTAAAACCAAAACGCACACTATTGAGTCTAGAGCCATGAGATTCATCAAAGATCCCTTAGGAACACTTTCCATACAATACACTTGTGTTCACCAATAAGGACACAAGTTGTAAGAGTCTTAATGAGATCTAAGGATCTTGCCTTATATCATGATGATTACGTGCTTCAAACGGTCTACAGTCTTGAAGTGATACTTCGGTATACTTCAGAGGCTCTCAACGGCCTCGGTTAAGATTAGGGAAAGTTTTCACACTATGCTGTTAACAATCTCGAAATCTGAACCTGTAAGCGCTGGACGATTTATTACTAACTGTTTTATGCAGGTACTGACGAAAGTCCATCAACCATCATCATATGTTTCAACATCTACAACGTCTATGCAAATGTACAGAAGATGTTGATCAAGGCAAGAACGACCACAAGATGATACTTCAAAGATCACAAAGCATGAAGGAACGGTGAATCAAGACTATTCTACAACGACACACAAACTTAAAGACAACGAAGACAAAAGACCATTTCACTGGGAGCATCATTTAAATGACCATCCCTTAGGGGGAGATTGTTAGCATTTAATTTATAAATGTAAAGTGATGGTCATTTGTAATATTGTAACTTGTGTGTCTTGTAGTATCTAAGTCTAGAAAGTGGGCTTGTGGCTAAATCTAACATGTAAGAATTAATGTATAAGTGATCCATGAGACCCAAGCCCACACGAAGCCCACCTAAAGCCTTTTAGGTCGTGGCATATGTAACATAAATAGCACACTCCCACCCCATTTTCCAGAGTATCTCAGTGTGCTTCTTTAGACAACCAATGTGGGAGTGTGTGTGCTTCAAGTTTGTATTTGTTATCTTTTTCTTTAAGCTAATCGATACACATTCATCTTTACATACGATCCACACTCCTTCTCATCTTGTTCTTGTTCTTGTTTGAGTACCATTCGATCTATAGTTAGTTTGTGCGATAAAGTAGTGATCTTGGTCCATTACAAAGATTTTTTTCTTGATTTTATTTAACGTTTATATGGGTAGAAAGATTAGTAGAAGGATTTTGTAAGATCATTTAGTATTTCTCTTAATCAAGAGGCATATTTTGGATGTCGAAAAGAATGACTCATCGTCTCATTTTGGAGTTTAGGTCACATGCAAAATATTAACCAATACATTTTGAGTTTATGACATTTTCAATTTTGTCTAACTAATTTTTGCTAATGTTCGATCATGATGTATAGACAAAAAGGGTACGTATATAACAACCGAAAAGTCTTTTTGAAAGCAGACCTTTTACTCTTAGCTAAAATGTGATTGTCTACATCATATTTTTTAATATCTCGTTTTAGCGGGATTGTATATTATCTTTGTGACAAAAAGGGTATGCATGTAACTCTTTGGAACAATAGGACAAATTTATTTTCCAATAAAACATGTGCAAGTCAATGATAATTCAACGTACTATAGTACTCTACTTCGAAAGAATCAAATACAACGAAATTTAAACCTATTTCTCAAAGCTGATAGTACAAGTTTAAAAGAAGTAACATATACAATGAATAAATGACTCTAAATTAAAGTACAACCACAAGTATGAAAATAATGTAAAACAACTAAACAAAGGTAAAATGGTACGAGTAGATGCCAACAGTAATTAATCGAGACATAAATATTACTGCATACACAAAATAAAAGATGTCCCAAAATAAAGATTTTGAATAATTTTGTCTCTTGGTTGAGGTATAGAGTTAAGATCAAAGAAATGGACTATATCTTTGATTAAAAATGATAACATTATCTAAAACTAAATTAATATTTTATATATTATTTAATCATTAAACTTTTATCGTTAAACAATAATCTTAAGTTAATATCGCCCAAAAAAACTAAGTTTAGTGAAGTTCAATGATTTTTGCTAAGAAACTTTGTTAGTAACTTGGTAATGTCATATTCAGGGCCACTAAAACATAGGCTCATTAAACAAGATTAATAAAGTTGACGTTACTAGACTATGTGTGTGTATTCATGCATATTGTCTACTTGTTTTACTACTAATGTTTGCTTATATGTGAAACTATGAAATAACTATACGTTTTGTATTAATGTATACATGCACTTCTTTTGGCTTTGACATGACACTGCACTTCATGTGAGATTGATCATATTCTCGAGTTGTTTGCCATAATTTTATCACATCAAAAATTGTGGAACTTGATAATCCATTAATTCCCCATGTAAGAATTTGTCACTTGTAGAGGGTGTGACTAACCACTATTTGAGGTTTTGTGAAACTAATTAATGTAAGTGTTAAAATGCTTGAAGGGTGATTTATGTGTTTGGACTTTTGAGAACTAAATGTGAAAGTATTTGCATGTGGCACTTTTATTTGATTAAGAGGGTTTAATTATTTATTTAAGAGTCGAGTTATTCTAACCCCCCTAGACATACAAAGGGAACCCTCCCTAGTGGGAGGGTGTACCTTTTTTATTTTATATATATATATATATTTGAAAGTATGTATTTGTTTTATTTTTTTTTTGTGTAATGTTTTTTTTAGTCTTTATTTGTTATGTTTTTTATGTTATGTTATTTGTATTCGTCTAATGTATTTCTATTTAATTAAACAACAACAATAACACGTTAACATTAACACATTAAACAACTACAAAAACAACTGTTATTATTCTATTTAATAGAATGTTCAGTTAATTCACTTTTTCCTTCATGTCTTTTCTGGAGGGGCATAATTCCAAAAGATGGAGATGATATGTTTAAATGCAATGTTTTATAATGTCAGCTACACACTACGGAGTATATGTTTTGTCTACAAGTTTTTCGTTAGATTCTTTTTTCACTGTCTCTCCTTTCACTACCCTTCACCAACAACTGTAATTCTACTTACTCTTTAAATTTAGAGTATATGGGTGACCAAATGAAACAAGTAAATTAGGACGGGTCAAAATAGCAGGTAATTCTGAATGATTGAAATTGAGAAAGATCGATATTGAGATTTCATATTGGACATGACTGAGTATTGAAAACTTTGGTTCATTAGGGATGATTTAATTCTCTTGGTTGATACATCATCATCATTATGTTTTTTTATTTTATTTTAATCTCATCTGAAAAAGCTTGAAAAAAAAGTTCATCGAAAGTATATTGAAGTGCTCTCTCCCACTAAAAAGAGATGATTTAATTATCTTCGCAATGATATGATTTATTTCATGTAACGATCACTCGTTAGTGTACTAGAAATTATTTAACCCACCCAAAAGTAAAATTTTAGCTCCGCCCCAGGGCATGATCTTTTTGTTTGTTGGCCATTTGTTAGTGTTTATCCTTTCTGCCATGAACGTATGTACTTTGTTATATTCTTTCTACTACTACTACTACTACTACAATAATAATAATAATAATAATAATAATAATAATAATAATAATAATAATAATAATAATAATCAGAAAGGAGTGGGAGCACAACTTGTGTCTAGACTCCCATCCAACTTTATGTAAAATTTATTATGTTTAATGAAAAAGTGATGTTTTATACAAAAAAAAAAAAAAAAAAAAAAAAAAATATATATATATATATATATATATATATATATATATATATATATATATATAAATAAATAAATAAAAATGATAATATAGTCGTTAACTCACTAACATTCATGTAGACATCCAAATACGGCGTTTATATGATGAGCACCATGCAAATTAGTCTTTCGTATTCACAGCACAACATAAATTAGTCTCTCAGTCCGATTAGATAATATTGCTCTAGATATACAAGACGTTATCCACACTTTGGCTTTCTAAAAATTTCCAGAATGTTCAGGTTTTTGGGTTTCTCAAAACTTTCAGATAACCTAGAGCCTAGTATTATCTATAAGGATTGTTTGTTGATTGGTTTTGTCAAGCTTTTTGCAGGTTTTTGAAGGATCTGATTCAATTTTATTATACAATTTCCAGATTAGGTGATATAATCTTTGTTCCGATCTTTGGCGACGATAACCTATTGACTGACAACAAATACTAGCCCTTATTAGGAAAGTTGGTTTGTATGTTGGTATGTTTTGATTATAATTTGTAGAAATTTATGTTAATGTTTGATGGATTATTGTGTTGTGGTCAGGTCTTGGAGGCTGTCATCATGAAGACTCACGTTACTGGATGTAAAGGAGCCAAATCCTAAGCTACATGCGACCAAAATGTTACCTTGACTATTGTTAAAAAGGTAGTTACAGTTTCTCATCATTTTTGCACCAATCTTATTTTACAAAAATCTCATATGAAACGGTAAGTTAGTGTTTATCGTAAGAAAATAAATTACTCAACTTCTCTGATAATAATTCTCTTACGCTTAAAACTTAGTAGGTGATAATCGTTTTGCAAGAACAATTGCGTGTAATACGTGAAACAATCCATGATATGCAACTGCTAAAATTTCATATGCTCCGCTTGCTTAGATGTTGGGGTGTGTCCGAGAGGGCTTTCAAACACTCCAAAGTTGACTTACCTGCACATACATCTTTTCTAGAATTTTATCTTCAATTATAACTTTATGATATACATCTTTTCTAGAATTTTATCTTCAATTATAACTTTATGATACACCAATTTATATCCTGAAACCGGTTTCACCAATGTTCATCCATATACCATTAAGTTAATGAAACCGGTTTATATTTGTGCAGGAGGGTGTGTTAATTATTATATGATCACTAGAAATGGCTCTACCATCAGTAAGCTCTTCGTTGCTCGCATTTTTGCCTATAGACGTTAGCTTGGTTCGAGTTACAAAATTGTGATAATCTGATTTCGGTCACATTCAAGTTTATAGTAATAATTATACAAATTGCTTACTAACTATGGTTTTGTGCATGATGCAATTATATCCTGGAACATTTCAGGTACGAAATAATGGACGTGATTTTTATTTGTTGACGTATTTTTATCAAACCCGAACCTGATTCGCAACTGATGACAATTGCAGACAGCCGTGTTGGATCAACTTCTAAGAGAAGCTCATGTACATCCATCAGGAAATGGAAGAGTTCTATGCTCCACATGGAGTGCACAAGGCTGCTACATAACGCGCCTAACAGATAACACTTTCAGGAAGTTGCCCACAGGAAATACCGAACTTTTATGAAGGTATGTTACCATTTGAAGACATAAACGCAAGCACGAACAGATTTGTAAACTTTAACGCCTAAATTAGCCCAATTGGAGTTGTTTTCATAATCATGTAGCAAATTGGAGTTGGTTTCTTAAGCGTAATACAATGGTGAATACAGTATGTAGCTAATGCTTTGGTTTAACCTACACTAACAGGTATTAGCAACGACTTACAAAATAGTTGCACCAGGTTGCGCGCGCTGAGTGCATGATTGCGTTCTTTGGACCAAGGTAACTGAAAACTAACCTAAGTATCGATGGTGCTAATTTTGAAAACTAACCATTCTTACCAGGATCATTACGGTCAAAATGGGTATGGGATTAGAGCTGAAGTGGGGACTAGAATGTGTTTTAGGGGCCGAAGTGGACGCTAACATGTGTCAGATTGACAACTGAAATGGGTGTTGAATTGGGGGCTGAAATCGGGGCTGCCATGGGGTGCGTATGCGGCGCACCTATCTTAGCCACTTAAATAATGAAACATTGACTATAAAAAAAAATTAAACCTTTGGCCCGTTTTGTTAGCCCGTTATTAGCCCAACATGGTGGCCTATATTCGTAATGTCTGTTTAGTATTCAATATGTTATACATACTCGATTCGTCTCCCATTTAGTTTGATAGACTTGCACCGCCATTTGCACCCCCTTATTATCCAGAAGTTACTATCTGACCAAAAACAGATCAAACCATTCAGATCAAACTAATAACGATGTTCAAAAGTTTGTAGGATTTGGTTGTTGTTGTTGTTGTTGTTGTTTTTTTTTTTTTTTTTTTTTTTTTTTTTTTTTTTTTTTTCGAGCAATTAACTTTTGCGTTATTTTATATTATGCAAAATGAAACCCTATTTTTTTGGGGTTTTTATAGGAAGTGACTTCGTTTGAGGGAGCCGCCGGTGTTTATGCTGACTTTTCGGCCGTATATGTAGGAGAAGCAGAGTTGGCCTCAGCAAGAGTTGCTGATGGTTTGTAGCCAGATTAATGAGGTAATTATATATTCTAGAAATATTTTTTATGAAAACTGGAAGAATATTGATCTGTTTTCTATGTTTATGCACTTTTGAAGGTTATAATTTTACTTTTAATTGTGGGTTTCAATAATTTAGCACTATTGTGTTATGATCTTTTGGAACAGTGAAGATGACGAGTTCAAAGGGGTTTCTGAATTTGAATACAAAGTCGACAACGAGATGGCATCGGTTCAAGGTATTTTTTTGTTTGTAAATTGATTTGATTGTGTGTTTTGTATTATTTGAAGTTTTGGAATAGGCTTATGTTTATCGAATATGAATTTTTAGGCTTATGTTTACAGTATAATATCAGTTACGAAACAAAATGAGCTATAATATTTTGTATTTACATGTTCTTTTGTAGTTGGTTGGACGAACTAGGTGGAATTAGTGCTGGCAAGGTGTTTGATAAAAGTATTGAGGGACTGAGTATTGTCGTAAGTTTGTTTTCATCGACTTTAACTTTCAGTTTTCCTATAATATGTGAAAAGTTTCTTTTTCAGTGTCAATGTATTGGTATTGAAATGTGACTGATTTCCAAGCGAATGATGAGACGGCTGAGGAGGGGCGGAAGCCGTTGGAGAAAGCTGGTCCGGCTGTTGTGGTACTTCATATGATTTTCATTCGGTCTTTCGACTCTGAATCTGCGGCTTAAAAGTGTAAATGCTTTCATCTTTATTGTACATAGCGGTTTAAGACAGAAACGTACTAGGAGTTACACTCATGTCTTTTCATTTTGACATTTTCTTTTTTTTTCGAAGACTCCATTGCAATTCGAAGCATTTCACACTTCCAGTGAGAGGTCTAGCAGGGAGTGAAAGTTATGAGCTGATGGATTACAATGACATGCATCCAGCTAATGGAAATAGGAGAAAAATTGAGGATCACAAGGAGGGTCAAGAAGACGTAAAAAGAAACTCTACATGGAAGCAGAGTTGCTAATTCATGACGGCCGCAAGAAGAAGAGTTAAAAAAAAGGTCCAATTGTTATGTCAGAGGAAGATGAAAAGGAAGAGTGAACGGTCCGGGAAAGATGCTGTAAGTTTTAAGTTACTACTGTAAACTTCTATTTGTCCACTGATCTTAACATAATGTTTTTATATGAAGTTGACTAATTAATTTATGTGATGAATTGTGTAGGAAGTGTGTGACTCTTTGTTACGAGAAGGCAGGTTATCGTCATCGCAAGTGACTCGGTTTACGGTGTTGAGTAGACAGAACGTTACTAATGCGTTGTTAGTTCTGCTTCAGCATAATTCTATTCAAGCTTTCACTGTCCTTCTACCGGGTATATAAATTGTTTATCGCTTATCGTATACTTAATTGATTGATTTGATCGAGTGTTTGGAGCTTAATTTTTGTTGGCCTGAGTAGTATTTGTCGTCGACTATAAAAAAACTGGCTGATCATATGCTTTGAATAATGTTCTTTGTGCCATAAATTATACGGTGAATGACAAAGAACTCAGTATTTATCAGTTTACTATTTTTAGAAAACCACTTCACTTACCGTAAACTGCTCAATATAGCGTCTCAGGTTTACTACTGAAGCAACAATACCAAAAATCAACAAGAAAAAACGCGGTTCTATCAGAAATGCTCGGCTCGCGGACGAAAGGTGACACAAAATTCCAATGCCTAAATTCAGGGACTATGGACCCCAGCCAAATGCCGGATACAGGTAACAATATAGTTTATTAATACGGTTACACATTTACCTACTGCCATTTATATTAGGGGTGTCAATCGAGTCGTGTCCGTGTCGACCCACTCGTGTTGGCGGGTTGGCGGGTTGGTAAAGCCTCAACCCAAACACGACCCATTTATTAATCGTGTCAAAAACCTCAACCCTAACCCGCACACACCTAACATGTGTAACCCATTTATGACCCGTGTAACCCATTTAGATAAACTAATATATATTATAGCAGCACTTAAAAAAACATAGATCCACATCCTAAATAAGTACATATATCCTATTACGTAGTAGTTCTTAACCATTACAATAATCCAAGACAAAAGATCTTATGGGTGCCATCTTCATTTCTTCTCTGATGTGTCTTCACAAAATATCATAAGTGCACAGGAAGATTTATAAATCTTCTCCAACATGCCTTCAAAATGGTGTCATTCTTCATTTATTTTCCAACATGATCAGCTTCATCGTTGTTGATGTTCAAAGCCATGACATTCTGGGTTAGTGTTTCAAGGTCATTGTTCGACATTGCTGCAGTAGGAATAGAGAAAATCAATGACGAAACATATAATTTCAACAATAAATTAAGCCATCAAAACTGTAAACATTACCATTTATTGCATGTCTTTAGATGACGTCTTAGATTACCAGTACCATACTTACTACTTGCTAGGAACTGTCTATGACACTTTTTACACACACAGTAAAGGGGCTCGCCTGGTTTTTGTGGAAGAAAACTAAAGCTTTTCCAAACTTGTGATGTAAGCTTCCTTTTTCTTTCATGGTTACTCATATTTCAACTACAAAATTAAAAAACAAGGGACATTAGAACAATTAAAAAACAAGGAACACAATAACTATCTAACCCAAATGGTACTGGTATAAGTTGAGTGAAAAAAAAAAGAATCAATTAACTATCATTTAAACTTGAGCTATCATTTAAAGAAATCAATTAACTATCATTTAAAGATATCAATTAACTATCATTTAAAGAAATCAAGTAACTACAAATGGTACTGGTATAAGTTGCGTGAAACAAAAAGGAATCAATTAACTATCATTTAAACTTGAGCTATCATTTAAGAAATCAATTAACTAGATAGAAACTAAATAACTTAGATTAGATTCTCTAAAATTGGGAGGGTGGATCTTACCGGAAAAAAGAGAGGGAAGTAGGGAGGGTGGGTTTGTTAATGAGATAAAGAGAGTGAGATGGGCAATATAAGAAGTAAATTTATTCCCGCTCATAAATTTATTCCCGCTCTTGACACTAAATTTATTCCCGCTCATAAATTTATTCCCGCTCATAATTTCTAAGTTTATTAAATTAAAGTTATATATTTTATTAATTAAAAGTTTATATATTTAAACGGGTTCACGGGTTGACCCGTTTAAAATTGCTAAACCCATACACGACCCATTTATTAAACGGGTTATAACGGTTAACCTGTTTTTGACCCAAACCCGTTTATCCTCGACCCAAACCCGTTTATCTTCGTGTCGTATCCGTGTCGGTTATCGTGTCGTGTCGACAATTGCCACCCCTAATTTATATATGCCACTTTAAAAAAGCTTAAAAAAACCATTGAGACTATTTACAAAATAAGATTACGTAGTACATGGTACGTAACTGTCTGCATAACATTCACCAGGTGCCTTCTACATATACCAGTTGCAGAATCCTTAATCATGTAACAAACTGCCACAAACAATTGATTGATAACGTAACCTTTTTCCTTTTATCGCAGCTACTGTTACTGAAAATTAAGACGCTAAAACAGTGGTTCTATCAGAAATGCTTGATTTGCAGACGAAACATGATAGACAAAATTCGAGTGCCTAAATGCAGATACCATAGACTCCAACCAGTTCTCAGTTACACAGGTAACCATGTAGTTTGCTAATACAGTTACACATTTACCGACTGGCTTTTATACATGCCACTTTAAAATTAATTAATGAGCGAACCTTTTTCTTCTTATTTGACGTGTTCCAACCTGAAACCGTTTAATACTTCCAGCAATGTTCTTTAAATGGCACTGTCAGGATATTCTTCTATCTCAGTCTTTAAAACCGTAAAAAGTTACAAAGCCACCCACTTCATTGTTAAAAGTTAAAAATTTAAAGCATGGTTTGGGAAGTAGAGGATATATAAATATTACATAGCACATATTAGAAATAGAAGTTACGTACACTAATAAAATGGTTATCGAATTTTCAGAATGATAAAAAGATAATGTTTGGTTCATACATACTGAAAACAAGCGCAAAAAAAAAAAAGGTTTGTGTTAGGGGTTTGGGGATACACACAGCAATATGCTAAAGGTTTCAAATTTTAAGTCAGTGCCAGCTGCACAGACAACTACTGCACCTACGCCAAGTATTGCATCCACTATTCGCACAAGGACAATTCATCCAACGTGTGTAGCTGGTAAGTAATTTTGGCACATATTTGATTAATGACTGTAATAAGACTTCAAGTCCTGAAACAGCAGGCGGTCAGGCGAGAGGTGAACCAGTTTTTGATAAGGCTTTGTATCTGACAGTGTAATTTTTTACTAAATCTGTTATAAGCAAACGGGTCAGGCGAGAGGTGAACCAATACGAAGTGTACTTTGTGGCATGGTAATAGCTACTTGAAAAGGTATCATTTGCAACTGCAGCCATGGCTTATTAGCCCAAAGTAAGCTCGATCACAATATATCTGAGCCTTCTTTTAAAGTTACATATACGTTGATATTGTCTTTGGGTTTGTGCTAATAGTCTGTCATTGTCATTTGTGCCCCGTCTTATGGTTTCAGAAGGAACGCTTTCGAGTGAAAAGAACCAGGAATCAGCAATGTGGAGATTGTTGTGTAACCGTTAATCACAGTTTTGTTTTGCGTGGTTAACTATAGACTATATTTCCAGTAACGAGATGACAAACATGTACAAAGAAGAAGGGCTGGGATGACGAACTTGCAGAGAAGAAAGAACATAAGAACGAAAGCACATCTAAGACGGTTCGTTTAATATGTACAGTAGCCGTTAGGATGTAACTTCTGTAATATGTATACCACCTGTGGGACCTATCTGTTAGGCTGTTAACGCGCATGTTCCACGCTACTATGTCTGGAACATGCAGTTTTCTGTAATGACAAGCAGTCATAATATAAATGCAGGTTTTCGTACGACGATACCGTGCTGTTCTACACTTGGACTAACCAGAAGAAATGGCAAAGGCCCCCGCGGCAGCGCGGTGGGTTCCTACCCTTTGTATAATGTCAAGAACCAATAAAGATATGAAATATTATAATAAGTATCTCGATATAAAAATTAAAAATAAAAAGAAAATGTTCGAAACCACTAGAAATATACATACATATATATAGTTATTGCATGCGTACACTTTTCAAAGTGGTCCTATCATGTCTTATTCTTTATTTAATAATCCTATTGCTTCAACTGTCCTGACATTTAAACAAAAAGAAAAAGAAAAAAAAATGGATTGACAAAAAAATAAAATAAAAAATACAATTTTAAACTACTAGTAATGTGCAAGGAATCTTATCATCTATTTCTGTTTTATTAAAAGGTTTACAACCATGATCTAATCCAACTTTCTTATTTTGTAACAAAGATTTATCATTGAAGCATATATTTCAATGGCATCTTCCTCAACTAATTCATCAATTCGAAAAACTTTTAAGTATGATGTGTTCTTGAGTTTTAGAGGTGAAGTACGTAACAACTTTGTTGGCCATCTTTATGATGCTCTTGAGCAAAAAGGCATTGAAACTTACAAAGATGACGAGAAAATTGAGAAAGGGAAAACAATCGATGACCAGCTCATCAAATCCATTGAAGACTCGAGATTATTCATCATTGTTTTCTCCAAGAACTATACATCTTCATCTTGGTGCTTAGATGAGCTTGTAACGATTATGGAGTGTCAGAAGACGGCCGAACAGACTGCTTATCCCATCTTCTATGATGTGGAACCCACGGAAATCCGAAAACAAAGTGGGGCAGTTAAATACGCCTTTTCAAGACATGAAAAGAAAGAGGCTGCGGGGAAATGGATAGAGGCTTTGAAACAAGCATCGAAGCTGGCTGGATGGGACATGAAGGCGACAGCTAACGGGTAATATATATGTCATATTCTTTTAGTTTGTTTATTTCAAATCTATGTTGATATTAATCTTAATCCTGCTATGTTATAGATCTGAAATAAGTTATTGCTAATCAGATCTTCTCTTTAATGTCACAGGGATGAATCTAGATTGACAAAATTAATTGTTGACGATATTTTCAAAAAGTTGTGTTCCATTAATTCGAGTGTTGACAGAAAGTTAGTAGGCATGGAGGCATGGAGGTCCGAATAAAAGCTATTCTTTCATCTTTAGTAATGGGTGCAAACGATGTTCGCATGATTGGAATCAAGGGGATGGGAGGTGGCGGGAAGACAACTCTAGCCAGAGCAGTTTATGATCAAATATCCATTCACTTCGAAGGTAAAAGCTTTGTTGAAAATGTAAGGGAAGTTTCAATAGCCTCTTTGTCAGGTTTGAAGAAGCTGCAAAAGCAAATAGTCTCAAATGTGCTAAATAAACAAGACATCACCATAGATAGCGTTCATGACGGGACAAATATGATGAAAAAGATGATGTGTGGTAGAAAGGTTCTCATTGTCCTAGATGATGTTGATAATATAGACCAACTTGAGGTGTTAGCCGGTGAGCTTAACTGGTTTAAATCAGGAAGCAGAATTATCATTACCACAAGAGATGAACAAGTGCTGGTTGCTCATGGAGTGAACATCATTCATAACATCAATCTGTTATCACACAAGGAAGCAATTTGCCTCTTTAGTAGGTATGCATTTAGAAGAGAGATTCTGATTGAAGGGTACAAAGAGCTATCAGAACAAGTTGTACAATATGCTGATGGTCTTCCCTTAACAATCAAAGTTTTAGGTTCTTTTCTTTGTGGTCAAAACGAGCCTCAATGGATAGATGCCCTACAAAGACTAAAAACAGTTCCTTTGAAGGCAACTATGGAAAAGTTGGAATTAAGCTATGATTGTCTTGAGGCGGATTACAAGGATATATTCTTAGATGTTGCATGCATACTAAAAGGTTGGAACGAAGAAGACGCAATTAGAGCCCTAGAAAGCCGTGGATTTCATGCTAGAAATGGTTTAAGAGTTCTTGAGCAGAAATCTTTGATAACTATTTCTGATCATGGGTACTTAGGCATGCATGACCATATAGAAGAAATGGGTAGGGATATTGTTCTTCGTTTGCACCCTGATGAACCTAATAGACATAGCCGATTGTGGAATTGCAAGGAAATTGAAGACATTCTGGCTAATGAATGGGTGAGAATCATGTTATGAAACTTAAAAGTTTTTTTGTTATGATAAAATTTTTATAGTCGTGGTCTTTGGATTACAGGGTACCCAAGCAACAAAATGTATCACACTGAGGACTGAGGAATACAATGCTGACATTTTAATGAAAGGTCTAGCAAACATGAAGGATCTTAGATTTCTTGACGTGTATTGCAAACGTCATGTGTATTCTGGAAGTAATGGTAAGTGTAATGAAGTTTGTCGATGCCTTCCAAATGCCTTGCGATTTCTGAGATGGCAAGGTTATCCTTTTTGGAGTTTACCTAAAACATTTCAAGCAAATAATCTTGTTGGACTTGACATGCATTCCAGCGATATCGTTCATCTTTGGAAAGATGGAGAAGAAAAGGTAGTATAATGTTCGGTTGGTTGTTTTGCATATTTCATTATGATGCTATATATCTATTGGTTTGTCATTACACCAACTCAAATCTTTTGGCTTATGATAGGTTCTGTATAAGCTCAGGTTTCTTAAGCTCAGCAATTTAAAGTTGAAGACCCTTGACATTAGGTTTGCTCCAAATATTGAGAAGTTAACCATTTTCGCATGTTATGATTTGGTAGAAGTTCAGATGCCTGCTGAAAGTCTAAAGCTCATTTCTCTCAACATGTTTTATTCAAAGTTAAAGACCCTTCACCTCGGGATTACTCCGAATCTCGAGGAGTTAAGTCTTGAAGGATGTAATGATTTAGTAGAACTTCACATGCCTACTGAATGTCCAAAGCTCGTATCTCTACACCTCATTGGCTTGAAGTTGAGGATCCTTCATCTCGCCATTACTCCGAATCTTAAGACGCTAATTCTTGAAGATTGTAATGATTTGGTGGAATTACGAGATATTCTAAACAGCATCTGTGACATGAAGCGCCTAGAATATTTCCATCTCCTGAAGAGTAATGTAGTTGAGATATTCCCTGAAGAAATTGGTCGTCTAGAATGTTTGAAAGAGTTAGATATAACAGGTACATACATAAGTCATCTTCCACAGAGCATTTTTTGATTGAAAGGTCTGCGTATTGTTGGGGATAGATGGCTTCTCGAGTCATTTGGTTTGACACCCAAGATACGCAGAACCACTGATGGCAATGGTGAAACGTTCTGCTACATATAGCCATGTATAACACAGGCCAAAAGGAGCCAATACTTAAAAAGCTATTTTAACAGGTACCTTCTCTGTTTGTGTACTTAATGTTGACTTTTGAAATTGATATGACAATTTTTTGACTTGAAAATTAGTATATGCTATTTCTATTGTCATTACATATTGATTTCTTCGCATTGCTTATTGTTTTCATGTGCCCATGCTCTATATCTCAGCGCATTATTGAGCTGACGGATCAAGCGAATCTCTTCACATGCCATAATGAACTTGATGTTCAATATCTGGGCTCATTGCTTTGATTCTGGCGTAATCAGTTTTTCCATCTCTGAAAACTTCTCACCATCTTATGGGTCAAGCTTCCGTGTGGTGTAAAGATACCAAGTCCACATCAAAGTCTCAGGTTACTGAAAGATTATACTCATTATGTAAATGCTTGGATTTTAGAAGCTTTTTTTCATGTGCTTTGTAAGATATTTGGTCATGAATAAGCAGTTCAATGTACGATTCTTGGGTACAATTGTACATTTCTTTATTTTCTGTTATGAGTAATACTTTAGATCATTCATAAGGTGAAGTTAGATATGTTAATTATGGATTTCAGTTCTTACACAGTTGACTTCTTAATAAAGTCAAACTGTATTGCTGGCTCAGAATTTGATATAAGGCTGGATATGATCTTATGTACGTATAAAACTAACCCAATAAAGTTTATAGGTGTTGTTAGTTCATAAAAAAGTTTTTGATTTACTCCATAAATATGCTCTATATGTTGTTAAAAACATTAAACATAAATATATTTGAATTTTGAGCCAAACTATAGGTTTTTATCACATTAACCAAGTTTTTCATGGAATTGTATTGAATAGCATATGGTTACTGGCATTATCAGTATATGAATTGTCACTTGTACATACAAAGGAAAAGCACTTTCAAATCCTAGTGTACATAAAGGATTACCTCACCTCGAAAAGATGGTTTCCGGCAATAGCATCAACTAAATTTATATCTCCATCTTGGTACAGTGCCCTAAAGTAATTGCCCTCTCACCAGAAACCATTTGATCACCAATTGAAAGAACTTCCAGGTCTTTGTTCAAATCACATGCATCAAGTACGTCGTCGCACCTTTCTATATCTAACTCATTTCCAGACAAGATACTATCTTCCAGCTTTCCACTATGTATACATGGTGATTGATGGTGAATTTCAATGTAATCAGTCCTGCTCACCTGCGGACAGTATTATCAGCACTTGCACTGAAACCAGAACTATCATCATGAAAACAGCAATCAAGGACAGCACCTCCGTGCATAAACTCTCCTTTCAACACATTCTCGCTGGCATCATACAGTCGAACAGTCTGTCACAAAAAATATCAGAAACTTTAATCTTGACCACCAATAGTTGGAAGCAAATTAGGGGGTGTCTGGATTAGCTTATCTTTGTGGCTTAGTGGCTTGTGAGAACAAAATAATCCCAAATTTTAGTGTTTGGGTAACCTTATAGATTTTGGGCTTATTAACGCCTTTTATTGTAAGCTACTTTCAACTAACTTATATCTGTAAACGCTTACGCTTATTTGTATGAGGCTGTTTTAAGTTACAATTCTATCCTCAAACGTTTACCCTAAAGCTTATGTAAGTATGCTCTTATTAGTCTTTTACCTTAGCTTATGAGTTTAAACACTAGAAGCTAATCCAAACACCTCAAATCTCGTATGTACGTGTCTTAAAGATAATTAGGTGCATTCACACACTCAAAAATTTCTACTATAAACTATATCCAAACACTCATCCATTTCAAAACAATGTTTACTAAAACCACAACATAAAATCCTTCATAGTTCAAATAATCGGTCAAATGTATAAATCACTACCAGCAATCAATCAACTGTCAAGTACTAAATTTTAAATCATATCACCGCTAAATCAACAAATAAAAACTAAATTTCTCGAAACGCAACAGCCGTACTAAATCAAATATAACTAGTCCGATTCACGCCTACGATCAAATTAAACTTAACTAAATACCTAAGAGCCTAACTTTTAACCTCAGTTCATGTAAAACATACGAAACACAATTCATTTCAAGTTTTCAGCTCGATAAGTGGTCCACACCCGGTCCGCCCAACTTTAAAGTGATCCACATTGAAACGAATATTAGACGACACAATATCAATAATAAACCACTAATAGCAGGCCATGTGCAAGGAATCTTATAATCTTTTTTTTTTCTTTACTGTTTTACTGTATTAATTAGCAAATAAAAGTCTTCTGTGTCGGCCATCACATTCCAAAGTTTTTTCTAAAAAATTACAACCATGTTCACATTGTCGGTACCCTCTTGATCATAGTCATTCTTAATCCAACTTTCTTATTTTGCAACAAGGTTTTAAGTTAATAGGATGATTGAAGCATATATTTCAATGGCATCTTCCTCAACTAATTCATCCCGTCTGTGTGGCGGTGGGTTCACCCGTAGATTAGTCGGCAAAAGGTCGGAAACCATGGTTACTCAAAAAAAAAAAAAAAAAGAACCTTCAAGTATGATGTGTTCTTGAGTTTTAGAGGTGAAGACACTCGATACAACTTTGTAGATCATCTATATTCTGCTCTTTAGCAGAAAAGCATTGAAACTTACAAGGATGATGATATAATCGAGAAAGGGAAAACGATCAACGACCTGCTCATCAAATCCATTGAAGACTCAAGATTCTACATCATTGTTTTCTCTAAGAATTATGCATCTTCATGTTGGTGCTTAGATGAGCTTACAAAGATTATGGAGTGTCAGAAGACGGCTAAAAAAACCGCTTACCCAATCTTTTATGATGTGGAACCCACAGAAGTCCAAAACCAAAGTGGGCCAGTTGGGGAAGCCTTGGCCAAGCACGATGACGCAGAAGCCGCTCAGAAATGGAGAGAGGCTCTGAAGCAGCCGGTCTCGCTGGGTGGGAGTTGAATAACAGTACCTATGGGTAATTTCTTTATCATATTAAATCCTAGTCTTGTTGAATGATTAAACATTAGATATATATGCAATTACTTCATATACATGTGTAGGCTATATAGATCTCAAATTACTTTGTTAGTAACCTCGTAATGTCATATTCAGGGGCTCAGGGCCACTAAAACATAGGCTCATTAAACAAGATTAATAAAGTTGACGTTACTAGACTATGTGTGTGTATTCATGCATATTGTCTACTTGTTTTACTACTATGCTTGCTTATATGTGAAACTATGAAATAACTATACGTTTTGTATTAATGTGTACATGCACTTCTTTTGGCTTTGACATTGTTAGAACTTATGGGTTTTATCAATAATATTGTGTATTGTATTTATCCAACATAGGTGGATGAATGAAGTGAAAGTATGTTTATAAGTAGTATTTCACACAAATGTATGAAAGTCTTTTAGGAAGCTTTTGGAGCAAATTAGTGGATGATTAATTTGGTTTATATTATATGTATAAATATAATATATTTAATTTATCATGGAATTTGCAGTTAGCACTTTGCATCATTTGTAATAATATAAATTTGTCATACTTTTTACTGCATGAATAAAAACAGTTATTTCTATTTTTACAGTTATATTTGTAATAATATAAATTTGTCAAACATTTTTATCCGTATTTAAGCATGCAAAAACACTTACTGATGGATTAAACCATATCAAAACGGCTGAAAACTTGTAAAAATAGTTGAAATGGACGAAAACGTGTAAAAACGAACGAAAACGTGCAAAAACGGACGAAAACGTATAAAAACGAATGAAAACGTGCAAAACGGACGAAAATGTGCAAAAACGGACGAAGACGTGTAAAAACAGACAAAAACATGCAAAAACGAACGAAAACGTGTAAATGCGGACGAAAACGTGTTAAAACGGACGAAAACGTGCAAAAACGGACGAAAACGTGCAAAAACGTGTAAAAACGGTCGAAAACGTAAGAAAACCAAATTTTAAGTTATTTATTCACTACCGTTGGTATAAAGGACTAACGATGCAATTTTAAGTTAGTCATATAGGTGAAGTCAGAACAAAATTTGAAAGTACGTTTGTTTATATGTTGATAAAAAAAGTAAGTTTTTCAACTCAGAAAATTGGAGAAAATTGGTTGTTATTTTATGGTGTTTATATTTTTTTTTTTTTTCAGAACGTTGATAATCGACAACGTCGACCAACCCGCATACCCCACCTCTATATTGACACAACCTGCTCAAAAGAGTGTCCGCCCACTTTTAAATGTTACCAAAATGTTTGTTTTCTTAACCAAATCTAACTAGTACAATAACTGTGCGTTGCTCGGGTATAACGATTCAATAACGTATATGTTTTTATAAATACGTATATAATAAGTATATAAAAATGTGTATAAAAACGTATATAATATCGTATAAAAAGTATATAAAATTATGTACAAAAATGTGCAAAAACATACATAAAAACGTATAAAAAGTATATAAAAATGTGTATAAAAACATATATAATAACATATATGTTTTTATAAATACGTATATAATATATAAAAAGTATAAAAAACATATACACAAACGTATATAAAAGCGTATGCAAAAACGTGTATAAAAAAGTATAAAAAGTATATAAAAATGTGTTAAAACCGTATATATATATATATATAATAACATATATGTTTTTATAAATACGTATATAATATATAAAAAGTATAAAAAACGTATATTTTTTTATTAAAAATGTATATAAAAATAGAAAAACTTAAAATAAACAAAAAAAAAAAAAAATTATTAACGGTCGTTAGTTTAAAGGATGAACGTTGCAATGGTCGTTGGCAAAAAAGGGCTAACGTGTAACTGCTAACGGAATCTACTTAACGCCGGTTAAAACCAGAGACCAAAATGATCAAAAGGTTTCGTGACAAGGACGCCGCCTGCACTTATGAAAGACCATGGACGATTTCTGCAATTTTGACAAACCACAGGGACGGTTTTTGCAATTTACTCTACATTTTATAAAAAAGTAGGGGTGAGCAAAACCGACCGAGGCCCGACAACCGATCCCGACCGACCCCGACCAACACAAACCGAACTCAACTCGGGTCGGGATTCGGGCTGAAGTTTCCGGCTATTCGGGACTCGGGCCAGGTCGGGATTCGGGACTATTCGGGAAATTACAAAGGAACCGAAAAAACCGAGGTGATTTCGGGACTATTCGGTTCAGGAGTCGGGCTGAGTTTTTGAGGTAATCGATTTCGGGACTATTCGGTATCGGGTCGGGACGGGTCGGTTCCGGCCCGATGCTCACCCCATTTTATAAAAAAGTACTTAAAAAACACACACATCAACACAACTGGAAACGAAATATCTAAAAGTGCAAAATCATTCTTATTTAATGATAAAGTATTAAATCTAAAACATACCAAAGTACTGAAAAAAGTTTGAAAAAAACGACACCAATCACGTGGAGAGTGATTAAACTGAAACTCAAACAATTCATGGAAAAAAAAACAACTAATGATGAATTTGAAAGACTGCACGATTAGTCAAATCTTCATATTTGATACTCTTTCATCTCATCTTTCTTCGTAGAAGCCTTCTTCATATCTTCTTCATCCATACCAACATCTTTCACATCAACTTCTCTCATATCACCTTCTTTCATGTCAACCTTCATCATAATTACTTCTTTTATAGCAAATTCTTTCGTATTAGCTTCTTTTAAAGCTTCACTCAGGGGCGTGAATTTATTTATGGGGGGCCAAAAAAATCTAAAGTACATTAGTAAATGCTAAAATAACATCATAATATATATCTATGTAAAAATGTCACAACAAATTTGCTCATTTATATAAGAATTAATATAGAATGATGGACAATTGTAACACAATTATAATTCTTGCATAATTTTTAAATGTACTAATAAACAATACCAATATTTAAGACAGGCTCAAAGTGAATACAACATGTAATTAGCATATTGGGCTGTATGATTTGATAACCATATACAATTATTAAAGCATTGTGGGTGGGCCATGGCCCACCTTTGCACCCATATAGCTACGCCACTAGCTTCACAACGTACATAAACTTCAACATTATATACATGAGAGGCCACACTAGCTTTATGAGTGTCAGTGAGATTGTCCTCATTTGTCATTGAAGCATGACCAGGAGAGCCCTCATATGTATCTATTATAGTTGTAGTCGTTTCACATTCCAACGGGTCAATATAGTTTTTTTTTTATTCCAACGGGTCAGTTTGTCAAAATTGGTAAACTAATGTGATCAATCTAATGTGTATTGAGTTAAACATATTGGGCTGTTTAAACTAATGTGATCAATCTAATGTGTATCCTAAAATATTGGGCTGCAAATTTGAATTAAACATTTGAGTGATAATGTTGACCACTTCAAATTAGATTGAATTTGTATCAATCTAATGTGTATTCCAAGTGTTTGCTGTCTTCTCATATATTACTGATAATGTATTGCAGTTAGATAAACTAATGTGTATTCCAAGTGTCCATCTTCTCATACACCAATAGCAATTCTACATATAATACTGATAGTATAAATTAAACATGCATTCATGTATATAGATTACTGATAGTATAAATTAAACATGCATTCATGTATATAGATTCCAAGTGTTCATTATCCTTTAAATTGATATAAAATCCATCGAAACTGATACGGCAAACATGTGTACGCCGTCGATCGAATTCATACACTGTTTTAATGATATATACATATGTTGAGAAACTGCATAAGTATATGCTAATGTAACTCAGGTATACACTATATTATAACTTTAAAGAATTAGATATAATTATGTTTGCACTAATATGACCCATTTGGACTAAAATGCAAGGAATAGTGTATGGAGGAAAATTCAAATGCATACCTTTTTTTTGTACATACTATTGGACAAATCTCCACCCTCTATCCTTTTTGATCTAATGGCCAAAATTAATCTAAGATTTAATCAATTAAACCTAATTTTACCCACCTATATAAAGTTTTATTTTATTTTTTTTTCCATTCGCTTTTTTTTTCACACACAGTTTGTGTGTGTTTTCTCTCAACCAACTTCCCTCCATAATCAGTTACGCTTTCCCTCCATAATCAGTTTCCACCGGAAAACCGCCGCTACACCGTCGTACACCGTCATAATCAGTTTCCACAACACCACAACACCACCGCGACTCTGCGCTGATCCATCACAACACCACCGCGACTCTGCGCGAATTGATTGCTCATGGCGATTTTTGATCTTAATCAACCTGCTGTTTCCGTTTCAGAATCTTCTATTAATTCATTCAATTGTTTAGCTCTATCTGTTTGTGATAATTCTGGTAATGGATCTGGTAGCAGTTTTGTGGATGTAGCTGCCGATCGTTTAGCTTTTGCGGTTTGTGATAATTCTGGTAGCAGTTACAGTGATTGTTCTTCTTCTAAGCGTGTTCAGGATGATAATGCATCATGTGAGTTTTATTTTGATTTTTAAGCTTATCAAGCATATCACTAGTGATATGTTTGCTTATTTAGTTTATCCTCTCGGTTATAGTGTTATATTGCTTATTATTTACGCAGTTAGTTATAAGAGCTTAAACATGATTATAATTGTGCTTTTTTGTTGATGATAAGTTGTTGATTATAGTGTTATATTGCTTATTAGTTATGCCGTTAGTTTTAAGAGCTTAAACATGATTATAATTGTGCTTTTTTGTTGATGATAAGCTGTTGCTTATAGTGTTATATTGCTTATTAGTTTCGCTTTTAGTTTTAACAGCTTAAGCATGATGATAATTTGCAGTATCACCAGTGATATGTTTAGCTTTTTTATAAACATGATGATAATTGTGCAGTATCACCAGTGATATGTTTAGCTTTTTTATAAACATGATGATAATTGTGCAGTATCACCAGTGATATTTTTAGCTTTTCATAAACATGATGATAAATATGTTTAGCTTTTCAAAAACATGATGATAATTGTGCAGTATCACCAGTGATATGTTTAGCTTTTCATAAATATGATGATAAATGGGCAGTATCACCAGTGATATGTTTAGCTTTTCATAAACATGATGATAAATGTGCAGTATCACCAGTGATATGTTTGTTTATTTAGTTTAGCCTGTTGATGTTATATGTGTAGTATCCCCAGTGATATGTTTTTTATAAGCTGTTTTTTGTGTTATCTTTTTGACTTTGTGTTTTGTTACCTTCTTTTACAGCTTCTAGTGTTCCTAAAACTCCACAATCTTTTGCTCATCATGATTTTATTGATACTCCTGGTGGATCGGTTTTTTGGGTTCCTAGAGTTTCTGCTAGTGTTTTACCAAAGCTGTTGAGTGTATATGATTCTGTTGAGGAATGCATTAGTATGTATGAGAAATATGCTTCAGAGGCTGGTTTTGGTATTAGAAAGTCTAGTCAGAAAAGGTTAAGGAATGGTTTTGTAAAAGAGAAGTATCTAGTTTGCAATAGGGAAGGTTGCCCAAAGAGAATTTATTTGAATACTTTAGCTCGTAAGAAGGGTGATAAGCAAGTTAGGACTTCGAATTTTAGGGTAACCGGTTGCAAAGCTCATGCAGTTTTCCATATGATTCCTGGAACATCTCAGTATCAGCTTACTACCTTTGATGTTGAGCATAATCATGCACTAGATCGTGTAGAGTACAAACATTTGTCAAAAAGTGAAAGGAAGCTACCATACCATGAGCAGCTGTTCATTATGAAAGCAGCTAATCATAATCTTGGTGCGACTAAAGCTCATAGTTTGTATTCTGGGTTGAAAGGATCCACAGCTCTTGTTCATGGTACGCAGACCGAGTTTTGTAACTTTACTCGTGGTATAAATTGTTTCATTGGGGATAGTGATGCTCAGATGCTTATTAACCGTATGGAAGATCGTATGAATTATACGTCAAACTTCTCATTTGATTATTTTGTTGAAAATGCTGAGCTTCGTGGATTGTTTTGGGCTGATGAGGTTGCTAAGTGTAACTACAGAGAGTTTGGTGATATTGTTTCATTTGATGCGACTTACAGGACTAATAAGTACGCTTTGTTTCTTTAAATCTGTTATATTTCCATTGCATTTCTACATTTTTTATATAGTATCACCTGAGATACCTTTTTTTTTTCAGATATCGGATGGTTTTTGTCCCTTTTACTGCTATCGACAATCACCGGAAGTGTGTTACTGTTGGCTCTGGTCTTCTTAAGAATGAGACTACTGAATCGTACATATGGTTATTGCAAGCATTCAAGAAAGCATTTGTTCGTTCTCCAAATATAATTGTGACTGATCAAGATGGTGCAATGCGGAAGGCGATTGCTGAGGTGCTTCCTGATTCCAAGCACAGGCTTTGCATGTGGCATATCATGAAAAAGCTTCCGTCTAAGGTATTTCCTGTGATATTTTTATAAGTTGTTTATCTCCTTTGATATTTGTCTATTTCCTGTGATATTTGTCTATAAAATTATCTGTTTTATCACTTTTGATTATTTATTGTTTTTTTTTGTGCAGTTCTGTATAATGATTCCTGTTTGGTATCACTTGTGATACTTTATTGTTTTTTGCATTGTTCTGTCTAATGATTTCTGTTTGGTATCACTTGTGATACTTTATTGTTTTTCAGATTGTTACCAGAATCTATGATGAAACTGATTTCAAGACTAAATTTAGCAAGATTGTTTGGAATATGTATATTGGTTCTGAGGAGTTTGAGTTGAGATGGAATGAGTTGATGGTAGAGTTTAACCTTCTAAATCATAAGTGGTTGAACAAGATGTATATGATTAGATCTTCATGGATTCCTGCATTCTTTGTTGATTCTCCACTTTGTGGATTGATGAGGACTACATCGAGGTCGGAAAGTGAGAATTCCTTCTTTTCGCATTTCACGAATCCTACTTCCACACTTGTTAAGTTTATGGTTTTATATGAGTCTGCTATGGAGAAACAGAGATATATTCAAGAAAGATTAGATCATAACTCGTTTGACTCATTCCCTGTTTTGTTGACGCCATTGGAAATTGAATTACATGCTGCAAGGGTTTACACTCACAAGTTGTTTGTGCTTGTGCAAAAGGAGATTATTGCTGGTTCCTGGTTATGTTCGATTGAGTCGAAAACTTGTGATGAGTTATGTGATGCATCTGTTATTTCTGAGAAAAAATTGGTTCCTGGTACTATACCAGAAGTTGTTGATGAAGAAGAAAGTACTTCAGAGAATGTTGAAGAAGAGCTTATTTTGTATCAGAAAGACGCTGGACGGTACAAGGTACAATTATTTTTTTGTTTTTACATGTATTTTTGGTTTAAGTATCACTGGTGATATTAGGTATCACTGGTGATATGAAGTATCACCAGTGATATGAAGTATCACCTATTGTATTATATGGTTTATTTATTTATTTATTTATTTTTTTTTTTGATGAAGGTGGTTTATAACAAATTAGATTGTTCAGTTGCTTGCTGTTGTCAGCTTTTTGTCCGCTGCGGGATTTTGTGTCGTCACATTTTCTGTGTATTCAAGAATTGTAATGTGCTTAAGGTCCCAGATCAGTATATACTCAAGCGTTGGACAAGGGATTTGATTCCACCTGATTTGAGGAGGCAAAAGGCCCGTTATGGTCAAGAGAATGAAGAGATAGAAAAGCTTGCTATTGAGGCATCTAGTTTGGTTGAGTCATGTGTCAGTATGATGATTGAGAATCAACCAAAGCTGACTTCTTTTGTAGGCAAGCTCAGAAAGCTAAAGTCAGAAGTTGAGTCTGATTTGCCCAAAGTTCCTGTTCGCACAGTTGCTCAAATGGTTCATCGGTTTTTGGGTGTTAAGAAGCCTAAAAAAAAGAATGTTAACAATCCTTCAAGAGCTAGTAATAAGGGATATATGAAGGATCGTATTAAGAGTGGGCGTGAGATAGCACTTGAGGAAAATAATAAGAAGAAGAAGGGATGTGGTATTTGTGGGTTTATTGATCACAACAGGCGAACTTGTCCACTGAGGAGTGGAGCAAGCGGAAATGGAGGTGATGGAGCAGGCGGAAGTGGTGGTGATGGAGCAGGCGGAAATGGTGGTGATGGAGCAGGCGGAAGTGGTGGTGATGGAGCAGGCAGAAGCGGAGTTGATGGAGCAATTGAAGTATGATTTTTAGTTATTGGTTTATTCTTTTATTTTTGTGACTTTATGGAATATGTGACATTTATCACTTGTGATAAAGCATTAAAGTGTTTAAATAGTTTTTCATCATTTTTTTTTTATGAATTTTTTGTTGATTAGAATGATTGAATTTCTGTGTATCCCTTGTGATACTTTTTCTGGATTTATTAGTTTATAGCATCTCAAGTGTTTATTTGAGTTTTATCACCTGTGATACATTCAAAATCACACACTGGTTTATATAATTCAAAGGCATTTAAAACCATAAAGAATAAACTTCTCATTTGTACATTCATTGCATCAAACTTTGTATATTGTAAATATTCAAGCTGTTTCATCAACCATTTATCAGATATGACATAAATAGAATACATTCATATGAGGTATCACTGGTGATATCACTGGTATCACTGGTGATATCACATTCATATGAGGTATCACTGGTGATACCTCACTGGTATCACTGGTGATAGTATCTCCTGGTATTCTAAAAGCAAAGAACATGTAAAAACAAAAAAATATCCTGTATGAATGTAAAACCATAAAGATAAAAACTTCATCTGTCTTCATTTCCCAAAATCCAGAACAAAGATAATTCAAAGATTCCATCGTTTTTTTACATATCTATCAACTAATCCTAGATGCATTCAGATTACACAAAATCCAGAACAAAATATAGCACAATCTCCACCACCAGGGAATGTGGTTCGGGACCTAATAGAGCCGCCGTCATTCTTAGGTAACCCCAAACTTGGACTGTTGTCCGTCACATTCCGTGGCTTGGCAGTGCTTCAATGGATTGTTGCTTATCGAATTCTTAATCCTAGTTTAACCAACATTGTTTAGAAATCTAAAATACACAAATCAGAAACATAAATTGTCTTTGGAAATAAATTGTCTTTTGGATAAGTATGAAAGTCAACTAATTGTTTCAATAACCACTTGGTTCAGCCTCCTTTGCATTTTGTTCTGCAATTTTTTTCTTTATCTCCTCGTTGATCAGATTCTGTACTTGTTCTTCATCTGGGTTTTCGGCTTCAAACTTTATTGCGTAATTTGACATCATTCTTTGTTTTTTATTTACTTCATGAAGCATCATCTTTGCTGCATATTTGGATCTCAACTTGTTTATTTGCATTCGATGATCTTTGCTTGTTTCTTTTAGCATTCCTGTTTCCCATGTTGTTGAACTCTTTCCATTATAATGATCCATATACATCATCGCGTACAAACCACAATCTATTTTCTCTTTCTTTGTCTTCCAGTTCATGTTTAAGATTGTTGGTTTTTTTTTTGTATTCATCAGTTGATCTGCTATAGGATGTTCATATGTAGACAAATGCTTTGCAAAAACGCCCTTCTGAAAATTAAAATACACAGTGTCAATTTTAGAGTAGTATCATGATGAACTCAAATAAGTACATATTATTAGCATCATTATCCCGTTTATATTGCTCATTTTATACTATTATGTGTGAGATTTGGTACTTAATCATTTACTTTTGTAAATCTCAGTAATATCAGAGCAATTGGAGAAAGTTATGGAAAAAGATGTGTTTTGGAGCAAAAACGAAGATATTGAAGAATGCCTACTGATCAGACACTCAATACGGCGTATCAACGCTAATTAGATACGCCGTATCCATATACTTAGAAGAGTTCAAGACCTTGCCTGACTTTGATGCATACGGCGTATCCATCTTTGGGAATACGCCGTATATGAAACTTGGTCGATTTGAAGAATACGGCGTATCGGATTCTATGAATACGCCGTATAGAAGCCCTAGATATTTGAAGACCAAGACGGGATTACATCGAATGCGGCGCATCCTATCCTTGAGATACGCCATATACAATCCTTACCAAAGAAATCAAGTGGAGATTAGAAGCTTAATGAAGAAGTCAAGATTACAAGTCGACACTTGAAGATGCTTTCGTATTTTGGCCATAAAATCTTCATCCGGACTCCGATTTAGTTGATTCAAGCGGCCACGCGAAGAGAAAAAGAAAATCTATCTGAATCTGAAGGAGATGCGGCGCATCTGGTCCTTAGATGCGCCGTATTGGGAGATGAGGCGCATCTGGTCTTTAGATGCGCCGTATTGGGTCAGTTTCAGACTTGGAGGCTACGTTTACTTATAGATGCGGCGCATCTAACTCTCTAGATGCGCCGTATCGACCCAGATTTCAGAATCTATAAATACCGAGCTCATTAACGAATTAGGGTATCATTGGGGACCCTCGGGATCATTCCCAGACGTCTGTAAACATCCCAAAACAGCAGAAGATGATATTGAAGATCCATTCCATCCACGAAGAACATCTCAAGCCAATTTACTTTGTTTAATCATTCGGTTAGCGTGTAGTTTTCATTATGATTTCTATCTTTTATGCTATGATTCAAACATTGTGTATTGTTACTGAGATTATGGGCTAACACCCTTAGGTGTTAGCCAAGTTTATGAAGTCTATTTAGTTTATTTGTGTTCTTGATTACGTGTTTGCTTTGTTATTGGATTGGGTGCTTATCGTTAAAAACTCGTTTATTGCTTATCACTAGTAGAAGTCTATGTAACTAGGTTATGATCTTATTGGTTTAATTGGTGTAATTTAACTATCTGAAACTGTGGTTACTTTAATTGAATCATAAGTGTAGTAATCCGAATCCTATATAGACGGGCTTAGATGGAACACATCGGAACCGTGCCTTATGCCACTATTAGGACTAGTAGCGCGTAATGCCAAACTAGGTTAGATGGTGATTATGCAATAAGTTAGTATTGATGCTAGATAGGTCACTATGATCTTGGCCAATTTCCCGCTCCGTATAGCAAGTTATTAAATCGTGACAGGGTTTAGTAATTGGATCTTCGCCTTAACTTTTGAATGAAGTAAAACAAGTAGACATTAGCACATATATAACTATAAGATGGATTAGACTTGGCTAGCATGTTCTTTTATCATTGAATTCACCTTACTTTAATTTGCTTTTAATTAGTTTAATATTTATTTTCTCGTATTTAGTTTAATTTAACACACAAAATCGTGATAGCCTCTCAGGCTAAAACCCCCTTTTTATTAGTTGCTTTATAGTTAGATTAGATTACGTCACTCCTAGTGAACGACCCTTGCTTACCTAAAAACTATCTACATTGATCGGGTACACTGCTCGTTAGTGTTTTAGTCTATAGGTTAGTTCGGCAATTATAAATTTAAAACTTGGTTAAAAATTATAGACTATAAAAAACACATCAAGTTTTTGGCGCCGTTGCCGGGGAGTGAAATTTAATTTGATTTAACTAGTTTAGTAGCTTAGAGTTGTTTTTATTTGTTTTTGTGTGTTTTAGTTATTTTTAGTTGTTTTTTTTTTTATCTGTTAGAGTCAATACGACGTATCCACTTTGTGAATACGCTGTATCGTTTCTGTTATTTGCTTCTTGTTTGAGTCTGTCGTATTCTGTTTACAATCTACATACGCCGCATACACCTTTGTGAATACGGAGTATCCAGTCCGGAACCAATACGGCGCATCAGTTTACTGAATACGCCGTATCGACTGTCTGTAACAGAAAACTTTATATTTATTTTATTTTATTTTATTTCATTTTAGTTTAGTTCTTGTTTGAGCATATACTACTAATAATTCTACCTTTATTTTCAGTTATGATGGCTGGAAATAGATTCATGAATGCAACATATGAATATGACGAATGGAGAATCAACGATATATTGGAAAAGCTAATCAAAGTTCAATTGGATGAACATGAAAATACAGAGATATTCATTAAAGATTTCCGCAATACCAACGAAGTTTTATTAAAAGAAACTTCGAACATGATTACTGGATTAGCAATAGAGGTACATGAGCTTGCAAGGAATCTGAAAAATGCTCTTTATATACAAGATGTTAAGGGTGTTACTACAAGAGGAGGAAAGAATACAATTGACCCGATTCCTAGTACTGAGGAAGCAATTCAGGATAAAGTGCAACCAGATGAGCAAGAAAAACCTGAGGAGGAGACTGTTAACATTGAACTTCCTAAAGTTCAAGGGCAACCGAAAGAACCTACATTTGTTGAACCTTACCGTCCCCCAATTCCATTCCCAAATAGGCTTAGAAAAGAGAAAGAGGAAGCTCAACAAAAGAAGTTTTTGGAACAGTTTAAGCAATTACACATTAACATTCCTTTTATTGATGCTCTTGTGCAGATGCCGACATGTGCTAAATATTTTAAGGATTTGCTATCTAATAAAGCAAAGCTGGTAGAAGCATCAACCGTCATGATGAATGAAAAATGTTCAGCAGTTCTACTCAACAAATGGCCATCAAAAGAAAAGGATCCAGGAAGTTTCACTATCCCTTGTCAAATTAATGATTTATTTATTCCTAATGCTTTAGCTGACTTAGGTGCTAGTATTAGCTTGATGCCATTTACTATGTTTGAAAGATTAAAATTAGGTGAACCTAAACCTACTAGAATGAGTTTAGAACTTGCTGATAGATCAATACAATATCCAAGAGGAATAATAGAAAATGTACCTATTCAGATTGATAAGTTTGTTATTCCTGTGGATTTTGTTATTTTAGATATGCCTGAAGATTCTAGGATTCCTATAATTTTAGGAAGGCCCTTTTTAGCTACTACTCGTGCGTTAATTGATGTATTTAATAAAAAAATTACTCTTCAGGTAGGGAATGAAAAAGTAACATTTGATATGGAAAATTCAATAAAAAAACTTTTAGATAAGAAGGACGAATGTTACAATATTGATGCATTAGATGAAATAAATACTGAAGAAGCTGTTAAGTCATTAGAAAATGATCACTTAGATTCCTTTTTAGTGCACGATTTAGAAAGAGAAATTAGAGAGACAGATGAGGCTTATGAAGAAGAACCTAATAAGGAATTTGAGTCTATACAAATTACCGAAAATTTTAATACAGCTTATTCTATTAATCAGGAAAATTTACTTAATGATGAGGAAAATTCTGTTAAAGAAAATAAAACTAAAACTGAATTAAAAGAACTGCCCTCTCATTTAGAGTATGCATATTTAAATGATGACAAGAATTTTCCGGTAGTTATCTCTTCTAAGTTAACTAAAAATGAGAAGAAAATGCTGGTACAAGTTTTAGAAAAACATAAAGGGGCATTTGCTTGGAAAATGTCTGATATTCAGGGTATAAGTCCATCATTTTGTACTCATAAAATTCTTATGGAAGATAATTTCAAACCTGTCATTCAACCACAAAGACGTTTAAATCCTAAAGTACAAGATGTGGTAAAAAATGAAATTATCAAACTACTTGACTCTGGATTAATATATCCTATTTCTGACAGTCCTTGGGTTAGCCCTATTCATGTTGTTCCAAAGAAAGGTGGGACAACCGTTGTTTTAAATGAAAATAATGAGCTTATCCCTACTAGAACTGTTACTGGATGGCGTGTTTGTATTGACTATCGTAAACTTAATGATGCTACTCGAAAGGATCATTTCCCTCTTCCATTCATTGACCAAATGTTGGAAAGATTAGCTGGAAATGAATATTACTGTTTTCTTGATGGTTTTTCAGGATATTTTCAGATTCCCATAGCACCGGAAGATCAGGAGAAGACTACGTTTACTTGTCCATATGGGACGTTTGCTTATAGAAGAATGCCATTTGGACTATGCAATGCCCCTGCAACCTTCCAACGTTGTATGACCGCAATCTTTCATGATATGGTGGAGGATTTCATGGAGGTTTTCATGGACGACTTCTCTGTATTCGGTAACTCTTTTAATAGATGCTTAGGAAATTTAGATAAAATGCTTGCTAGATGTGAAGAAACTAACCTTGCACTTAATTGGGAAAAATGTCATTTTATGGTTAAAGAAGGTATAGTTTTAGGACATAAAATTTCTAAAGCAGGAATTGAGGTAGATAGAGCTAAAATTGACGTAATTGGGAAACTACCTTATCCTACTAATGTTAAAGGAGTTAGAAGTTTTTTAGGACATGCTGGATTCTATCGTAGATTTATCAAAGATTTTTCCATTATTTCTAGACCTATGACCCAGCTTTTATTAAAAGATGCCAAATTTGATTTTCCTAGCGAATGTAAAAAGGCCTTTAACATTTTAAAAGAGAAATTAACTACTGCTCCTATCTTAATCTCGCCTAATTGGGATTCATCTTTTGAACTTATGTGTGATGCTAGTGATTACGCTGTGGGAGCAGTGTTAGGGCAAAGAGTAGATGGTAAATTTAAGCCTATTTACTATGCTAGTAAAACATTAAATAATGCTCAAGAGCATTACACTACTACTGAAAAAGAACTTCTTGCTGTGGTTTTTGCTTTTGATAAATTTCGTTCATATCTTATTTTATCAAAAACTATTGTGTACACTGATCATTCTGCTTTGAAGTATTTATTTAATAAACAGGATGCTAAAGCTAGGCTTATACGTTGGGTCCTGTTGTTACAAGAGTTCAACATCGAAATCAAAGATAAAAAGGGAGCTGAAAATTTAGCTGCAGATCATTTGTCTAGGTTAGAGAATCCTGACTTGGGAATTTTAAATGATGAAGAGATAATTGACACATTTCCAGATGAGCACCTAAAGATGTTAGGAACAATTGATGAAGGACAGCCTTGGTATGCCGATTATGTTAATTTCATTGTAGGAAAAATTGTGCCATCAAATATGAAGTATGCGGAAAGGAAAAGATTCTTATACCAAGCTAGAAGCTACTTGTGGGATGAACCGTACGCATTCAAACGTTGTGCCGATAATATAATCAGGAGATGTGTTGATGGACTTGAAAAGTTGGATGTTTTGAAACATTGTCATTCTGGGCCTACTGGAGGACATCATGGTGCTAATATTACAGCAAAGAAAGTTTACGAAGCTGGATTCTATTGGCCTAAAATTTTTAATGATGCTGCAGAATATGTGAAGAGATGTGATGAATGTCAAAGATCAGGAAATATTTCAGCTCGCAATGAGATGCCTCAATCGAATATTCAGGTATGTGAAATTTTTGATATATGGGGGCTAGATTTTATGGGACCATTTCCTAATAGTAAAGGGAATAAATATATACTTGTAGCTGTTGATTATGTGTCAAAGTGGGTTGAAGCCAAAGCTTTACCAACAAATGATGCTCGAGTAGTAATTAAGTTTTTAAGGGAATTGTTCTCCAGATTTGGTGTACCTAAAGCCTTGATTAGTGATAGGGGAACACATTTTTGTAATGCTTTAATGGAAAAGACTCTATTAAAATATGGAGTAACACATAGGTTAGCTACAGCATATCACCCTCAATCAAATGGACAAACTGAGGTAACTAATAGAGCGATTAAAAGGATTCTAGAAAGGTCAGTTGGGTATAATCCTAGAGATTGGTCTGAAAAACTTACAGATGCTTTGTGGGCATTTAGAACTGCCTACAAGACACCCACGGGATGTACACCATTTCGATTGGTGTATGGTAAGGCATGCCATTTACCGGTCGAAATTGAACATAAGGCATATTGGGCTTTGAAACAATGTAACATTGATTTGATGAGAGCAGGTAAGAATCGTTTTATGCAGATGAATGAACTTTCTGAATTGAGGGATTCGGCTTATGATAATAACATCATCTTTAAAGAACGGACAAAGAAATGGCATGATGCAAGAATCCGTGATAATAAAGATTTTCGCATAGGAAATAAGGTATTATTATATAACTCAAGATTGAAATTGTATCCAGGAAAGCTTAAATCAAAATGGTATGGGCCGTATATCGTTAAAACGGTTTACCCGTATGGAGCAGTAGAAATTACAAATAAAGATGGTGTAAGTTTCAAGGTCAATGGGCAACGTCTTAAAAAGTACTATGAACCTCACGGCAATGATGATAAGGAGGTTGTTGAATTGATTGAAGCAACGTAGAGCTGAAGGGAGTCGAACTTAAAGACTCCCCAATAAACAAAAGTGCTTGCCGGGAGACAACCCGGAAATCTATCCATTTAAATTTTCTGTCGAGTCTGTCCCAGGCCTTCGATGCGGCGTATCCAACCCCTATGGATACGGCGTATCGAATCATCTGGAATACTTTAGTCCAAACTGTTTTGCTGACATCAATGCGGCGTATCTATCTTTTTAGATACGGCGTATCGACCTGCCAGAATTGAATACAGTTCTTTGTTTTTCTTTTGTTTATCGTTTTCTAACCGATGATTAATGAGATGTTTCTCGAGATTTGTTTTTCCTGTGGTCTCTATATTTTTACAGGTCCGGAATATTGAAGATGTTGATGGACTCCCGCATTTTATATGCTCGCACACTTACATTGGAAGATCATACCGAGCAAATCTCAGGGGAGTTCTCCGTTCTAATTCTTTCTATCTCTTGTTTTTAATTTCAAATACAAACAACGAGGACGTTGTTTAACTTAAGTGGGGGGATGGAGAATTAGAACGTTTATTTGTCCTAAATTTTCAAAAATATGCTTTAAAATGTGCTTAATATATCAAAACTTAAAAAAATTTTAGCATGTTTTTGTTTAAGATCTAAGTTGCATAGCTGCACACATGACGTTATTTTCAAAAAATTGTGATTTCTCAAAAATTCACAAATCTATGAGTGTGCCGGTGACTTGTAAACTTTAGAACTTGGCTTGTATACTATTCGAGACCACCATAATGAGTATTATTTATATAATTGGAATGACTTGTCTAAATTGGTAAATTTCTAGGATTACACCCAAAAAGCCTTTATATGTTATGTGATATTAACTAACTACACTGGTTAGTTAACCCCCGTATAAACCCTTTGTTACTCTCACTTTTAGAGTAAGATACCCCTAGAAAAACACTCAGAGCCATTCCTTTCGTTTCATACACCTTTGTTTTAATGTTTCGTTACACCCTTACACCTTAGCCTACCCTGTAGATTAAAATTCGTGGTTAATTGCTTTAGGCAAAGTGTGTTTCCTTACAATTAACTGTGTTCGCGTGCGTAATTCATTATCTATGGTTAAGGTCGGGAAATTGCACAATGCAATTGGAGTGAAAGTAGATATTGTATAATTTGAGTCTTGTTATTTTTCGTGTGTTTACTACTTTCACTATTACCGTTATTTCTGAAGTTATGAAAAGTATGGAAAAATTATCCAGAATTATCATTATAGTGATGTGGTGAAATTTTACACATCTATATTTATGTTTCAAGTTTACTAAAAAAAAAAAAAAAAAAAAAAAAAAAAAAAAAAAAAAAAAAAAAAAAAAAAAAAATCGAAAAAATAAGAAAAGAAAAAGAAAAAGAAAAAAGAGTTGGATGTTTATTTTAAGCCAACCAATGTAAAGTTATGTAAGTGGTCGATATCGCCACTATTTGTTGTATTATATCTATGGATTGAATGGGAATTGGCAGTTATGGGAACGCCAATTAAGGTTTATTCTTTGATTAAGATCTTGTTGAGTATAATTCGTGTCTACCTAAAGCGTGTGTTTCAAGTATTAAAGCGTGAGTTATTCGATGATATGAGTCTTATTCATGGGATGGTTGGGATAGTGATTAACCACACTTAGGATTTTAATTTATTCGTTTTGTTTATTTTTCATTTTACACCAATTTATATCCCAAATGTTATCCATACCCTATATTATTCTTTATCCAACCAAACCTTTGATTTATTGAGATTAGGGATTTGAGCAATCTTAAGTATCGTAGTCGTGGATTCGGCTATGTATTTATGATTTTGTCGCCCTTTTTGATATATTATTATTGGTGAAGTTTGGACCTATCTTTAGCCTATTCGAGTTAAGGATTTGAGCAATTGCAAGTATCGTGTTCGTGGATTCGATCATGTATTTGTGATTTTGTCGCCTTTTCTGGAATTTGAGATCGATAGTGAAAAGAGAATAATCGACCCTTAAGCCTAAAAACCCTTTTTACCGCTTTAGACTTGTTATTCCTTAGCTTTAGTGGTGGAGATGTGTATACTTGCCAAGCTTATGATAGAATATTCGTCACGACTGGACAGTTAAACGATTAGATTTGCTTTTATCGACTTATTTTATTTTACTTCTAATTCGTTAAGTGTTTAGTTGTGTGATTATGAAATAAACGAATACATGCTTAAATATAAAAATAAATCCTAACATCTTTTAGGATACATTTTCATAAAAGAAATTCTAAGGTTTACTTGGGGACAAGTAAAGTTCAAGTGGGGGGATATTTGATGAACTCAAATAAGTACATATTATTAGCATCATTATCCCGTTTATATTGCTCATTTTATACTATTATGTGTGAGATTTGGTACTTAATCATTTACTTTTGTAAATCTCAGTAATATCGGAGCAATTGGAGAAAGTTATGGAAAAAGATGTGTTTTGGAGCAAAAACGAAGATATTGAAGAATGCCTACTGATCAGACACTCAATACGGCGTATCAACGCTAATTAGATACGCCGTATCCATATACTTAGAAGAGTTCAAGACCTTGCCTGACTTTGATGCATACGGCGTATCCATCTTTGGGAATACGCCGTATATGAAACTTGGTCGATTTGAAGAATACGGCGTATCGGATTCTATGAATACGCCGTATAGAAGCCCTAGATATTTGAAGACCAAGACGGGATTACATCGAATGCGGCGCATCCTATCCTTGAGATACGCCATATACAATCCTTACCAAAGAAATCAAGTGGAGATTAGAAGCTTAATGAAGAAGTCAAGATTACAAGTCGACACTTGAAGATGCTTTCGTATTTTGGCCATAAAATCTTCATCCGGACTCCGATTTAGTTGATTCAAGCGGCCACGCGAAGAGAAAAAGAAAATCTATCTGAATCTGAAGGAGATGCGGCGCATCTGGTCCTTAGATGCGCCGTATTGGGAGATGAGGCGCATCTGGTCTTTAGATGCGCCGTATTGGGTCAGTTTCAGACTTGGAGGCTACGTTTACTTATAGATGCGGCGCATCTAACTCTCTAGATGCGCCGTATCGACCCAGATTTCAGAATCTATAAATACCGAGCTCATTAACGAATTAGGGTATCATTGGGGACCCTCGGGATCATTCCCAGACGTCTGTAAACATCCCAAAACAGCAGAAGATGATATTGAAGATCCATTCCATCCACGAAGAACATCTCAAGCCAATTTACTTTGTTTAATCATTCGGTTAGCGTGTAGTTTTCATTATGATTTCTATCTTTTATGCTATGATTCAAACATTGTGTATTGTTACTGAGATTATGGGCTAACACCCTTAGGTGTTAGCCAAGTTTATGAAGTCTATTTAGTTTATTTGTGTTCTTGATTACGTGTTTGCTTTGTTATTGGATTGGGTGCTTATCGTTAAAAACTCGTTTATTGCTTATCACTAGTAGAAGTCTATGTAACTAGGTTATGATCTTATTGGTTTAATTGGTGTAATTTAACTATCTGAAACTGTGGTTACTTTAATTGAATCATAAGTGTAGTAATCCGAATCCTATATAGACGGGCTTAGATGGAACACATCGGAACCGTGCCTTATGCCACTATTAGGACTAGTAGCGCGTAATGCCAAACTAGGTTAGATGGTGATTATGCAATAAGTTAGTATTGATGCTAGATAGGTCACTATGATCTTGGCCAATTTCCCGCTCCGTATAGCAAGTTATTAAATCGTGACAGGGTTTAGTAATTGGATCTTCGCCTTAACTTTTGAATGAAGTAAAACAAGTAGACATTAGCACATATATAACTATAAGATGGATTAGACTTGGCTAGCATGTTCTTTTATCATTGAATTCACCTTACTTTAATTTGCTTTTAATTAGTTTAATATTTATTTTCTCGTATTTAGTTTAATTTAACACACAAAATCGTGATAGCCTCTCAGGCTAAAACCCCCTTTTTATTAGTTGCTTTATAGTTAGATTAGATTACGTCACTCCTAGTGAACGACCCTTGCTTACCTAAAAACTATCTACATTGATCGGGTACACTGCTCGTTAGTGTTTTAGTCTATAGGTTAGTTCGGCAATTATAAATTTAAAACTTGGTTAAAAATTATAGACTATAAAAAACACATCAATTTTAGAGTAGTATCACTAGTGATATTCTAGATATATTTGACAGAAACAAATTATATATGAATCATTCAGTATAGTTTTTGTTACCACAAGATCGTATTTGTCTTTGTACTTTCCTTCGTATGTTCCACCTGAATTACTGTTATCTATTATCACAGATGCTCCTTTGTAGATGTTGAAAACGATTAGGTAGTAATGGTCATGTGCTAGGATTGGAAAGAACACCTGTTATCGCAAAATTATAAAATTGATATATGTTTTAAAATAACAGACAAACTTCATTGTTCAATATATAAAAGTCATTCGATATACCAAGTTAACGTCGTCAAATTGTAGCTTGCTTATATCGTCCTCCATCTGGATTGAAATCATCTTTGCAAACTCATCGTATTGTTTATCTATCTTTGTAAGCATGCATTCTGGCTTATCCTGTATTATGCCTGGCAGCTGCTTGATAATTAAAAACAAGTTAAATTAAGTTGATTCATAAACACATTCATATGAGGTATCACTGGTGATATCACTGGTATCACTGGTGATATCACATTCATATGAGGTATCACAGGTAATACCTCATGTGTTCTTTTTTAACAATTGAAAGTAATTGAATCAAACTTTATCGTACCATCATTGATGTATAAAAGTAATGCCTCTTTACTTCTTTCTCTGATTTCCATTCCTCATAATTTAGTATTGAAGCAAAGGTGTCTATTACAGGACTTTCAATTTTCAACCCTGGTGCTAGTGATTGGACATTCATTCTCATTAATCCTGCACGGTTGTCGTCGAAAACTTGCTCTCTGTTTTTACAAAATAGCATGTGAAAACTGTAAGAAACTACAAATTATTTATTAATTGTGATAAATTCAAGTAAATTTCATAAAGATTTAAAGTTAATCTTACGCTTCGTCTCCTTGCATACAAAAGATGCTTCTTGCCAACAGTATTTCATCCTTTGTAATATCTTCTGTCGTGCTGACCCTTTTGTATAAATAGGGTGATTGCAGGCACCTATATTGCTTTTCTTCATCATCTTTATCTGATTCTGTTTTCTTGAATGGTATCGATTGTTCTTCCGGGGTATCAAACCCTAGATTAAATGAAGGCATAGATCCTGGTGTGAACTCATAAATGTGCTCCCTACTGTTACAACTAGATGGACCTTCTTCTTCTTTTTCTTTTTCTGTTTTTGAAGATTCATCTGCTGTTTTATCCGTTTGTTTTTCTTCTACTTTTTTCTGAGTCCCAAATGTCTGCCATTCATGATCTTGGAAAGCTGCGAAAATTTCTTCATCAGTTAAGTCGTCAAGTTTATTTGAAGCCAATTTGGCTTCTTTCTCTTTCGTTTCTCTCAATTCTCTTTGAAGTTCTTCATCAGTTTTTTTCGCCAATTCTTCAAAAATATAATCATCAGAATATTTCATTTGATATTGAAATTTTTCGCCATCCTCCTTTTTTTGACTTGTTACCTCATTGTTTTCTTCATGTACATCCATTAAGTTACTACTCCCCTCATTTTCCCCTTGAGCCTCATTCTTTATCCTACTGCTCCCCTCGTTTCCATTGCCTTGTGCACCTTCATCAAATTTTGATTCTCCATTTTCATCATTTGTGGCATCATGTTTGTCATCGTCATCATCGTCAACTATCATAGATTCTCCATTTTCTTCTCCACGTTCTCTGTTTTCTTCTCCACATTCTGCGTTTTCATCTCCATTGTTGTCATCTTCATCATCACTTGTTGCAAATTTGATACCACTTGATTCTGTTGATGATGAACAGAATGGACTTCTTCCTTTGAAATTACCTTTTGGGTTTATGAAAATCTGATTCAATCTCTCTCTAATTTGGTTTATCCTTCCTTCATTTCCAAACTTGTATATAGTATCTATTATTGTTGCTTCAATCAATTCTTTCTCACTCAAAATGCTTTCTATTTTATCATCTAAGATCTGATAAATTTCCTGTAAATCAATTGAAAGTCTATTAAATCATTTGTTATACTTTTAAAGTCATAAAATAATATTCTGCATATTATGATCTAATATCACTAGAGATATCATACACTCACCTCTTTTTGAGCTGTTTCTTCTTGTTCATTTAGACCAGTTACACCTCCTAAAATCTCCACCATCCCAAAGTATTTTATTCTATCCATTTCAATAGTCTCCCTACTTTTCAGCAAGTTTGCGTTCCAGCTTTTGAAAGCCGGTATCCTTCTTGGTACATTCATTGCATCAAACTTTGTATATTGTAAATATGCAAGCTGTTTCATCAACCATTTATCAGATATGACATAAATAGAAAACATTCATATGAGGTATCACTGGTGATATCACTGGTGATATCACATTCATATGAGGTATCACTGGTGATACCTCATATGTTCTTTTTTAACAAATGAAAGTAATTGATAGTATCTCTTGGTATACTAAAAGCAAACTTTGTATATTGTAAATATGCAAGCTGTTTCATCAACCATTTATCAGATATGACATAAATAGAAAACATTCATATGAGGTATCACTGGTGATATCACTGGTATCACTGGTGATATCACATTCATATGAGGTATCACTGGTGATACCTCATATGTTCTTTTTTAACAAATGAAAGTAATTGATAGTATCTCTTGGTATACTAAAAGCAAAGCACATGTAAAAACAAACAAAAAATTGCATGTATATTTTTTCAATCATAATTTGTTGTGTTAAAAGAAAAAACAAATAAATATTTAGGAGTTACCATCAAGAATGTTACTGGGCCGTAATAGACCACCTCTGTCCTATCCTTCTTTCTTTTTGCCCAATCATTTTTTGATGATGTTGCGCATTTATACACGTATCTGCACCAGTCTATTTCTTCCACGTCATCTTCTTCAAGTACGTTTTCCAATACCGTGGTTTTTACAACATTGTTCTTATCACATTCTCCCAATGTATTTGCAACTAGCATTAGAAAGTTCATTTTGAACATAAAGTCTGTGTTTCTTGTCTTTTTGATCTGGTTTGATATTGCTTTTGTTGTCAACTTGATTTCATCTTTGTATTGATCCTTCCATTCTTGTTCAAATTGATCATTCTTTTCCCTTTGTCCTTGAGTTCTTTCCAACCTTCTTGATCCTTTTGGTAACCCAAGAACTACATTCACTGTTTGTGGAGAAAGTTGTAAGTTACCCGTTGGAAGCCTAAGGTTCATTGTTTCAACGTCGAGGCTGTCTACTACATAAAATGCTAGCCGTTTTGGTACTTCATTGATTGTAAAATCTATCAAGTCTCCGAATCCCATTTTTCTTATTACTTTCTTTCTTTCAACGCTTAGGCCATGCGTTGCTTCAAAAAGGTGGTTAACTGTTGTCCTTGCCCTCAACATTGTATAAACCTTTCGCTTCTTTTTAACATTTCTGTCCATCTCTTCGTTTTCATCATCATCTTCAGTTTCGTCTATTTTTCTTTTCCCTTTTGCTTTTTCTTCTCTTTTTGCTCCATCTTCTTTATCAGCTTCTTTTGTTTCTTCAGCAACTTCTTTTTCAGCCTGTGGTATAACGTAAAAAATGTTACAAGACATTAGCAATTTGTTTATCAACATTTACATTTAAAGTATCTCCAGTGATACATTCAAAATCACAGACTGATTTATATAATTCAAAGGCATTTAAAACCATAAACAATAAACTTCTCATTTGTACATTCATTGCGTCAAACTTTGTATATTGTAAATATGCAAGCTGTTTCATCAACCATTTATCAGATATGACATAAATAGAAAACATTCATATGAGGTATCACTGGTGATATCACTGGTATCACTGGTGATATCACATTCATATGAGGTATCACTGGTGAAACCTCACTGGTATCACTGGTGATACCTCACTGGTATCACTGGTGATAGTATATCCTGGTATTCTAAAAACAAAAAAATAATTGCGTCAAACTTTGTATCTCCAGTGATACTAACCTGTTCTTTAGTTTTTTCTTCTGGTTTTTTCTTCTCTGCTGCTTCCTTTTCACCCTTTGCTTTTAATTTTGCCGCTTCAAACTTTTCTTGCTTCATCAGCATTTTCTCTTTCTTTCTTTCCTCTAATTGTTTTTGTTGCTCTGCTAATTGCATTCCAAATCGTCTTTTCTTACATGTTAATCTTGGCAACTGTTTTTGTCTTTTTGTTTTTGTTTCTTCTGTTTTATTTTCTGCATTTTTAAGACCAAAGCTTATTCAAAAAACAGTCTAATGACCCTAATTTAAGCTAACCAAATGCTACTCGAAAGCTATATTAAAAAGCTAAGATTGATAACATAGATAGATAATTAACAATAAGCCAATAAACCAATTATAACAACTATAATTAACATTTACCAAACAGGGGGGGGGGGGGCACCCGACCCCCTGAAATTTTTTTTGCGATATAGGGGGTATATAGTTTTCGTGTAGAAAAATTTCGGTATATTAGGTTTCGACCCCCCATTTTAATTGTGAAATTTCGGTATATTAGATCCCGAACCCCCACTAAAACTTGGCAAGCTTCGCCATTGGTACCAAACACCCCTTAAAGTAGTCTATTTTGATTTTTAAGCTAAAAGAGTCCATAGTAAGGTAGTATTTTGATTGACAGAAGTTTAACTAACATATTAAAGACCTAAAAATCAAATTTAAACAGAAAATAATCAAAGGAAACAATAACAGAAAATAGTTAAATTTGATTGAAATGATTGTCATACCATTATCCACATTTTGTTCAATTTTCTTCCCCTTATCTTTTTTTTCAGCTTCCGATTCATTCATGTTTATACGTATGGATTCACAATTTGATTTTTACACGTATTGATGGTGTGTGTGTGTGTGTGTGTGTGTGTGTGTGTGTGTGTGTGTGTGTGTGTTTGTTTGTGTGTGTGTGTGTGTGGGTGTGTGTTTTGTCTGATAGTTTATGTTGCAGATCTAGGGCATAACGGTAGAATAAGAAATTGGGGGTATTTGCGAATTTGGGTTTTTTTTTGTTCAATTTAACTCTTTTTTGGTCCTTGTATTTTTTATTTATTTATTTTTTTTTTCTTCTAATTTGTGTCTATTCTTTTTTATCTCTTGTGATTTGATTAATTTTAGTTTTACAATTTTGGTCTTTGTTTTAATAGCCAAATGTTAGTAAGATTTTTATGGGGTAAGTTTTTATTTCTTTAATAGTCCAGTAATTAAATATAATTTGGGCTTAGTGACTGGCCCAAAGAGTTTCTGCTTAGAGACTTGCCCAAAGATATTTTAGTTATCACCAGCTATACAAAATATGATGTATCACCAGTGATACATTCAAAATCACACACTGGTTTATATAATTCAAAGGCATTTAAAACCATAAAGAATAAACTTCTCATTTGTACATTCATTGCATCAAACTTTGTATATTGTAAATATGCAAGCTGTTTCATCAACCATTTATCAGATATGACATAAATAGAAAACATTCATATGAGGTATCACTGGTGATATCACTGGTATCACTGGTGATATCACATTCATATGAGGTATCACTGGTGATACCTTACTGGTATCACTGGTGATACCTCACTGGTATCACTGGTGATAGTATCTCCTGGTATTCTAAAAGCAAAGAACATGTAAAAACAAAAAAATAATTGCATGTGTATTTAAAACCATAAATGATAAACTGCATCTATCTTCATTTCCCAAAATCCAGATGAAAGATAATACAAAGATACCATCGTTTTTTTTTTTTTTGCATAGCTATCAGCTAATCCTAGATGCATTCAGATTCCGCAAAATCCAGAAAAAAATGTAGCACAATCTCCACCACCAGGGAATGTGGTTCAGGATCTAATAGAGCCTCCCGTCATTCTTAGATAACCCCAAACTTGGACAGTTGTCCGTCACATTCCGTGGCTCGGCAGTGCTTCAATGGATTTTTGCTTATCGAATTCTTAATCCTAGTTTAACCAACATTGTTTAGAAATTTAAAATACACAAAACATAAACATAAATTGTCTTTGAAAATAAATTGTCTTTGGAAAAGCATGGAAGTCAACTAATTCTTTTCTTCTGCCGCCCTTTTCTTCATAGCTGCTTCAACCATTATCTTCATCTTTTCTTTATCACTGTTTTCTTCACCAAACTTTATTGCGAAATCTGACACCATCTTGATATTCTTGTTCACCTCACTCAAGAGGATCTTGGCTGCATACCTCATCCTCATCCTTTTGATCTGTTCAGCATATTGTCTGTTGTTTTCGTCCTTGATGTCTATCTTCCATTTTGGTCCAATTTCTCCTTGAAACATCTCCATATGCATCATCATATAGAGGCCACAATCTATCTTGTTTTTTTTTGTTTTCCATCTCATCTTTGGTATCTTTGGTGGCGCTTCTTTATCTACTTTCTTCGAAGCTGGGTGTTGAGTTCTAAACAAGTAATGAACAAGTATCTCTTTCTGCAAATAGAATAAAAAGTATTCAAAATCTATCTCTAGTGATATTAATCCAAATAAAACAAAAATCAAATAGAGATCAGTCCAGGCGTTGCTTACCACAAAAACAAAGATTTCTTTGTATTTTCCTTCGTAATCACCATCAGAAATACTGTTGTCCAGTATTAGAGCACCACCTTTCTCAAGGTTGAAAACTATTACATAGTAATGACCATGAGCAATGATTGGGAAGAATACGAGGCGTGCATCTCTCAATTTGTAACATTTTTTATCCTTGTTGATTGTTTCCGAAAAAATCTCTATCTGTGCGTTCAGGTCTCTTTCCTTCTTCTGAATCTCTTGTTGCTGTTTTATCACAAGAGATAAAAGATTATTCAAAATGAATTTTTTGTTATTAAACGCATAGAAAATCTAGATATTTACCGTTGCAGCCAATGGTAAATAGTATCGTCTCTTTTCTTTGTTTATTTTTCTTCTCTCTTCTGCATTCATCACTGCAACGAATGCGTCAATTACCTGGCTATCTATTTGTATATCTGTCGAAAGTGTCTGCATCGTTATTCTTGGTACTACTGTTCCCTTTCCATCATCAAACACTTCGTCTCTGTATTTTAGTATCACAGGTGATAAATGTCAGTTTATTTGTTATGTATAGAATATCACTGGTGATAATATCATAGTTTAAAGTATAAGCAGCAAAATATAAGAATCTTACAGGATGTCTCCTTGTGTTGAAAACATGCTGTATGCTAACAGTGTTTCATCTTCTGTCAATGGCTCCATCACATTAGCCATTTTGTTATTATACGGTGACTTTAAGTACATTGATGGTTTAACAATCCTTTTTCCTTCTTTTTTTTCTTTTTCGATGCTTTCTTCATCAATGTCCTTTCCAGTTCCGAATGGTTTTACTTGAACTGATGGGCTTTCAGCCTGTTCTGGAACTTTTGCTTGTTTTGCAGCTTCTCTTTCAGCCTGTTCCATTTTCAAAATAAAATTAAAGTTTGATCATAAATGTTTTCCATTTTGAAAATAAGTTAAATCAAACTATATGTCAACAACGTAAATGGAAACAAAAACATACCACTCACGAATAATTGCATGTATATTGTAAATATGCAAGCTGTTTCATCAACCATTTATCAGATATGACATAAATAGAAAACATTCATATGAGGTATCACTGGTGATATCACTGGTATCACTGGTGATATCACATTCATATGAGGTATCACTGGTGATACCTCACTGGTATCACTGGTGATAGTATCTCCTGGTATTCTAAAAGCAAAGAACATGTAAAAACAAAAAAATAATTGCATGTATATTTTCATACCATCAAAAGTATCTCACCTTTCTCTTTTCATTAAGCTCCTTTGCAGCTGCTGCTGCTTTCTTCTTCTGTTCTGCTTTCTTTTCTTCCTCTTTTTGAGCTCTCTCTTTTTCTGCTTTTTTCTTCTCTTCTGCTTTCCTCTTCTCTTCTGCTTCTTCTTTTTTCTTTGCTTCTTCTTTCATAGCAGCTTCTTTTGCTGCCTGTTTTTCAGCTTTCTCTTTTTCTGCTTTGCTCTTCTCTTCTGCTTTCCTCTTCTCTTCTGCTTCTTTCTTTTTGTTTGCTTCTTCCTTCGCAGCAGCTTCTTTCTTCTTCTCTTCTGCTTCTTTCTTTTTGTTTGCTTCTTCCTTCGCAGCAGCTTCTTTCTTCTTCTCTTCTGCTTCTGCTTTGCTCTTCTCTTCTGCTTCTTTCTTTTTGTTTGCTTCTTTCTGTTGGTAAAAAATAACAAGTTATTATAGTGTATCACTTGAGATATTAGTTTTTTTTTTTTTTTTTTTTTTTTTTATTTACCTTTTTTATTTCATCTTTTCTTGCTTTCTCAGCGGCTTCTTTTTGCTTTTGAAGCATTTCTTCTTTTGCTTCTTTCTGTTTTTTTGCATCAGCTTCTGCGGCCTGTTTTATTTAAAAATTAAAAACTATTAGATTGCTTCTTTTGTTTCTTCTTTTTTGTTTAATTAAAAGAAAAAATTAAGTATATATAAGAATCTTATCACTAGTGATACTGCATACAAATAATAACTATTCAAGATATCTAACCTTTTCTGTTTCCTGCTTTGCTTTCGCTGCAGCTTCTTTGGCAGCATCGTTTATGTTTTCATCCAATTTTTCTCCTTCTTTTTCAGTTTCAGTAGATTCTCTGTCTTCTTCTCCGTCATCATCTTCTTCATCTTCATCAGTTGAACCATCTCCACCATCATTACCTCTTTGATTATCATCACTTTCATCCTCTTCACTTTCTCTATTATCATCACTTTCATCCTCTCCACCTTCTCCATCATCATTACTTTCATCACTTCTTTCTTCATCTTCTCTTCGACTAGGCCCTGCCTTATCGTCTATCAATCTCCCGAATTTATCAGTTGTTATTCCTATATTAAATTCTGAGTTGAACCTTTGTATAAACCTCCCTATCGTTTCATCTCCTTCGTACATCTCCATGCTTATTTTGATTGAATTTTGTAACTCTTCTTTCTCTCTTAAAACTCTTTTAAAGCTTTCTTCTATTGTGTCATATATATCCTGTATTTAAAAACAAAAAACAAAAAACAAAACAAAAAAAATACATAAGCATTTATCACTAGTTATATCATTCAATAAGGTAATTTATCACTAGTGATATCTTACCTGTCTCAGCTTTTCATCTTCATTTTTTTTTACTGTTTTCATCTTCTTCTATTACCATCACCTTTCCAATCTCTCCATTATATATTTCCATGTCCTCCCTTGCCTGTAATAGACTTGTGTTCCAGTTTTTTATTGCTGGCCATTTTCGTGGGACGTCCATTTCCTCAAATTTGGTGTAATGCAAGTAAATGAGCTGTTTTCAATGAAACAAAACTTCCATTAATGGGCTTTCATGTTCTGAAATTATTTTATAGTTTTCATGAAAAGCTAAACATATCACTGGTGATACTGCACAATTATCATCATGTTCAAAAGCTAAACATATCACTGGTGATACTGCACAATTATCATCATGTTTAAGCTGTTAAATCTAACGGCGTTACTAATAAGCAATATACCACTATCAGTTTTTTGATGATAGTGGTATATTTAGCTGTTGATAATTATTTGCATACCTATCAACTAATCCTAGATGCTTATTTAGTTTAGCCTGTTGATTATATATGTCTAGTATCACCAGTGATATGTTTTTTATAAGCTTTTTACTCAATTATAAAAAATAAAATTATGAAATTATCTCTGGTGATACTGTACATCACATTTCATAGAAAGCTTATTTTTAAATTTAACTGTTACTTACCGTGAACGTCAGATTCGGTCCGTAGTACCAATTCTCAACCGTGGTATCATTCCAGCCTTTCTTGCTTTCTTTTAAGACATTCCAAATGAATGTGCACCAATCGATGTTTGGTATGTCTTCGGGTGACTGTATGTTTTCCAGGACATGATACTTCAATCTAGATGAATTATCGCAATTCACAAGGCAGTTTGCAAAAAGCATCAAGTAATTCAAATCAAAAAGGAAGTCTGTTCCTTCCGTTGTTTGAATTACATTAGATAACATTGTTGTTGTTCTGTTCCTTTGCTTTTTTGGGAGCTGCGCCATGAATCTGCAGTACATTGTGTCCTGTGTCAGCCTTGGTCTCTTAGCATAGAATGATTTGTTACCCATCGGTATTCCCAGTGCTTCTCTGATTTTTTTTGGAGTTATTTGGATTATTCCGCCATTTGGTAACTTGATCTCCATTGTCTCCACATCCAAGTTTTTCAAGACAAAGTATGGGAGTTTTCCAGGAACTTTTTCGATTGGAAACCCAATTAATGATCCAAATCCCATCTCTCTGACCCTTTGTTTTCTCTCTGTGGTCAATGCATGTGTAGCATCATAAAATGGTTTTGCAGTCGTCTTTGATCTTAACCTCTTGAAGTTTTCCTCTATTTTTTTCTTACCCTTTTTCTTATCCTTCTTTTTATCTAAAACAAAATCTTCATCTTCCATCTCTTCCTTTTCCTCTTTTTTGTTTCTCTTATTCTTACCCTTCTTCCTTTTCTCTACTTCAACTTCTTCATCTTCCGTATCATCCTCTGCAACCTTCTTCCTTTTTTCAACTCTTTTCCTTTTAACGTTCACTATTTCAACTTTCCTTTTCTCAACCTTCTTTTTTTCAACTTTTTTTTCCTGTTTCTTTTTCTTTTCATTTTTTTTCTTGTTTTGCTGTTCCTTTTCTTCTTCTTCTAATCTTTGTTTCTTGGTAGCGCTTCTTGTTGTCGCACTTGGTGATTCTGTTATTTTTCTCTTTGTTGTTGGTTTTTTCTTGACAATGTCTTTCGTTGCCTTTTCAACCTTCTTTTTTGTAGCCTCTGCCTCTTCTTCTTCATTGTCTTCTTTTGCCTCCTTTCCTCCTTTTGGTTTTTTCTTTCCAATAGTCTTTTTTCTTTGCAAAGTTGCCAGAACAATCCCTGAATCTGTTGGACTATCGTGTCTTAACACGTCAGTTGTTTCTTCAACGGTTGGTGGTGTTGGTGTTGGTGTTGGTGTTGGTGTGCCTTCAGTTGTTTTTTCGGCAGGTGACCTTTGGTTTATTGGTGTAACTAAGATTGGTGGATTAGGTGCTGTTACTAGTGATAACCTACCACTCAAACTGCATAAAACAAATCCAAATAAGTTTATGAATATGATATGTGATAAATAAATCTTGAATGTGTATGCGCTGTATAATTTATAACATTCATTACTGCAAGTATACGTATTCATTACTGCAAGTATACAAACACAGAACCTAAATGTCAAATTAATACGTCGCATACATTCAGTTTTTTATCACACTTAATTCTTCTAAAGTAGACATTCTTAGATGTTACAATATACCTTTATTTGTGTGAATCTCTGGAGATGGATTCAAGAATGCCAGTGTTTTCAGAACTGCATTCAGAATTTTACATATATTAAGATAATGTATGCAATTTTTTTGTTTAAAGATTTATTAACATAAACTAACCGCTTAAAGCTGTTATCGAGCCCTGATCCGCAAAAGTATCAGAATCTACGTTTTTTCAAAAAGCACAAAATTAGTCTCTCATCATATATATACTAGTTATCAGTACAAGTGCTCATTTACAACTGTTTTATCACTAGTGATAACCTACCAAAAACTGAATAAGACATCTACAACTGTTTTATCACTGGTGATAACCTACCAAAAACTGAATAAGACATCTACAACTGATTTATCACTGGTGATAATCTACCAAAATCTGAATAAGACATCTACAACTGTTTTATCTCTGGTGATAATCTACCAAAATCTGAATAAGACATCTACGACTGTTTTATCTCTGGTGATAATCTACCAAAATCTGAATAAGACATCTACAACTGTTTTATCTCTGGTGATATGCTACCTAAAATTGAAGTGAGTCACTACAAATGTTTCGTTATCATCGCAGATCTTCTACTAGCAAAAAGTGAACTAAATAGCTACAACTGCTTTTTATCACTAGTGATAACCTACCAAAAACTGAAGTAATGCATTACAATTTTTTTATCACTAGTGATATAATACCAAAAATTGAATGACATCTATTTTATCATCATCACAGATCTTCTACTACCAAAAACTGAATAAAATAACTATAAATGCTTTTTATCACTAGTGATAAACTAACAAAAACTGAAGAAAAGCACAACATTCATCACATTATTATAAAAATATCTCAAAAAATATATAAAATCAACAAAAACTGTATAATCTAAATAAATAACATCTTATAAAACTCAAATAAGTTGATAATCATCACATGCATCACAGTATCACATCAAAAATTAACAAAAAATACACAAAATGTTCATAATGATCGATATTATTCATAAATAAGTACAAAATCACTAGAGATACTAATAAAACTAGTAAATAATTAGTCGTACCTTCATTTTCAGTTTCAGTAGGTTCATTTTGAACCTGTTTTTTTGAGGGATCTGCTTGCGCAATTGATGATTCTTCCATTTTTGTGATTTTTTGATGATTTTAACGGTAAAAATTGGTTGATTTTGGTGTTTTAATGGCGGTTTAGGGTTGATTTTTAGAGAGAGAAAGGTGAATATGACCGGTGGAGAGTGAGAGGTGATTTTGAGAGAGAAAGGGGGTTTGTTGGGGTAACTTTGCCGGGTTGGCAACTTTGGTCCCTCCGTGTTTTTTATTATTAAAATTTGTTTTTTTGATCCAACGGCCCTGATTGGTCCGTTGGTATGTACCATTTTTTGCATTTGCAAAATAAAACGCCTCGAATAGTATATTTAGTAATTATAATGTGAACTACTTTATATGACCCATTTGGAATAAAATGCAAAGAATACGTATAATTATGTTTGCATTAATATCACCAAATGATCCTACGATTGAATATACATGACTTTGCCAAACACAATAGCTAACCAAATTTTCACGTTCAACCACTATGGGTGTGTTTGGTAAAAGTAGTAGTGAGCAGTAGCAGTGAGCTGTGAGCATTGAGCGGTGAGCAGTAGCTGTGAGCAGTGAGCAGTAGCTATGAGCAGTAGCCACAACTCACAGCTTCTTAAAGAATCATTGGAAAAATGAGCATTCCTAAAAAATCGCAAAGCTCACCGTTCCTTTGTCAAACGAACAATAAAAATAAAAAAGCTCATTGCTCAGCGCTCATCGCCCCAAAAAGCTCAAAAAATCTCCGCGCCAAACATAGCCTATGTAAATTCTATTTTGATGAAATATAAAATTTGATTTTCGTGTTGAAAAAATATATATATATATATATATATATATATATATATATATATATATATATAAATCGATAACATCTTTCCATTTCCATTTCAATAACTTTCGATTGCAATAACATCGTTTCATTTCCATTTCAACAACTTTCGTTTCAATAACATCGTTCCATTTCCATGTCGCCAAGTTCGCTTCCTTTTTCCCTTTTGTAGATTCGCGAATCACCTCATCAACCAACGGCTGGGTATCAATTTTCACGTTGTCTTCATGCTGTTGTTAAAAGACGGAACACAACATTACGACTTCATCCGAAGAAATGTAACAAAACGAAAAGTGTAGAAAGGAGTGTTACCCCATGATCATGAAAATCGACATTATCGTTCCCGGCCTGTTCAAAGGTAGAAGAAAAAAAATGTCAGTTACTGATAAATAAAATTTGACGTGAGATGTTGTAACATAACTTTACCTTGATTTCTTAGTTGATAGTCATTTTCGCTATGCCAAATTCGTTTTTTGTTGCTACGATAGTTGAGACATTGTTTGATTTGTTCATCTGTATACATGCACATAATCAAATGTTAAAGTTACTACATTGAATTACTACTTTGATCTACGATGGATGAAGAAGAGAGCAATTGATTTATACCTCCATTTTGGTTGAGGGAAAAGGTATTGTTTTTTGTTATGATACAAACCGTGAGTGAATGAAATGAAGGTGGTATGTGGTCAAAAATGTTAGTTTAAAAAGTTGAATTTAAAAAGATAAGATAACTTTTGGTTTGACTATTAGCATAATAGGCAGATGAGAAAATGATAACATCAAAATTGTTTTGAACGATGTTTTTTGGCGAAGGTGATTTTGCATAAATAAAGTAGAATATTTAGGCGTTACACGTATATAAGAATTCATTTTTGTAGGACTAACCTTTTAAACCACCAGGTTGTTCCTGGAGACCAGCAGGTTCTTTTTTTTCTTAGACGTCGGTTGTAGTGTTGGCGCGTACGCGTACCGACCCATCCAGCAGCTGGTCGTTACCTTCAACAACAGCCAACAAAAGGGAATTAATGCACCCTATAGGCTACAAATGCACTAAGTTCAAGTCAATCAACAACATATAACGAATACAAAATAATCAAAAACGCTAATAAAGCAAAATGAGAAAGTAACCTTTGGTTGACGACTTTCGTATCAGGTAAAATAACACCGATGAGAACCCTCACCACTGACAATGGTATCAGTACGTACACGTAATGGTAACAAATAAGGCTCAGATAAATGCATAAGCGCAATAGCCGGAAAATTATCATCATCGCCTATAGAAAGAGAAAAGTCGGCTCACATTTATTCGTGTCCTGGTACACACGTGAAGGTTGCTGAGGTGAGTGTTTCTCGCACTCTGCCATCCATCCACATAGTGCAACGACACATCATATTCGAACAATCATCACAGCAAACTAAAGCCACTGACAATGGTATGAGTACATACGCGTAACGGTAAGAAATAAGACTCAGATAAATGCATAAACGCAATAGCTGGAAAATTATCATCATCGCCTATAGAACCCTAAAAGTGGGCTCAGATTTATTCGTGCGCTGGTACACGCGTGAAGGTTGCTAATGCGAGTGTTTATCGCACTCTGCCATCCGTCCACATAGTGCAACAACACATCATATTCGAACAATCATCACAGCCAAGTAAAACGCAACATACTGGAACTTAAGTTCCTGTGCATACAAAATGACGAAGAACACCGTTGAGAATAAATATATACTAAGGCACGGTCAACACGGTGCCGTTTAGGCATCATAAAAAAACTAACTGTCATTTCACAATTGGCGAATATATTGGGCCAACGCGTGTTGTGCCGTTTTGCACCCCGTTTTCGAGCCAAAATTAAGGGCCAGATTGTTAGCCTTTTTGCGTTGCCCAAATGGCCTGCTTAACCGGCCCCAATTCGTCAAGTTTATACTGGAAAAATAACATATTATAGTTTATAATAAACCATGATACAAACGATGCTGTTTTACATAGGGCTTTTCCCGCCAATTTTTTTGGGCTATATTAATTCGCCTCAAATGATCCAGCTGCTTGTTGTCCGTTCCAACAAAAAAAGGTGTTTATATCACTTTCGATGTCTCTAGAATCCACCACATACCCTCACCGCCTCTTTTCATTCATTCGTATGAACAATCAGACTAAAACTAACTGTCATTTCACAATTGGGGATTATATTGGACCAACGTGTGTTGTGCCGTTTTGCACCCCGTTTACCAGCCAAAATTAATGGCCAAATTGTTAGCCTTTTTACGTTGCCCAAATGGCCTGCTTAACCGGCCCTAATTCGTCAAGTTTAGACTGGAAAAGTAACATATTTGAATATCTAAAACCAAAAGTCAGCACTAAATGGGTCATGCTAATAAGTCAGTATTTCTAATATGTGCATATGGGGAGTGACAAATACCTTCATTAGGCATGGAAACTTGAGGCATAATAAATGTTGACACCACTGCATAACGCAAGCGAACCCTAAGCCAATCAAACGTCGGTAAATGCAAGGCAGCAAACAAAAAATCTCCAAAACACCTAAAATTTATAAATAAATCCGAAATTAGCAAAACCCCAAAATTATAACAAAACCCTAATTTCCGATTAGATTTTATATAAATAATTTTATACCTTTCTTGTAGATTTGATGAACTGCCGCTCTGAATCTTCTGTATTACCTCTTATCACACCAGCTTTTGGAATGAAACTTTTAGCATCAGTCTGATTGTTCATATGAATGAATGAAAAGAGGCGGTGAGGGTATGTGGTGGATTCTAGAGACACCGAAAGTGATATAAACACATTTTTTTTTTTTGGACCAGACAACAGGCAGCTGGATCATTTGAGGCGGATCAATATAGCCCAAAAAATTGGCGGGAAAAGCCCTATGTAAAACGGCGTCGTTTGTATCATGGTTTAATATAAACTATAATTACCACTTTTTACTCAATATTGTTAGTATAGATAATTGTTGAATTTATCAATGATGAGTAGTCTAATGGTTGAGACTTCCCTTGGTGACCTTTAGGTCTCAAGTTCAAATCCCACTAATGCCAGCTTTGAGATATTAGGAAGTCCCTCTATGAGGGCTTGGCTTGGGTATACCCAGGTTCAAGTATGAGGGGGCAGGGTTTACCTCTATTAATCGTCGTGCCTTTAGACGGATTAGTAGGGGGTTTTTCCCCATCAGGTATTTGAATAGGCATTCCTACTTCGAGGGAGTTCTCTAGCGCGGGCCCGGTTAAGACAACGTAAGCTAGACCTCCCGCTGTCGAATCGCGACACGAAGTTTCAACGAAATTCACCTTTCAAAAAAAAAGAAGATAATTGTTGAATTTGAATGGTCAAGATTTAATGTGGGATGGATCCAACGAATAAAAATGAGTTTAATGCACCGGTGGCAATAAATAGATAATAATTTTGTTTGCAAAAAATTAGGACATATATTAACCATTTATTAGACAAATGACAATAAATTAGTTCCTCTATTTGAAAATTAAAATTCTTTCAAGGTCACTCACAACAGTTAACTCAGCCTTAAATTTTAAGGCATGTCACGTCAGCTTTTACACACCTTAACTTAACTCGGCTTTAACTCACACAACAGTTAACTCAGCTTTAACACACCTTAACTCGCCTTTATATCAAATATTTTTACACAAACTACCCTTAAAAAGGGGGCAAAGTGATTTTTTTTTTTTTTAAACAGTACCTTAACGCAGCGTTAAGGGGGTAACACAGCCCCTTAACGCCGCGTTAACTCAATCACTCACAACGGTTAACTTTGTTTTAACGCGGTACTGTAGCACAATTTGTGCCTTTAACGTGCATTTGACACTCACCGATGTGAGTGCTAAAAGTCTTACACACTATCAGTGGTGCATGCAGCAGTGACTATATATGCTTCATGTCCTAACTCCTATGCTGCTATGCATCTTAGCACATTGATGTATATATTGCAACTGTGCAAGTGATTAATGCTTCACTTGTTTGTATCACGATGGGGGATTTATTTAGGTGTCAAAATAAATTCATTCACCATTTATGGATAGATGGGTTGGTATTCACTTTATTTTATTTATTTATTATTTCTTTGGTATTCACTTTTACTTCATGATAAAAACTTAAACTCAAACCAAATTTAATTATTGTTAATGTACTTGAACAAGACTCGAACTAGGAGTATGTAACAATTTGAACCAACACACCTAGTTTCTTACACGTTCAATTCTCAAAAGGTCCGAACAATCTCGGATCCATGAAATGAACAAGATCTTCGTGACACGTACTCCCTGGCGACGTGAATCTCTTTCAAATAACTGTCTTCTCCATAAGTCGTTAAGCTGATGGCTTAAACTAGGGATATGCAAAACATTTAGTAGGGGCGAGCATGGTTCGGTTGGGGTCGGGCTTTTGCTAAAACCGAAACCGAACCGAAATATTCGGTTTTTATAAAAAAACCAAAACCATTCGGTTTTTTATGGTTCCATTTTTCTGTTTACTATCAGTTTCGGTTCGGTTATTTCAGTTTTTAGCCGTTTATATATGGGTGTGGCCAATTTATACCAAATAACTGGTTTTACATAGAAAATTGGTTATTTTTTTTTTTTTTTTTTTTTTTTTTTTTTTTTCAATCTAAGCATAATAATGTTTATCTATATTTATAAAATAGCACACATATATATGAGGCACTCAAACACGCAATTGAACGTACACATAGTATATTCATTGTCACATACTTAATGAATATGAAATTACAAATTTGATTTATTTAGTTATTTATTTATATTATATTATTATATATTAAAATCGGTTTGGTTTGGTTTTTACGGTTCGGTTTTTAGACGAAAACCGAAACCGAACCGAGTTTTTCGGCTTTTGAAAAAAGTAAAAACTAAACTATCGGTTTTTAGTTTCAGTCGGTTATTTCGGTTCAGTTTTTTTTTTTTTTTTTTTCAATTTGGTTTCAACTTTTTTCGATTTTTCTGCTCACCCCTAACATTTAGTAAAACATTCCTAACGGTAGTTAATGATAAAAAGAATGTCGAGCTTTCATGACCCTATTCCCCCTCTTTCGTTTAATGTTCAAAACGTGTAATCGACCGATTTCACATTTAAAGTGTTTACGTTCAGTCCTTCAAATCGATTGTAATGTTATGCGTCAAAACAGATGCATGTGGAAGATATTGTACAATACAATATAACATGGAAGCGTTTGCATGATTGCATTTCACTGATAGGCTAAAGTAAGCAATAGAAGTCTAGTACTTTGAGTTTTTATAAGCACTAGATGCATTTGTACAAGATAATAGCATTAGGTCATAAATACGTAGTAATTGCCAAGTTCCTTGCCAATCGTCTCTCCAAAGTCATCTCTTCGATTGTTGGTGAGGTTCAAATGGCTTCTAATAAAGGAAGGCAAATCATTATATATTTTTTTTGGGTAAAGGGATTTTTCCCTGGTAAATTTGTTACTCCAAAAAACAAATCAGTACAACGAATGTGGGTGAATCCCACATCTCAGCCCAAAACTTGGCGAAAACAAACGCACCAAGTGTGCTTCAAACCTAACTTATCATAAGAATGACATGCCATCCTTATGAGACCCAATTACAGACGTTATTTAAGTTGACCACGGATACTAATAACAAAAGCATCAGCAAATTGCATTTGAGTAGGAGTCAAACCAAGATCATCAAAGTCATCATCATCGTACGAATCTTCATAATGATACTCCTTCCATTGTTCTTACAAGCTTTTAAGTCCTGCTTCATTGCCACTTTTAGAAGCTTCGTTAACATTTGAGCTCGTGGAAGCCATAAAAGTGGCAGTATCGTCGTAAAACTCTAACACTTCATCATCACTATCCTCATTAACTGGATCATCAACCTTTTCAGAAGACACAATAGAAGAACTAAGAAGCTTTGATTTACAAGGCTTTAGTGGCTTCCCATCATCACCCACTAGCACAAGCTTCCCATCAAGCATCTGACTTTACAGTTCATTAATCCTTGCAACCACATGTGTAGTACCTGGACTACCAGCCACATCATGGATAACTTTCTTACATGAATTTGACGACCCCCAATTTGATCCAATCTCTTCATCATTCTCAATTATATTAAGCGCATCAAAAGGGTTAGCTGAATTTCTTATCTAGGCACTTGAGAATTTATTTTTGCACCACTTGAACTAGCACCATTCTTCTTACAGACAGCTTGGTAAACTTGTTTCTTAGGCTTATATTGGAACTTTGAACCCATGTTAGTACCACAAGAAGTATGTCTAGGATTTTGTTAGAAAACATCATAAGTCATGTGTTGCTTCTTTGGTTTGTCAACTGCCCGTTTTGGGCATGACAAATTATCATGCCCAAATATCATACACACACCACATCTAAGTGGTTCCCATTCATACTCCACCCTCACAGTGTGAAGAACCTCTTCATCATCCTCCACATTTGGAATAGCAATAATCATCTCATCCTTTAACTCCTGATCAACCCTTTATATCAATTAATGCGCGAGCATAATCCATACGACCCCATGATTGTAAACACATAGAACTCGTATATTAATCAAGCATAATCGGGTTACCTAGTTTAGAAGTCATCACACTCAAATGGATATATTTGGACAGTTATGGGGAGTTATTATCAAGGAGAAGAGATAAGATCATGTGTGGGTGTGTGGGTGTGTTTTATTTTGTATTAATTGTATTTTGTGTACCCCGTGTTCTGTTGAGCTGAGGTGCAATCGTGGCACCCCGGTTTCATGTAAATGTGAAAAACATAAAATCTGAAGTCTTTTTTTTTTTTTTTTTTTTTTTTTTTTTTTTTTTTTTTTTTTTTTTTTTTTTTTTGTAAAAATGGCGTCAAGTAAAGTTTATTGACTCTAAAATAGATCATGAAATTAAACCGTTACTAATATGGTGTCAGTACGCGTGTGGTATCGTTCTCTCAATTCGTGCAATTTAGTTAAAAGTTATACGCAAGAGAGATATGTAACTTCAAAAACAAATTATTTTGAGTTTTAAATGTTGAGTAAGGACCTGAAAAATTGCAGGTTGTTATATACGGCTACGAAATTTAAGATGAATATGGTTCTTATAAGAACATTAGCCCATGGATGAGAGACCAGATTCTGGAATGGTTGAGGAAAAAGCCGTACTACAGAGAGATGTTGGACGCTCAAGCTGATGATGTTGGAGGAGAAAGCACGTTGGAAACCAAAATTGATGATCTGGGAAATAGGATAACAAATCTTGAAGCTATGTTTGAACATTTCATCAAGCAAAGGAAAGAAGGAAGTGAAAAGATAGTGCAGGTTCTAGCAAAGTGGGAATTAGCAGCAAAAAAAAATGAATGGGCGATGTTTGTTATGGTCTATGTCGTGTGTTTCGTTTGCTTGTCGAGTTGTTTCGTTTGCTTGTCGAGTTGTTTCGTTTGCTTGTCGAGTTGTTTCGTTTGCTTGTCAAGTTGTTTCGTTTGAGTCTGTATGAAATGTATGTGGTTGAGAACTCTTGCGTGTTTTAAATAAAAGGTTTGCCTTCGTGTTTGTTAATTGTGATATTGTTCCTTCAGTTCCATTCTTTATGCATATATGTAAACCGTCTTCAAATACAGGTTTAAAACCGGATTCGAGCTCAGGAGATCCCGCTTCCATGTAATTATCCTCTAGTTCATAATAGTCGAGATCAAGAATTTCCAAGATGGTTTGAGACGAAGGTAAACTTATTGTATGTATTTCCCTATATAAATAATGACTATTACTCATCTCCATCTATTCTTATCATTTTTCATAGATCCGTAAACTTTACATAGCCAATGACCCAAGCTGTACTCCCGAATTATTCGTTTGGCTTGTGGACCATCACCGAACCCAATCTCAGTCAACTCTTCCGTAGCCAATGGTGTGAGGTTTGTCGTACACAGCCGTGATATAAAACGTACAACTCAGAACAGTGGAATTTGTTCACCTGGTGAAAAGAAGGGAGAAATGTATTATGGTCAGCTAGAAGAAATTCTAGAGTTTGCGTATACCCGATTCACAGTTGTGTTGTTTTGAGTTAAGTGGTTCGACTTATGCAACAAAATAGGTAGAGTCCAACGTTTTACCACTAGAAACAACATGACACAAATTTTGGCATGTAGCTATGCGTTCGAAGATCAATGCAGAGACCAAGATCACGATCAGGAGGTCGGGAAAACTCAAAATAAAGGTTAAACATGGTAGAAATAGTTTATTGAATGGGGGAGGTGTGTATGTTTTCTAGAGAGAGAAAATAAAGAAAACACATACACCTCCAAGTAACTATGAGAATGCCATCTTCCTAGTTGTGACTAGGAAGGTATTTATTACGCTATGAAATATCAAAGTACTGCTGAAAGTCAAAGTACTGCTACTCAAGTCAAAGTACTTCAAAGTACTGCTGAAAGTCAAAGTACTGCTACTCAAGTCAAAGTACTGCTAATTAAGTCAAAGTACTGCTGCTCGTTGAAGGACTGCTATGCAAATAGTTTAAGGACTAATGTGTAATTCTAGAATGTTCGTATTAGATTCGAGTTATAATTAGAATTACTTGTCGTTCAAGTTTGTAAACCAACTAGGGTTTTCCTTGTGCCTATAAAAGGATCCCTAGGTTGGCATTACACATATGTGATTAGAGATACGATTAGATAAGATTTTAGAGAGACAAGTTTACACGAAGAAGCTTGTTAGAAGTATTAGTGATTAGAGTTTGTTAGTGAATCTATGTAAGAAAGCAGGTTCAAGGTTTTTGTAGAGGTATAGATTCACGTACGGGAGGTGGAGGAAACACATTAAACACGAACTAAAGATTAAACATGATAACATTCGGTTTATTGATTGAGAGGTGTGTGTGTATTTCTTGAGAGAGAAATACGAAACACACACACACCTCAAACAAGCTGTGAATCCTCAACCCTCCAAATGTGGATAAGGAGGGTATTTATACAAAGAATACAATGACTAACTTAACCTAAATGTCTAAACTAGTCCTTGTACAAAGAATGAAGTGCAATTCCCAAATATGACAAACTTTAAGGCTAACAATCTCTCCCCAAAGTGAAGTCATATGGGAATTGCTTACAATGTTCCCTACAAGTAAAATATAAACCATAAGCACAGAGAATAGTCTTCAAACGTCATTACTTCGTTCAGCTTGGAGAATCTTCTCAGCATTCATTTCTTTACTTGCAGAAGAACCATGTGAGCAATTCTAATTAGGGTTTAATACAGCGTGCCCTGAGTGCTCTCCCCTAATTAGTGCTCTCCCCCAAACTGACAACCTTTCTGATGATTGCCCTGAATCTGAAGAAGTCTTTTGATAATTAAATGCATTTCGTCTTTAGTCTTCTAACATGCAGCGGAAAATGTAGAACAGACTGTAGACTCGACCTTCTTCAAGATTATCCATTTGGGGGAACAGGGTATCAACATCTTCATCTCACCAAATGCATCCCAGTTGTCTTTCATATGAAAAGTCAGCCCATGACGTACACATGAAATGATAACACCAAAGTAACAAGTTGAACCACTGATCATTCTTGATTTTATTGCCCGAAATTGTTGAAGGTGGAAAAGGTAGAAGTACGGAGAAAAAGATGAGTGGAAGATAAGACATAGAATCAACCAATCTCCGACACAAATCAAATCATTTCATAAATCATTAAGCCCGATCACGTGAACTTGTTGTGAGACCTCGATGTACACATTTCTCTCCCCTGCTGGTTACGATTTATCAGAATCAGCATAATGTTGTGTACGTGAAGTATTAACTGGAAGCACTTTATCATTAAACCCAGTCAGCCTGTGAGAAGATGTCGATGAACCCAATATAACCTCCGTATAAAAAACAACGGCTTCATGTAGTAACCACATGTGATGATAACCCAATATGATGAACTTGAGAATGAAGTAACATCGCCCAGATTTGTGACTTAAGCTTGTACTATCCTTGTGACAAACCTCTTGACATATCCTCAACTACGTGAGACACTGAGCACTACAACGTAACTCCTTAAAGTGATAGCTACTTTGTGAGAATAGAGAGAGAATCACAAAAGTAACTAGATATCCAAGTCTTCGTCACCATTAATATATGCCCAAACAAGTCATCTTCGCGGTAGGGTAGAAAGAAAGAAGATGAAATAAGTACACGCGTCCGTAAAACCTTACTTCAAACCCAAATAAATAATAACGAATCATCCCCGTAGTCACAGCTAATAATTTAACCATTGTCATTTGATTGTGAATCTTGATCAGGATCTTTTTGGCTATACGTGGTGATTTTGAAGGTGCAGTCTGATAATTTCATTTGTGATATTGTTGTGAAAAATGCCATAAAATGCAATTCTAATGATGCCGGAAAATTTTGAGTTTAAGAAATTTTTACGCCGAAAATTCCCCGAAAAATTCGAATTTTGGCCAAAAAATTTGAATTTTAGGCCAAAATTTTCACACTTGTACCAGAATTTGAATCTCGCGTAAAAATGGACCGTAAAGTCTCCTGTGAAAAATAAATTTTACTCAACTTTTCCCGCCAAAAAACTTTTTTTTTTTTTTTTTTGAATTGCGATAATGTTGTGCAATTGCGAGAGATTGTTGAATTGCGAAAGACAGTATCAATTTCGAAAGTCTGTTGCAATTGCGAGAAGGGAGTGCAATTGCGAAAGTCATGCCAATTGCGAGAAACCCAGCAATTGCGAGAGACTCCTCAATTGCGATAGAGTCAGCAATTGCGAGAGACTCATCAATTGCGAGAAATTTCATTTCATCGCAATTCTTATACAAGAATGCGAGAGGCCCTGAATTGCGAGAGACATCAATTGCGAGAGAGTGGCCAATTTCGAAACTTTCCAACCACTCTTGACTTTTAGCTACATTTTCTCTTCCCCATGCTTTGCCAGTTTGTCTTTCACCAATTCCACCAACTTTGACCAATAATTCAATGAATAAGATATTCAATATATTCCAAAAACACAAATCTTATAAAAGATTATGTGATTTTCGATCAAAGAAGCTAAGAACACACCAACTTTTTGCCTTGTTCTTGCGTATGAATCCAGAAAAACCACAAAAGCTCACGTTTTTTATGATAAAAACGCAACAGTTGGGTTCATTCAAACACACAACGAACACAAGTATAGCACCAAACTCGGCTGAGATGAAGATAAAGAAAAACCGAGAACACACCACGAGCAGCCACCCGGTTAGCTTTGATACCAATTGTAGATGTATAGATTCACGTACGGGAGGTGGAGGAAACACAATAAACGCGAACTAAAGATAAAACAATATAACATTCGGTTTATTGATTGGGAGGTGTGTGTGTATTTCTTGAGAGAGAAATACGAAACACACACACACCTCAAACAAGCTGTGAATCCTCAACCCTCCAAATATGGATAAGGAGGGTATTTATACAAAGAATACAATGACTAACTTAGCCTAAATGTCTAAACTAGTCCTTGTACAAAGAATGAAGTGCAATTCCCAAATATGACAAACTTTAAGGCTAACAGTTTTAATAATATTCAAAGTTGTTTATTAATTCTTCTTAGCTTTGTTAAAGTAGATTCCGCATACTTAGCAAAGTATACCAGTGTTTCATTATTAATAGTTTTGAATTCATTCAAAGTTGTTAAACCGTAGACAAGCTACAAGTTAGTTTGGTCAGAGTATATCGATCCAACAAGTGGTATCAGAGCTTGTGTGGAGACTCTGATTAAGAAGAAACCCTTAAAACCGATTTATCAACAAACCCTCAACAATGTCGACTGAAACTGCACCTATCCCATCCATCACCTCACTCAGAATTCCTATCATCAAGAAGGGAGAATATGATCTCTGGAGCATGAAGATGAGGCAGTACCTTGCTATTACTGACCATGCTCTATGGGATGTAATTGTCAATGGTAATGTTGTTCTTGATGAACCTTTACAAGTTGAAGGACAACCCAAACCACCTCAACCAACCTTGCCAGTAGCTACAAAGAGAAATCAAGATAAGGCTCTCAACATACTGTTGTCTGCTATTCCTGATGGTCACCTACTAAAGTTTCATGATGCTAAGGATGCAAAACAATTATGGGCTGCGATCAAGACAAGATTTGGAGGTAATGATGCTTCAAAGAAGATGCATAGAAACTTATTGAAGCAGCAGTTTGAAACCTTCACTGTTGGTGAAAGAGAAGGTCTTGATGCTGCCTATGACAGATTTCAAAATCTACTTAGTATGCTAGAACTGTATGGAGCAGAGGTATCTGTTGAAGATGCAAATTTGAAGTTCTTAAGGAGTTTGCCATCTGTCTGGCATGTGGTTGCTACTATGATTAGAGGACAACCTGGATTGGAGTCTATGGACTTTGATGATCTCTATAACAATTTGAAAGTGTACGAGCAAGAGATGAATGGTCACAGTTCTCAGAAAACTCACAACATAGCTTTTGTGTCTTCTGAAAACAAAAGCAGTACTTCCACTAAAAGTACTGCTTATCCTTCTCAAAGTACTGTTGGTGATTTACAGCATGTTTGCACAACCACAACTACTCCCAACCCATCACCAACAAACAACACCAATTCTGATGATGTTGTATGTTCCTTCTTTGCACAACAAGCCACTTTACCTGTTACCTATCAAGAAGACTTGTTGCAGATTGAAGAAGATGCTTTAGAGGAGATTGACATAAGATGGCAAGTAGCAATGATCACTGCAAGGATCAAGAAGTTCATGAACAAGACAGGAAGGGGAATTGATTTCAAAACCAAACAAGGTATAACTTTTGAAAAATCCAATATTGAATGTTTCAATTGTCAAAAGCTCGGACACTTTGCAAGGGAATGCAAGTTTGCAAAATATCAGGCAAACAGGATGGTTGAACAACCCAAGGTTGAAAGAAAGGAGGTTCCTATTACTGAATCACAACCAAAAGCTTTGGTGGCTCAAGAAAATTTAGCAGAGATTGACTGGAGTGTTGAATTTGATGATGAACCTGTAACCTATTCTATGGTTGCAATGGAAGAGTTTGATTGGGGCACAGCTTTTGATGAGGAACCAGGATATGCTGCTTTGGAATCAAGAGATGGTCTTGGAAGCTTTGACTGGAGCATGGAGGATGAAGATGAACCTGTTCAGATTGCTATGGTAGCTACTTCACCAAGTTCATCCAATGTCTCTGAGGTATGCTCTAAGTGTAATGATGTTTATCAAAAGTTGCTTAAAGAATATGTGACTGAAAGAGATAATTGTAGAACAGCTAGGTCTGAGGTAGCTGGTTATCAATTAACTTTAGAGTCAATGGAAGCCAAAATATTAACACATGAAAATAATGAAATGGCTTGGGCAGAAAAATATGAGCAACAAGATTACCAATTGAAATTAAGTGAATGGAAGTTAGGATGTAAGGTGTCTGAATTAGAAAAGCTTACTAAGGAAAGAGATACTTTGTTAGAAAAACTTGGTAGTATTAAACAGGTTGGTCTATCACATGTTCAATTTGTTGAAAAACAAAGAGTCATAAACAGTAGAGCTGGACTAGGTTATGGTGAAGATAGTAGTTCAGATGAGACCTCACCTAGTGATAAGGAAGAAACCCCACCTAGTGATAAGGAAGAGATTCCACCTAGTGATGATGACCTTACAAGCTCAGAAGAAAACACATCTAGGAATGAGGAACCAATTAGTGAATCACCTCCTGAGTTTAAGAAAGATAAGGAGTACCACTCAGTTCCTCCACCCACTGGCCAGTTTCAACCACTTAGGACAGATGTTTCTCGTTATGGTGTAGACAACCTAGAGTTTAGGAATAAGCTTACTGGTCAATTTAGTTCTGAGAAACCTAAGAATGATTTTCAAAGGGGTAATGATCAAAAGTTTCCTACAGCCTTTCATAAACAAGCAGTACCTCCAAAAACTTTTCAAAGTACTGCTGGACATTCAGCAGTACCTCCAAGAGAAACTTTTCAAAATACTGCTCACTATAGGAAACCTTTTAATCATAGAAGAGGATTTGGGAATATGGAGAGAAAGTTATGTTATGTATGCTATAGTCCTGATCACTTGATTAAGCATTGTGACTTACACTCAGAATATTTAAGTCAGTTCCCAAAGAATAGACCTGCCACCCATAAGCCAAGAGAGACTAGACCAGTTTGGAATCACTCAAATAGGGTCAACCATAGTAATTTCTCTAAAGACTATAGGTACCCTCACCAGAAAAGAATGTTTTCCAAACCACCAGTACCTTCACACATTGCTAAGTCTCAAGAAGTACCTTCTCAAAGGACTGATAAGTTTTCACCCAATCATGGTACTACTAACACTTTTTCACCTAGAAGACCTAAGAGATTCAATTCATATAAAAGGTCTTACACCTCAAGCAGAATACCTAGATCAGAGAAACCTAAGGTCAAACGAAATTGGGTTCAGAAAGAAAGTACTGATGGGGAACAAGCAATACTTTCATCAGATAAGGGTGAAACAGGGAGTGTTGTTGATAATACAACATAGGACATGGGACCAACTCAAATAATCATTGACCATGCCTTTAAAACCAGTGGAGATTACATACTGAAGGAATTCAAGTATGTCACTCCACAAGGGGAACACAAGTCAGTAATGGCTTGGGTTCCTAAAAGAAACTAACCATTTTCTTTAATGTGCAGGGCAACCCAGAGGAGGAGCTTAATGATCATATTATTGTTGATAGTGGTTGCTCTGGCAGCATGACAGGGGACAAGGAGATCCTGTCAGATTTTAAGGCATATTATGGAGGAAGAGTTGCATTTGGCAATGATCCTGATGGAGGGAGAATCACTGGCAAAGGAACAATCAAGGCTGGATGTATTGATTTTGAGAATGTTAGATATGTGAAGGAGCTCAAGTTCAATCTTTTGTCAGTATCTCAAATTTGTGACAAGAAGTACCCAATTCTGTTCACTGATACAGAATGTCTCATTCTCTCCCCTGAGTTCAAATTTGTTGATGATCACTTGGTAACATTGAGAGTACCAAGAACCAATGATGTGTACAGTTTAGACTTAAAGAGTCTCAATTCTGCTGGAAGAGCAACATGTTTAGTAGCAAAGGCATCATTGGAAGAAGCACATTTGTGGCACAGAAGACTAGGTCATGTTAATTTTAAGAACATCAACAAGCTGGTCAAAGGAAATTTAGTTAGAGGTTTACCTTCCAAAACATTCAAGACCGATCATTCATGTTTGGCTTGCAAGAAGGGTAAACAACATAAAGCTTCATGTAAGAAGCTTGGGGAAAGAGATATTAGAGAACCTTTGGAGTTGCTACACATGGATCTGTTTGGACCAGTTTCAGTAGAGAGTTTAAACAAGAAGAAGTACTGCTTGGTTGTGACAGATGATTGTAGCCGATTTAGTTGGGTCTTTTTCTTGGGATTCAAAGATGAAACCTTTGATGCTATCCATGACCTGATAGTAGCCCTTGAAAATCAATTAAGACTCAAAGTAAGAGGTATTAGATGTGACAATGGAACAGAATTCAAGAACAAGCATATGGATGAATTCTGTGCCAAGAAAGGGATCAAGAGAGAGTTTAGCATTGCTAGAACACCCCAGCAGAATGGTGTTGCAGAAAGAAAGAACAGGACTTTGATAGAAGCAGCTAGAACAATGCTTGCAGATTCCCAATTACCTATTCTCTTTTGGGCTGAAGCCATAAGTACTGCTTGCTATGTGTTAAATAGAGTTTCTGTAACTAAACCTCAGATGAAGACACCTTATGAGTTACTAATGGGAAAGAAACCAAACATTCGTTTTCTAAAACCTTTTGGCTGCTCTCTGACTATTCTAAATACCATTGACTCTCTGGGAAAATTTGATGGTAAGTCAGATGAAGGATATCTATTGGGTTATTATACAAATAGCAAAGGTTTTAGAGTTTATAACAGGAATACCAAAAAGGTACAAGATTGTCTTCATGTTGAATTTTTGGAAGATAAGGAAACTCAGAAAGGTAAAGGTCCTGATTGGATGTTTGATCTTGATCTCAAGTTCACTCCATCTATGAATTATGTTCCTGTTAGAGAAGAGAATCAGGCTAATCACAAAGAAGATGATTCACAGTACATTGTTCATGGAGTCAATGTTACACCAGAAGATTTTCCTGACAAAGAACCTGAAGTTACTGATGAAGACCAAAGTACTGCTCAACCAACTAATACAGTATCTGATGAAGATCAAGCCATACAAGATGAACTTAATAGGATGCTTTTTCAAGAAACTATAGCACAATCCTATGAAGATGAACAAAGGAAGGCTTATGAAGCTGCAAAGAAAAAGAGTAAATTTCAAGATACTGTTCACAGTACTTTTGATCAAAGTACTGATGATCTTTTTGACAGTACTTCTGGTGTGTTAGAACAATCAAATTGGAACAATGCTGATGATTCCAATGTTGATGATGATGATTTGGATAATGCTAACATTCCTGGTTTAGAAGAAATTGATGATGAGCTTAATCCAGAAGGTATTTTCTCCAATGAAGGGACTCCTACATTGAGAGTTCATAAAGCTCATCCTCAAAGTAACATTATTGGATCACCCTCTTCAGGAGTGGTTACAAGGAACAAAGTTAAAGGACTTTCTAAGCAACATACTGCTTTACTTAGCTTTGTTTACAAACAAAACAGGATGAATCACAAGGATCAACAAACATGCCTGTTTGCTTGCTTTCTATCTCAAGAAGAACCCAAGAAGGTAGCTCAAGCTTTAGCTGATGAAAGTTGGGTTGAAGCCATGCAAGAGGAGCTTCTACAATTCAAGCTTCAAGAAGTCTGGGTATTATGTGATTTACCAGATGGCAAAAGAGTCATTGGTACAAGATGGGTTTTCAGAATCAAAAGAGATGAAAGAGGGAATGTTATCAAAAATAAAGCTAGATTGGTTGCACAAGGATATCGCCAAGAAGAAGGAGTGGATTATGATGAAGTGTTTGCTCCTGTTGCAAGGATAGAGGCAATAAGGTTATTTCTTGCCTTTGCATCATACATGGGATTTCCTGTCTACCAAATGGATGTGAAAAGTGCTTTCCTTTATGGCACAATTTCTGAGGAAGTTTATGTTAAACAACCTCCTGGTTTTGAAGATCCTGCACATCCAAACAAAGTCTACAAGGTGATCAAGGCACTGTATGGCCTTCATCAAGCTCCCAGAGCTTGGTATGAGAGACTCTCAAATTTTCTATTACAACATGGTTATAGGAGAGGAGCAATTGATAAGACTTTGTTCATCAAGAGGGATAAGAAAGACATTATGTTAGTCCAAGTCTATGTGGATGATATTATCTTTGGAGCTACAAAGAAGTCTATGGTGAAAGAATTTGAAGATCTTATGCAGAAGGAGTTTCAAATGAGTTCTATGGGAGAATTAACTTTCTTTTTGGGACTTCAAGTTAGACAAACAAGAGATGGAATCTTCATTAACCAAGAAAAGTATGTTGCAGACATACTTAAAAGATTTGACCTTCCAAATCTCAGGCCTGCCACCACACCCATTGATAACAATAAACCCTTAGGCAAGGATGAAGATGGACAAGCTGTGGATGTCAAGCTTTATAGATCTATGATTGGTTGTCTTATGTACTTAACTGCATCAAGACCTGACATCATGTTTGCTGTATGTTTGTGTGCAAGATATCAGGTTACACCCAAGGTTTCCCATATGTATGCAGTCAAGAGGATTTTTCGATATCTCAAGCATCAACCAAAGTTAGGATTATGGTATCCTAAGGAGTCACCTTTTCATTTGGAAGCTTTTTCAGATAGTGACTATGCAGGGGATAACTATGATAGAAGATCAACCTCAGGAGGATGTCAATATCTTGGAAGAAGATTAGTTTCCTAACAATGTAAAAAGAAAACAATTGCTGCAACCTCCTCTACTGAAGCAGAATATGTTGCTGCTGCAAGCTGTTGTGGACAAGTTTTGTGGATGCAAAATCAACTCTTGGATTATGGATTCAACTTCAAAAATACTCCTATCAATATTGATAATGAGAGTACCATCTGCATTGTGAAGAATCCAGTTTATCACTCCAAGACCAAGCATATTCAGATTAGGCATCACTTCATTCGGGATTGTTATGAGCACAGGCTTATAAATGTGGTTAAGGTTCACACAGATGATAATGTAGCTGATCTACTCACTAAGGGATTTGATGTTTCAAGATTCAACCACTTAGTTGTGAGCATTGGGATGATTAACTATTAGGCTACATTTGAGGGGAGGCTTTAGTATTAGTTAGTATACTTTCTATTAGTTCTTAATGAAAGTATTGGTTTTTAGTAGTTTAGTTTAGACCATATGTTGTATTTGAAGGGAGGCAACATAGTCATTAGTTAGAACTTATGCATGAACTATTTACAAGTTCTTGTTTTAGTTTGGAGTGTTGATTGTGGATAAGACGATGGAACGTACTGCTTTGTTGCTTAAAGTACTGACTCAGCAAAGTACTGCTTCAACGTACTGCTTACGTGGATGTACTGTTCCAACGGTCAAAAATTGTGGGGCTATGGTTAATTAATTCCTTACGGCGGAGATAATAAGTTAATCAAAACGGTAACTTTATTATTTTGAGTTTGATTTGTTTCCATCCTATTTAAAGAAACTCTCCCTATTTCCCCGCCTTTTACCATATTTGAGATCCCTCATTCACTTTTACACCACAATCTTTTTAACAAAACACACACTCAAAGCGAATACTTCTCTACCACTCATCATGGCTAATCGACTCACTGTTAGCAAACACAATATGATCGCTAATTTGGACAAGACAAGGGATAATGTTGATTTTCATGCGATCATTGATTTCTTAACTGGGTCTTCCATCAACTACTCTATTTTAGTTGACCCTGATGTTATTGGTCCCTGGATGCAAGAATTTTGGGCTACTGCAACGATTGAAGATGACTCGTTGATTAGGGCTACGGTTGCTGGACGAACTATTCGGATTTCTGAGGCCACGATTAGGGATGTTTTGATGTTTAATGATGAAGGAGGGGCTGTTCGTTTTGAAAAACAAGTGCTTTGGGACACTTTAAGTGATATAGGTTATGAAGGAGATCTAACGAAACTTACCTTTCAGAAGCCTTTGTTTTGTTCTCATTGGAAGTACCTCATTCACGTCTTACTTCATTGTTTAAGTCCCAAGAGTACTTCTTTTGATCAATTTGGTCAAAATATTGCATCTGCATTAGTGGGTTTGGCTACCGATCAAAGATTCAACTTTTCAAGACTAATTCTGGATGGTATGCTTACACATATTGCTAATGGTTCGCCATTCTTAATGTATCCAAGGTTTGTTCAGTTATTCTTGAACAATCAACTTGAGGATGTCCCTAAACCTCAAAGTTTTTTACTCACTGTCAAACTTCCACCAAAGGTGTTTACTTTTCTATCTAAACAAAGTGTCAAGTTTTCTGGAACCAACACACCTTTGACTGCTCATATATTGGGAGTTGCACAAGTTGTTAGAGATGCAGAGCAAGAGCAAGAGCAAGAAGCAAATTCTGAATCAGCAAGCCAAGAGTCTCCAGTTTCAAGAGAAGTTAGTATTCCTCAACCTACTGCTTCTCAACATACTGCTTCTCCACATTCTGCTACACGGGAAGATACTGCTCCTATGGACATTCCTACTCATGAGGAGTCAGACCAAGGTATGAATCAACCACCATCTCCTAATGATTATTCTTCCACAAATATGTCTAAGCACTTTGAAGAAGAAGAGGCAGAGTTGGATAATTATGCTTTAACAAGGGAGTTAAGGAGGCTGAAAAAGGAGAGTGAGGCTCAAGCTGCTAATATAGTCAAATTAAAGACTAAGTTTCAACGGTTGAAGAAGTTTGTTTGGCCACTAGTTCAACACCATCGATTATGGGTAAAGTCTCAGAAGCAGAGTGGTCAGAAACCTAAGAAGTCTTCTCAGTCAAAGAAGAAAAAGTCTAAGAAGCAATCTTCATTCCAATTGGGGAGGAATTTAGAGAATTTGAATGAAGATGCTGGTTTTGAACAAGATGCTGGATTTATGGATGATACTCAGAGGACACCACCTGAAAATATTCCTCAAGATACTGCTGAGAGGAAGAGTGATGAAACAGAGCAAATCAATTTGGAAGAAGCTGCTGTTGAAGTAAGAAGTGGTGATACTGAGGAAATAAACTTGGAAGGAGCTGAAGCTGAAAGTACTGCTCAACAAGGTACTGAGAGGCAATTTACTATTACACCTAGAACTTTAGATTTTGAAGAAGATATTGGTCCTTCAATTCAAGTTCAAGAGGAAGTTGGCCCTTCTAAACCAGCTCAGGAAGAAGATGTTATAGCTCATACTAATAGTGATGATGAAACAATTGCTGACATTATGCTTAATATGTCAAGTCAAAGAGGCATCAGTATTCATGAGGTTGAACAACAACATCATACTTCTTCTCAACCTACTCAGGAAATAGATCCAAAAGATAAAGGCAAAGGGATCTTGGTAGAAAAGAAGAAGAAGAAGATGACATTGGCACAGTTAAGAAAAATTCAGATTGCCAAAAATGAGGAAGCAGCTAGAATATTGCAAGCAGAGATAGATGCTGAAGAATCAAGGAAGATTGTTCAATCACAAAGGCCAATTAGTAAAGCTAGAGAAAGGAATGATATGATGGCTTATCTGAAAGGTCAAGGATATACAGGTTTAGTCAGATTGACATATACAGAGATGAAGGATCTGTATGATGCTGTTAGAGAAGCTATAGAAAAGGATCTTGCAAGCATTATTTCTTTTAAAGATAAGGAGCTTGAAGATAAAAGAAAGGAAAGAGCTGTTACAAGAAGCTCAAAGAGAAAAAGAACTACTGATGAACAGCCATCAAAGAAGTTCAAGGAAGCATTTGAATTGAGAACAGATACAGTTGATGAGCTCAGGAATTATCTTAGAGTTGTTGATTTTGAACATCCAAAATTGAAAGAAGATACTGATAAGAAGTCCAAGATATCTACTTTTTCAGTTGTAGAATCTCAAGAAGGAGATTATCTGATCTTTCATAGACAAGATGGAAGTTTTAAAGTGTTCAATTCATTATGGGATATACTACATCTGATTGATAGAGATGATATGCTTCAGTTATATCTCCAAGTACAAACTTATTTTGAGCATATTCCACCACAAGGAGTAGGTTTGATATTGTTAGGAGATCTCACAACAATCTGGGAGACAGAGGAAACAAAGGACAGTACTTTGTGGGAAAATCAAGATAATTGGGAGATTAACAGATGGAGATTCTTTGAATCAGTTGGAATACATGTTTTGGAGTTAGAAGATGGCACTATGATTCATATGCTAGCAGAACAGAGATATCCACTCACAAGAGATCTGATGATCAGGATGCTAGAGCATGGCATGGAAGTGGAACAAGAGAATGAAGTAGCATTGATGGTCATAAAATTGTTTATCAAGTGGACAACTGAATCTGAAGATTAATGCATAACTACTGGTATGGTTTAATTATTATATAAATCTTTTGAAAAATAAGTACTTTCTTTAAAGTACTGCTAGTCAAACAGTACTTTCTCAAAGTACTGCTTGCAGCATAAAACCAGTAAAGTCTTTTGATAAAATCAGTAATTTTTGATAAGTGCAAAAACATTTTGAAGCACAAAGATTAAACAGCAACAAATGGTTTTGAAAGCAACAGCATGGTGTTAGTACTTGTACTACACAACAAATGGTAATCAACTCACCATGTTTAATAAACAAGAAAGAGTTTGACTCATCATGAGGGTACGGCTCTGATGTGATTATCAAATCCGTTTTTAGTTGACAATTTACCAAAAATTGTATGGTTTTCAACTCACCATATCTATATTAGTGAAGAGTTGGCTAGCCCACAAGATAATGGCTTTGTGGTAAAGGCTGTGGAAAACCATTATATGGTAATTAGTTCACCATGGTAGTGATTGTACTAAAAGAACTAGCTAGTCCAAAAGCAAACGGCTATTTGGTAAAGACTACTCAAATCCGTTGATAGCTGATGATTTGCTAAAAATCATATGGTTATCAATGTACCATGGTTTTTCCTAAACCTAAACATTGGCTACTCCAGAGTTAATGGCTTTGGTAAAGAGACATCAAAATCCATTAAGTTTTCAATGATTCACCTCTCACAGGAGTTAACACACCTGGAAGTGATGAGAATAGTATGAAACTTTTAAGATCTGATGTACCTATTGCCAATATGATGCTGTGTTGCTGAGATGATATGATGCTGAAAAGAATTGTTGCTGATGAAGATTGAAGATACTGATTGCATTGATGATGACAAAACAACAACGAGACAGATTTCAAAGATACAATCTTTCCTTGAAGATAAAGTGTTGAAGTTAAAGAAATACAAAGGAACTTGAAATCAAGCAAGTAGAATTCAAGTTAGGGGAGGATTGTTGAGCTATGAAATATCAAAGTACTGCTGAAAGTCAAAGTACTGCTACTCAAGTCAAAGTACTGCTAATTAAGTCAAAGTACTGCTGCTCGTTGAAGGACTGCTATGCAAATAGTTTAAGGACTAATGTGTAATTCTAGAATGTTCGTATTAGATTAGAGTTATAATTAGAATTACTTGTCGTTCAAGTTTGTAAACCGACTAGGGTTTTCCTTGTGCCTATAAAAGGATCCCTAGGTTGGCATTAGACATATGTGATTAGAGATACGATTAGATAAGATTTTAGAGAGACAAGTTTACACAAAGAAGCTTGTTAGAAGTATTAGTGATTAGAGTTTGTTAGTGAATCTGTGTAAGAAAGCAGGTTCAAGGTTTTAATAATATTCAAAGTTGTTTATTAATTCTTCTTAGCTTTGTTAAAGTAGATTCCGCATACTTAGCAAAGTATATCAGTGTTTCATTATTAATAGTTTTGAATTCATTCAAAGTTGTTAAACCGTAGACAAGCTACAAGTTAGTTTGGTCAGAGTATATCGATCCAACAGTATTTATTACAACAATACAAGTCTAACTTAACCCTATTGTCTAAACTAGCCCTTGTACTTAAATGCTATTGCAATTCCCGACTATAACAAAACTTTAAAGGCTAACAATCTCTCCCCAAAGTGATGTTATACGGGAATTGCTTACAACGTTCCCTACAAGTAAAATTCAAAACAAAACATGAGAATAGTCTTCAAACTTCATTACTTTATCATTAACCATAACAGCTCGTGAGAAGATGTAGATAGACCCATTTTACTAATAATACCATTTAAAATGTCTAACTCTTTATCAACCCCCTGTATAAAAAACAACAGCTTTTTGTAGTGACTACTGATAGAGAAAACCCACTATGACGAACTTGAAACTGAAGTAAAATAACCCAGACTTGTGACTTAAACTTGCACGATAGTGTGACTAAGAACCTATACTGAGCACTACAACGTAACTCCTTATAGCATAGGTCGTTTCATATACCCATCCAACCTTCCTTAACTGTATATGAACCTCTCTTGAATTATCCACATCTTTGTGTGACACTGAGTACTACAACGTATCTCCTTTAAGTGATAGTTAACTAGGTCTTCGTCCATCCACCCCTTGACCTATGAAAACTAGATAACCCAAGACTTAATCACTACTCCCATGAGTGCCCAAACAAGGATCTCGAAGAATCATGCATCCAACCAACCCCGATATCTTCAAGATACTAAGTACACGTACCTGTGATATTCCACTTCTACTTCAAATAAGTAATTATGAATCATCCTTGTAGTCACAGTTGATAACATTTAGCCATTGTCATTTGATTGTGAATCTTGATCAAGATCTTTTCGGCTATACGTGGTGATGTTGAAGGTGTAGGCCAATAATATCATTTGTGATTTTGGTGTGAGATATGCCATAAAATGCAATTCTAATGATGCTGGAAAATTTTGAGTTTTAAAAATTTTTACGCCAAATTTGACCGAAAAATTCGAATTTGGACCTAAAAATTTGAATTTTGGCCAAAATTTTCACTATTGTACCAGAATTTGAATTTCGCGTAAAAATTGACCGTTAAGTCACTCCTCCAAATTAAATTTTACTCAAATTTTCCCGCCAAAAAACTTTTTTTTTTTTTTTTGAATTGCGATAGTCTTTGTCCGAGAAACAATTGCGAAAGCCTTTGTCCGAGAAACAATTGCGAAACACTTCAATTGCGAAAGTCTGGCAGCATTTGCGATAAAAGGGACCAATTGCGAAAGAGTTCAACCAATTGTGAAAGAGTTCAACCAATTGCGAAAGGGACCAATTGCGAAAGGCTTCAATTGCGATAAGGGGCAGTTTACCAACTCTTGACTTTTTGACACATCTCCAATAATTCAGCCACTGATGAGATCCAACCACTCTTATCTAAATTCTTATCCAAGAATTTCTGTGTAGCAGCAGTTCGATGAAGATCTCAAAAGCAAGTCGCTAACAATCATTGAATCCTTTTTATTTTCACGATCAAAACACCTCAAAAATCCGTAAAAACTTATAAAGATCAAACCTTGATCGCCCTTTTTACTTATCCACTATATTTCGATACACGATCTAACCTTTTAACGCTATAACACAAGATTTTTGAAGGTAGGATTCGATGAAAAGCTACCAAAAACTTGGCTGATGAACAGTAATCGAGATAGAACACACCATAAATCACATTTTTTACCTCAAAAACACCACGATCCGCCCCTGGTTAGCTCTTGATACCAATTGTAGAGACCAAGAGCACGATCTGGAGGTTGGGGAAACTCGAAATAAAGGTTAAACATGGTAGAATTAGTTTATTGAATGGGCGAGGTATGTATGTTTTCTAGAGAGAAAAAGTAAAGAAAACACACACACCTCCAAGTAACTATGAGAATCCCACCTTCCTAGTTGTGACTAGGAAGGTATTTAATTTATTACAACAATAAAAGTCTAACTTAGCCCTATTGTCTAAACTAGCCCTTGTACTTAAATGCTATTGCAATTCCCGACTATAACAAAACTTTAAAGGCTAACAATCAACCTTACATTCTCGCAACACAAGCAAAACAAGTCTTCTACCTTGAAGATCCTGCCAAACGACCACTCCATTGGAAGGTCGTCCAAGAAGTAAATCACAACACAACCTCGGATGTCATCGTGGTAGAAGACGATGATGATGTGATACATGGCAACAACTCATCCGATCTCGAACTGTCTGCTAATTTGAATGATTTGGAATTTGAAACCTTAAATATCGATGGTGAATCAACGTTAGTTGAGGCACCACCACCACTACCAATCATTCCTGTTGATGACGACGATGATTTTGTTGATGGTGAAGACGACGATCCTTATGATTTAGCATCTTCTGATAATGAAGTCGCAAACAATTCTGATGATGAAGTTGAAGTTGCGACTAATGTTGTTTATGATAGTGATTATGATTTAGCAGATTGATCTTAAATTGTAACTTGTAAAACGACACTTATTTTAATGAAATTGTTATGGATTGTTTAAATGTGTATATTTATTTTGAATGTGTGCACGCTTATTGTAGGGTATTCACAATGCATGAATCACTAGCTTGAGGCTTGTATGGATCGAATGAAGGAGGTTTTAGAGAGAGAAATGGGAGCCTTTTAGTGAGAGAAAGAAACTAGAGTAATATTAGATTGAAAAGGTCCAACCCTTCCCATGTGTGGGAAGGGGTATATATACTACTACATATTATGTCCCTAGTGGACTGTGGAGCGAGCTGACAGAGGGGAAAGCCCCGACCCACTCCACAAATATAGATACAACTAATACTAATATTAATATTACTAATAATCCTATGAGCTATGATTATCTAATAAGTACTCGGGGTGACCGAGTCTTCTGCTGAATATTCATATTCCTAACAATCTCCCCCTAAGGGAGGTCACCCCAGAAGTAATGTTCTGAAATTCAGCACTTCTTCCTTGGATCTTGACATCATAGCTCGTACTCATTGAATCTTCAATGTCATAGATTGCTGTGCAAACATCAGTGATCTGAAGATGACTTCTCTTTTGTCTTGGATGAACTTTGAATAATCTCTGAACGTATCATCCCACTTGAGTCTCCAAGTCATCTTTCTATAGTACTACTCCATGTGATGAAATATACTTAGAGCCGACATGCTCACACGATATGGGTTCATGATCTTCAGCATCAGAGTTAGCAGAAGCTGTGTTTAAGGTCTTTTAGGGTGATCATGACTTCTTTGATGATGATGTGGTGTGAACATGTGGTGATGGATTGGCATCTTTTCTGCAACCAGCTACAACAGCAACCAGCTACAGCTTTCCACAGCTACAATCGCCAGAAGTTCCTGCATACGACAGTTAGCAATAAATCGACCGGTACTTACAAGTTTGGACTTCGAGACAGTCAACAGCATATTGTGAAAACTCTCTCTAATCCTTACCAAGACCGTTCCTAATCGAAAACCCACAGAGGGCTTTTTAAGATTTTACCGTAGTAAATCAACGATTAGGTGAGTCGCTGGAGATCACTCCACGACTGTAGACCGGTTGAAACCGCCGCGACCACTAAGCGTAATCCACAAGGAATTACCGAAGTGACCTGCTTTCAGGGCTGCTTGATGTTGACCCTGGCAGGAATTTCCATTCAATCATTGAGAATTACATAAGTAAATTCTCTCATAAATGTTCTGGCAAATTGCTAAGATCTGCGTAGGACTCTTAAGATTACAACTGGTGTCCTTAATGTTGAACACCCAGTGTAGAAATAATTTGTGTCCCTATGAGATCTTATTATGCATCTCGTGGCTCTAGACTCTATTGTGCGTTTTGATTTGGTGATCGGAGGCTGGAGAGGACTGCCACCTTTTCAATATCATCTAACTCGGAGTGAGAGAGACGATAGGAATGTATTGAACTCCGTGACAATTGAAACAAGAATCCTTTGAGGGACCTTGAGTGGCTAGGGAGGGTTGTGCAGCGTATCACTGGGTCCATGATACTTTGTCTTCAATGCCAGCAATCAACTAAGTGATTCTGACAGCATATGTATTGACCCGGTTTCTGCCTAAGTTGTAAGGAGGGCTATTTCTTTTCACCCTTTCTCTTTACAATTCTTTTTCATTCTTCAACCCCTTCAGTGCTTACCGAGACTTCATAACTAACACCTTGTTGGGTTTGTTCCAGTGTTAGCTCCATCTCAGTCGGCACTATTCCCTTATGCACATTTCTCCTTTTTAATCATACCTAAGGACTTCTACACTAACTAGTGGATTGTCCCTGGGTAGATCCCTCCGGCTCTGGCGGGATCGTGGGAACTTGAGCCTAACCTAACCATCCTTATAACTCCTTGCATTAAGTAAAATGGTCGGTCTTTGGTATTCATCCACAATTGCTAAACCAAATCTTTGAAAAATCTCTCAAAGTGTTCATGATACTGAAACACATTTTTGCAAACACTTGAGAGTTTTATATTTTTCAAATGCTCCCCCTCAACATGTGCTCGGTTGATTGTTTTATAAATTTGCACATGTTAGGTAGAGCTCGCACTTTATGAATTGATCCACTTTCAGAGAACAAGACCGATTCGAGACACGCTTACATCACTAGTTAGACTAGCTTGAAATTATTACCCGGCCTGGTCAAGTTCACAGAAAGTTTCTCGAAATGGTACACTCTACTCAGATACATCTTTTTCGAGACACGCTTACATCACTGGTTAGACCAGCTTGAAATTATTACCCGGCCAAGGCGTATCCTTTCGATTGATGACAATTCAAGTTTCGTCAATTCTTAGGTGAAGTCTGAGCCTTGTTCACACAAGATGCCATAATCCATTGTTTTGTAAAACCATTTGCTCCCCCTCAATATATGCATTGATATAAGAACGATTTTCGTACATATGGAGGAGCTTGCTTTTATGACCAACACATTTTGCTCCCCCTCAATATGTGCCTTGATATGCAAAATGGTTTAGCACATACGGGAGAGCTTACATTAATTACCAAATCATCACATTTTATCAGAATTTCCTATTTAAATCACATTCTCTCCCCCGATCAAAAATTTCAAACCATTTGAGATTTGTGATCCCAATTGATTTAAATACATTTAGAAAAATTTGGGAGAAAATGTGGCAGGTTTAAGTGTAATCTGATTTTGGAGCATACTATGCTCCCCTTGAAACAACGAGAGAGTGTCACTGCTGATGTTTGCACAAATATGGCAAGGTGTCGGAAATTTGAACAAATATGCTCCCCCTCAATTAATAACCCGTTTTCCATTAAAAGAGCTGTAGTCATTCAATTGAGCGACGGACATTTGTGAAAATTTAGTTCATTTTACCACCTTGTGTAACATCAAGACTCTCTTGAGGGATCTAACAAGATATAGAATCTTGATGAAAAGAAGACTTCTCTTCTTATATACGAAGTGATGCACTGAAACGTACATCAAGTCGGGAGAACATGGATATAAAGTAATCCATGCCCAGGTGAACATCACCCGGTTGGAGAAACAGCTGTCTTTTTGGCGACATGCTTTCCCCATTGTACAGTGCGGGTTGCAGTATGAAGTAACTGCAAGCCATTAAGACATGTTTTAACTGATTAGTATAACTTCTGCTCGAGCTTCATTTAAGAATCCGTGCCATTGTTGAATGACATTTCTAGATACGTAAATGTTATCGATAAACAGAAGACATGCCTAGGTAGAACTATTTTTGGTATTTTCTGATTTTTCGATTTTTATGGTTTTTATAGGTTTTATATTTTTGTATTTTTCTTTTTGATTTAAGATATATACAACTATGTACAAGGATATAAGAAGACAATCCTTTACTCCTCCTTTTCTTCCTGAAGACACTTGAGGGTTTCAGGAGTCATGCTTTTCTTGCCAAGGCGTGGGAGAATAAACTGAAACCTTTCTCTTGGGAGGGCCTTGGTGAAGATGTCAGCTAACTGAAACTCTGTCCTCACGAAGTATAGCTCCACAATTCCTTTTTCCACCTGTTCCCTGATGAAGTGATGCCTGATGTCGATGTGTTTTGACCTGGAGTGCTGAACATTGTTACAACAAAGAGCAATGGCGCTTTTGTTATCACAATATAGGGGAATTTTGTTGTATGAGAATCCATAGTCCGAAAGCTGTGATCGCATCCAAAGGATTTGTGCACAGCAAGCAGACATAGCAATGTACTCAGCTTCAGTAGATGATATGGAAGTACTCATCTGCTTCTTAGAAGACCAACTAACCAACTTTTCCCCTAAAAATTGAGCTCCTCCTGAAGTACTTCGACGAGTGTCTTGACATCCCGCATGATCAGCATCTGCGTATGCCGTTAACTCCATTGCAGTGTCCTTAGGATACCAGAGACCCATATGAACCGTGCCTTGAAGATATCGGAAGATCCTTTTCACTGCTTCAACATGCTTCTTGGTTGGTCTGGATTGATACCGAGCACACATACATACAGCAAACAGAAGATCTGGTCTGCTAGCCGTGATGTACATCAAAGATCCAATCATGCTTCGATACTGTGTTATATCAACTGGAATCCCTGAAGGATCTTCATCCAGCTTCGTTCTATCAACCATGGGAGTGTCAACAGGTTCACTTGAATGGAATCCAAACTTTTTCAGGATCTCGTTGGCGTATTTGGATTGATTGATGAATATGCCTCCGGGACTTTGAGAAACTTGTAGTCCTAAGAAGAATGACATTTGTCCCATCATGGACATTTGGAATTTGGAATTCATCTCCTTTGAGAAACTATCACATTCACCAGGATCTGTTGAAGCAAAGATGATATCATCTACATATATCTGAACTAGCAGTAGATGGTTTCTTGACTTCCTGGTGAATAGTGTAGGATCAACAACACCCTTGGAGAATCTGTTTGCAAGGAGGAACTTGGACAATGTATCGTACCATGCCCTTGGCGCCTGTTTTAGCCCATAAAGAGCCTTCTTCAAGCGGTAAACATGAGTAGGGTGTTCAGCATCCACGAATCCTTCAGGTTGACTCACGTAAACTTCTTCCTTTAAGTCACCATTCAAGAATGCCGTTTTGACATCCATCTGGTAGACTATCATATTACGACTAGCCGCATTAGCTAGGAAGATTCTTATAGCTTCAATTCTAGCAACCGGAGCAAACGATTCTTCAAAATCAATGCCCTCTTCTTGTCTAAACCCTTTAGCAACTAGCCGTGCCTTGTTCTTTAAGACATCACCATACTCGTCAAGCTTCACTTTGAAGATCCACTTTAAAGCAATGATCATTGCACGCTCAGGAGGAGGCACTAATTCCCATACTGCAAGTCGATCAAATTCATGGATTTCATCCTGCATAGCCTGGAACCAGCAATCTTTAGTCATTGCTTCTTTGGCATCTTTTGGTTCGACTTTAGACAGTACGGAATTGAAGAAGCACCATAGTGCATCAGTGGCTAGTTGATTACGTGTGGATACTGGACGTGAAGGATTTCCTATGATGTTGTCGATTGGATGATCACTGGTCCATTTCCTGAGATGGTCGTGAGGTTGATGGTTATGAACGGACGTAGCAGTGCTGTGTTCCTCAGGTAAGGATGTGTCTGATGAATGTTCAGGAGCAAATATGTTTTCAAAAGGAACCTCTTCAACAGGAGCAAAAGGATTCACTTCCAAAGAATTATTATCTGAAGATTCTTGCATTACTGGAGTAGTTTGAGTGTTTGATGAAGATGGCGATTGACTGGCAGCAGGAGCATTGTGACTGACTGATACTGAAGCTGCAGGACCTTCTGAACCTTGTGGGGCTTGAACCTCATTCATAGGAATTACTGCTGGTTCACTCGGGATGGTTCCATTCGTTGGCTCAAAGTATTCATCAAACATAGGATCGAATAACTTTTTCAACTCCTCACATGTAGGTGGCACATAAGAATCTGCAGGCGTGGAATTCTGTACAAGTCCTGAACTAATGGGTCCAGGAGACAAAAGGTGAAGATCGGGTCCAGAACTGATTTGTCCTGAAACAGGTAGCTCACTCAGCTCATCGAACGTAACATGAATGGTTTCCATGATTTTACGGGTTCTTTTATTGTAGATTCGATACCCTTTACTGTCAGGTGCATATCCAACAAAAATACCTATATCTGCTTTAGCTCTTAACTTTCCCAAGTCTTGACAATCGTTAGTTGGATAGCAGAGAGCACCAAACACACGCAGAAAGGAAAGATCTGGTTTCTTGTTATGAATTAATTCGAAGGGAGTCTTCTCATGAACCGGATGAATTAGGGACCGGTTTTGAGTGTAACATGCAGTTGCAATAGCTTCTGCCCAAAGAAACATCGGAGTCTTTGAAAATATAAGCATAGTTCTTGCAGCCTCCACCAGAGTACGGTTCCTTCGTTCAACCACCCCGTTCTGTTGAGGCGTGCGAGGGATACTTTTCTGATGCGTGATGCCAATACTTTCATAGAAATTACGGAGTTGTTGGTTAACAAACTCAGTACCATTATCTGTGCGGATGATTCTGACAGTTTTATCTAGCCTTACTTGCAGCTGTTTTATCAGTTTAATGATAACCTCTGGAGTTTCGTCCTTGGTTCTCAAAAACTTTACCCATGTGAACCGAGAATAATCATCTACTATCACCAGAACATACTTCTTTCCATTTATGGTTTGTATTCTCATTGGACCGCACAAGTCCATGTGGAGGGTGTGAAGAACTTCCAAGTTGGTGTTGACGGTTTTAGGCTTGTGGGTTTGTTTCTTGCTTTTACCCAGTTGACATGCAGAGCAGAGATGATCTTTCTCATATTTCAGTCTGGGCATCCCTCTAACAAGATCTTTACGGGAAAGATTATTTATGGTACCGAAGTTCAAGTGGTTCAAACGACGATGCCACAGCCATGATTTTGTTTTAGAGGCTTTAGAAAGCAAGCATATTGGAGAGGACTTCAACATTTCTTCAATTGAGATGGTGTATAGATTGGTGCCCCGACTGCCCTTGAGGAGATCTAAACCATCCAATTCTCTAACGAAACACGTATGCTTTCTGAAAGCCACTTCCAGATCTGAATCACAAAATTGACCCACAGAAAACAGATTGTGTCCTAGTCCTTCCACATAATATACCCTTGAGATTACACTATTACCAAACACATAATCTCCATAACCCATAATAGCACCAAAGTGGTCGTTCCCAAATCTAACTGTCCCGATAAACTTTTTCACGAAGTTCTTGAGCCGTGAGCGATCTCCAGTCATATGTTTTGAGCAGCCTGAGTCCAAATACCACAGGACGATTTGTACGACCTGCATTTGAAACCAGACAACAATGGATAACTGAAAAATGTGGATCCCCAAGTGCAATTGGGGTCCATTTGGTCAGCACACACATATTCAGGAACCACAGATTTCACAGATTCTACTATCTTTACTGTAGAGACAGAACTTGAGACAGGACAAGACCTAGATGGAAGGCATTGTGATTCTAAAGGCAAGATTCTACCAGTTGGTCTCCATTCCATATTCTTCACAATTCTATGCATATTCATTTTAGGTAATGGTCTCTGTTTTCCTAAATTGAATTTCCTTCCAGTGGGTCTCCATTCCTTAACTTTTACAATTTTATGCTTATTCATTTTAGGTAACGTGCACTGTTTTCCTAAATTGAATTTCCTTCCAGTGGGTCTCCATTGATAGCCTATGCTAGCAAATGTTTTTCCTGTTGCTTTCCAAACCTTTTTGCATGCTTTAGTTATCCTACCATTCTTAACATGGGATGATACAGAAGACATCAGGAAAGACACAACACATTCATCATGATTAGCAGAAATTAAACAATTGTCGCAAGTTTTACAGATAGCATTAGAATTCGAATTAATTACAGTACTTTTGATACTAGAATCAACACGATTCATCCTACTCATTGTAAACTTATTGTTCCTAGGTTGGGCTTCTACATTCTTCAAGTGATCATTCTTAGCTGGCGCAGTCATATCCTGTCTTTCATTTCCTCTAGACCTTGACCCGCTAGCTTGGGTGTCACTTTTTACTCCTGTAGAAGCATCGAAGGTAACATTAGTTTGTTTTTCTGTCACATGCCTTCCTGATAATGATGTGTTGGGTTCTGATGTTTTGGGTGGTAGGTCAAAGGCTACATGCTTGTTCACAACATTGGATGATGATGCAACACATCTATCTCTATGGCCTCTAAACTTAGGAATTGAGCCTATGGCATATTCTAAGTTTTCCTGAATCCTTTTCGTGAGTTTGCATGCATAGACAACTGCTTGATCAAGTGGCTTGTCATTCCTATCTTCTTCAACTACCTCACGAAGTGTGTCAAGACCTTCTCTAAGATGATCTAGATATGTTTGATGGGCAAGGCTGTTATTTCTAAGCTTAAACGGAATACGCCCAACATCAACATCATACTTTTTACAATCAGTAGCCTTTGGTGTATCACAATTACAAGTGGTGCATGGCATTTTACCTTTCACCCGAGCCTTAAGATTCTCAATTTCATTTGTCAAAGAGGTTATTTGATTATTATGATTGCTTCTTGTAACTTTAATAGAATCATATAACTCTTTGAAATGTTGTTTAACCTTTGAATTTTCTTCTCGATAACACTCATTTTCATAATGTAACTTATTTATGGTGTTTTGATATTGAAAATTCTGAGAATCTGAAGATGAAGGTTTATTGGTGCCATATACTTCACACTTGTTGGATTTCAATTGGGCAATTTGGGCCCTCAGCAGTCGGATCGTGTTCGTGTGAGCTTGAATTGTTTCATCACGTTTGCTTAATTCAAAATATGTATCAAACTCAGGAGCATCCGTGGATGTCTTGACATTTGATATTTTGCATTTTTCTTCTAAGTGTTGATGTTTAAGTTGCAAGTTCAGATAATCAACTTCTAGTTTCGAAAAACGTTTAACCATGTTATCATGGTCATCATTTTGAATTTTTTCAAGCAATTTCAAATTCTCCCCCTCAAGCTCAACAACACGATTCTGGGTGACATTTAACGCAATAGCATACTCATTAAATTGACAAGCAGACAATGCAGAATCAGTGACAGCGTAAAATACATCTTGTGCAATACATTTAGCAATCAAGTTGTCGTTAGTAATGAGTATGTTTTTTCTTTCAATCTCTCGACTTTTAAGTTCTATTGCATGTTCATTCACCTCATTTTCCATATCTTTAAACACTACTTTCATTTCATTTATTTCGGCTTTAAGGGCAGTTTGCAACCCTTCAAAGTGTTCTTTAAGTAGTTTAAAGAATGGCATGACCTCAGTTAAGTAACACCTTTTTGCATGTTCAAAACACCTTTCCCCCTCAGTAATGCCAGTGGGTGTGATTCTCTTCTTACATGTTTTATCGAAATCAGCAAACAGTTGCCAAAGCACATATAAGCTAATAAAGGTTTTGCATTCAGTGGGAAGAGACAAAGGCACCAAATTCCTAGGTGTATTGGGAGGATACACCGTTATGGACGCAACTTTTCTAATGAGGGGGTGTTGGCCTTAAGTTTTTCTACCTTAAGTTTTTCATTATCTTGTTTCCAAAATATCTGCTCAGGTGTTAACTTCTTTTGAGGAGCAAACACAGTCAAACGATTTTCTTCATAATAATCATGGGGTTTGATTATTATTCGTCTGGCTATGCACTCGGGATCCCTCATTTTCACATTCATTTTTTCCCTCGTTTTATCACTCAACTCATCCTCTTCATCAGTGTAGATATGCTCAGGTTGGTCATGAATATGCTTAAGCATCACATTACCATCATATAGGGCTGGTTGAAGTACTTGCATGTCCCTAAGGATGGTTGACTTAGGTTCACCTATCATGATTTTACTGTGCTTATCACTCAACTTTCTGTGCTTATGAATCATTTGAGCAGTTTGTATAGTTTGATTTTGTGTGTACAACTTATCTTCAAGCTTATTTTTTAACGTCTTGAGTCTAGAGAAATCATTTAAAAGAGTTGTTTCTTTTTGTTTGAATTCTTGCTTAAGTGTGGTTACACACTTTTGTGCTTCCTGTTTCTGTTTGACAGACTCTTCTAGTTGACTTTTCAAAGAACTCATCTCTAATTTTAATGTTTCTTCTCGCACTCTAGACTCTTTAATAAGTGTACTCATTTGACCTTCTAATTTCTGCTCACGATCATTAAGCTCAAACTTAGCACGCTGTTCATACATAGCAACTTGTTCTTTATAGATGTTTAGTCTAGTGATCAAGTTATCATCAGGGACAGGCAATTTGTTCTCATGGTACGCACATGCATTATCTACACAACCCGCATTATCTAAGGCACATACATTACTCATAGCACACATATCATTATTGACAAAGGATTCACCATTTGATACATCAGGAGAGTTGTTGCTATTCAAATACTGTTCATATGAGACAATATTGCTATTTTCCATATCAACATCACTTGAGTCAGAAACAACTGCCTGATGTACTTCTTCGGGAATCTGTTGTCCCTCGACAATATTATATGTGTCATAAATTTTTAGTACCTCAGATATCACAGATGCATTAGAAGGACCAGCTTGACGAGATGAGGCCAGGGAAGACAAGTTAGCCATGAAGATTGTTTGAGCAGTAGGTTCATCATCCACATCAGAGTCAAATGCATCACAGTCATCTGCCTTGAAGATGTTAGGATCATTAAGTGCTAGATCCTGAACAGGTTTCTCATCCACATCTTCGTCAAAAGTATTTCCTCCATCTCCTGCCAAGAATAATAACTCTTCCTCATCCAATACAGCTCCATTTTCTTGAGCTTGCATTAACAGCATCTTGTCTTTGAAGTAATCTGAGTTCTGAGGACGTTTAGGTTGATTGCAGTTTCTAGCAATGTGTCCAAGCCCCCCACAATTATAACACTTGATCTGTTTCCCTTGCCCCTGATTGGCATTCCCTGCTCTATTCTGCACAAAACCTCGACCCATGTTTCTACCAGCTCTCCCTTGCACATTCTGAACCACAATTTTCCCATCCTCCACCATTGCTAGATTGCGTGGGTTGGAAGAATTTCTTAACTGATTGTTGGTCTGTGGGAGTGATGCTTGAAACTGTTGTACCAGTAGAGAAACTTGATTGGTAAGGTTATCAATCATTTTGTTGGTCTGAGAGTAGCCTGAGTCAAGTTGTGAACTCATAGCAGGTACTTGTGAGTGAAGTTGGTGATAGCTTGGACTGGATGATGATTGGATTGTTGGTTGTACATTTGTTATGAAGGCCAGTGGGTCATTTGTAGTTGAAGGATTCAACTTTTCTCTTAGCACCCGATCATAGGCAGCATGCTTCTCATGTTGTTGCAAGTAAGCATAAAGCTGTTCATAGTTAGTCTCCCTTAAACCTTTGTTGAGTTTGACGGCAGTAACAAATCTGTCCCATTCAGGAGTCATGTTGTTCACAAACTTTGAGTTAAGTTGGATATTGGGCATAGTCATTCTGATCATCCTCATATCATTCACCAACTTATGAAATCTCACATAGTAATCTGTGACATTCTCTCCTGGGTTCATTTTGAAGTGCTCAAACTCATCATACAGCTGTGACTCACGATCTTCCTTTGTGAGTTCTGACCCTGCCAACAACATTTTAACGTTGTCCCACACAGCCTTGGCTTCAGTGTTAAAATTGATGAGCTTGTATACATCCTTTGGAAGACCTTGAATGACTATGTTTGAGGCTCTAATATCAGCATCATACCTCTTCTTTTCTTCTTCATTAAGATCATTATAGTTTCTAGGTCTATCAATGCCCAAAGTTACAGTCCCATCTTCACCAGTTGTAACAACATCTCTGGTGGTGCCCATCTGATAAGGTCCTTCGTCAATTGACTTAAGAATATTAACACCATTTTCTTTTCCCAAGCAGTAAAGTCTTATTCGTTGTGCCCAAGACTCATAATCCGTCCTATCCAGCATAGGTGGACGAGTATCAGATCCTGCTGCTTGAATATCATCTGATGATGTACTTGATGTGGTAGCCATAGTAACTACGGGATTTTACTGATCTTGTGATTTAACCGAGAAATCGAATCTTTCACGGGAATTTCTAAAATCACCAAGACACAAACCGCATACAAGTCTGAGAGACAAACCGAGTAGATACAAACCGAGTAGATTCCACAGAGACAAACCGAGTCTATACAAACCGAGTCTACACAAACCGAGTACACAGCTGGGACAAACTGAGTAGGTACAAACCGAGTAAAATCCTTAGAGACAAACCGAGTCTACGTAGCTGGGACAAACCGAGTAGACACACAAACCGAGTAAATTTACACAAACCGAGTAAATTCTTAGAGACAAACCGAGTCTACACAAACCGAGTCTACACAAAGCTGGGACAAACCGAGTAGATACAAACCGAGTAAAATCCTTAGAGACAAACCGAGTCTACGTAGCTGGGACAAACCGAGTAGACACACAAACCGAGTAAATTAACACAAACCGAGTAAATTCTTCGGAGACAAACCGAGTCTACACAAACCGAGTATGCACAGCAGGGACAAACCGAGTACGCACAGCAGGGACAAACCGAGTGGACACAAACTCCCAGGCACGTCACTTTCACTGCCTTTTGTCCTTTAGCCTAAACGAGTAAAAGGACAAACCGTGTCCAAGAATTGACACAAACCGAGTCCAATAATCGTCCAAAACAGACAAACCGCTGCCAAGAACAACACAACTACAACCCACGAATTTTCTCAAAATCACCACACCGTTCTTAGATCTGTGAATCCAAACACTAAATACCACTCTAATACTATTCTTAATCTAGAAAGTACAAAGAAAACCAACTCTAATCACTAAACAAAGTACAAAGATGAAATTTATGCTACTTAAACAAACCGAACCAAAACTTAAAGAAAAACTACAAATCTAAACAAATCTAACCAAGGAAAACCTAAAGAACTACACAAATTCAATATAAAACAACCTCAAAACACTAAACAAAAACACAAAATGAAGCGTATGCCACAAATCGAACCGAACAAAGATCTTGAAAAAACTCCAAATCGACCCAAAAGTAAAAACACCTCACAAACTACACAAATTCGTGAATACCAACTCTCATGGACCTAACCATGGCTCTTGATACCAATTGTAGGGTATTCACAATGCATGAATCACTAGCTTGAGGCTTGTATGGATCGAATGAAGGAGGTTTTAGAGAGAGAAATGGGAGCCTTTTAGTGAGAGAAAGAAACTAGAGTAATATTAGATTGAAAAGGTCCAACCCTTCCCATGTGTGGGAAGGGGTATATATACTACTACATATTATGTCCCTAGTGGACTGTGGAGCGAGCTGACAGAGGGGAAAGCCCCGACCCACTCCACAAATATAGATACAACTAATACTAATATTAATATTACTAATAATCTATGAGCTATGATTATCTAATAAGTACTCGGGGTGACCGAGTCTTCTGCTGAATATTCATATTCCTAACACTTATGTTAATTTGTTCCCGAATTTCTATATGTTATTCAACTTGTACTTTTACAGATGTCAGCAGCAGTCGCGCGCGGTCACGGTAGTGACGGTGCCGGTGACCCATCTTCCCCTCCCCGTCAGATTGAGAGCGGTTGCCGTGGTGGTAAGAATTTCTAGATTATTTTCAAAGAAACTTAAACTTGATCATTTGAATTTGGTTACATGTTACTTTATGACGTTTTCACTCACTACAATTGTAGGATTACAGCGACCCCGAAGAGGAGGTAGGGCGAGGGGGGAGGCAGGGGTGGAGGTCGGGATGGCGGCAGGCCGCGGGTCCGTCAAGCCACGAAGAATGTGGCCCTCAAGAAAGCCGTGGAACTTAGCGGCCCGCGGTCGATTGAGTTCGAGTATAATGATCAGGGGACGTACGTTCATGTGGGCAAGCACACCGGCTGGTTCAGTAACTACGTCGGCGAGCTGATTAGGCAGATGTCGTTGCACTATCCCTCCTGGTACGATATAGAAGCGAAAAAGAAGGCGCACATCATTCCACAGCTCGGGGTCAGTTATTTCATTTTCTTTTTATATTGTTATGTTATCGTGTTTATTTATTTAAATGTACATATTTATTTAAATTTGTTTATTTATTTATATCTCTATATTTAATTATTTGAATGTGTACATTTATTTAAATTTGTTTAAATGTGTATATTTATTTAAATTTGTTTATTTATTTATATATTTATATTAATTTTAAGGGATAATGACAAAAATAGCCCAAACACAAATGGGCGCTTCCCTATCTAACCCGAAATCCGAAAATAATTGTGTTGCCCAGGGCAACCGGCATTTTTTGGGGCAACCGAAGGATTTCCAGTGTATTTTTTGGGCAACAATCGCCCTTTTTTGGGCAACTGGGGGAATTGCCCAGGGCAACCGGGGTAGAAATATCCCATTTGGGTTTTGGGCTATTTTAGTAATTATCCCTAATTTTAACTATATTTGATTGTAGCGAATGTTTAATTTGGAGCGCCACGTGCGCGAATCACGCTGGCAGAACATTCTGACCGGCATCAATGCGTATCTGGCTAGGCGATACGTGGACAACAAATATGACCTGAAGCGTGATTTCTTTACCAGGGAGGGTGGGCCTGCGAATGTAGATGTGATACAAAGAAACCGTCCTCTGAACATGGAGCAGTCTGTGTGGGAGGAGCATGTGAAGTTATACATGTCGGAGAAGACCGTGAAACGAGCTGCTGTGAACAAAGAGAACCGAAAGAAGAACAAGCTTTACTGCCGCCACGGTTCCAGATCACACTACAAGAATTCAGCCGAATACCCACGAAATTTACACACAAACGTTAAGTTGCGGGTATTTCCCCACCAATTACCCGCAAAATAACCATGCTCGTTGGCTAATAATATGATCATAATTTAACCTTGACTTTCCCATGAATTTACACACGAATTTACCCACGTAATTGTGTCACGTGTGTGATTTGTGGGTAGATTATCCCCGCTAAAATATTTCCCACGAGTTACCCACTAACATTGTAATAATGGGTAAAAGTATGGGTAGTGTGATGGGTAAATTCCTTTTCCCACAAATTAAGTACTTTTGTTTATCCGTGGTTAATTTTTTGTGGGCAATTGGTGGGTAATTACTTAAGAGTGTTATTACATACACCTTAAAATTTTTGGGTGTTTTCTTGTGAGTAGTGTTTTTTTTTTTTTTTTTTTTTTTTTTTTTTTTTTCCTTTTCTGTTTTTGTTTTTTGCGCATAAATGTATAGCCATGGTTTCTCCTACGTTTTGTCATCGTGGTTATGCAGTATAAGTTATCATTGAAAACAATACATGGTTACTTCATGATTAGAGATTCATAAATATTCATCAATTTCGACAAAATTAAAAATAAAATAAAACAATAATAATAATAAAGTGATGTTTAAAAAAAATAATAAATAATAATAATAATAATAATAATAATAATAATAATAATAATAATAATAATAATAATAATAATAATAATAATGGTTACTTTAAGTAAATCGGAAATTTATTTGAAAAGTTAGAGATGAAACTGTAAAACTATCGTGCCCACATATACCGCAACATTTCCCCATTTGCATTGTCGTGACTCTATCCTTGACACCATATGAGGTGTTCCTAAGAGGTCCTCCTTTTCTGACAGTTCACGATTGTGGCTACGATTCTATCACAAAACTATGTTCTCGACGATCAACTAAACGAGATCTTTTAACGAATTATTGTCATGATATTGCTTCGTCATGCTTAACCGCAAAGTTCTCATATTTCTCGGTGTACTTATGCACTCTAACTAGTTACATTTTGCTAAAACAAGATTTACTTATGAACTAAATGTGCCGACTGACCAAGAAATGAACAATTGTTCAAGTGACAATTAGTGAGAAATCACCCATACCCCGCCCCTTCGGGATTGGGTATATTGTTGTTGTTGACAATTAGTGAGTAACCGAGATCGAACTCATAACCTATTTCCTCATCGCCTCATTTGACCATGACAAATGCATAAGGAAATACCATTACTCTTTTCATGTATGGCAACTTCCTTTAGTTACATTATCAATTATCTCTATTACTTATAAAAAGTGTATCTCTTTTTTTCACACTTGAATTTTACAATCTTGATACATAAATTAATGTAGTTTGCCTAAATTATCTCTAAGTATCCCTTAAACTTGAAAACTTTTTAAAAACTTTGCAACTTAGTAATCTTTTCTTGATCAATGATAAACTTATCAACTTTTCGAAAGCACACACTATAATAATTTTAAAAAACACAAGCTTTGTATTTCAAAAAACATACGCTTTGCATCAAGTATCGAACCACAATCACGATTTCGTAAATATAATTATTTGCTATATATCGTCGTTTTACGCGGATATTTATCTAATTTTAATAATGTAAAAGTAACTATCATTCCAATAATATTATATATAGACACCAACACACTCACAAATTACGTTAGACTAATGTTTCCTTAGCAAAAAGTCAAAATTTAACAAATAAACATTGCTAGAATGAAAATGATTAATAAAAAAAATATACAATATTAAGTACAATTTGAAACTCCCTCTTCTATTTTGGAGGCTCCCGCTTCTAATCCATTACCCCTCATTTAAAAAACTTAACTGATAATTAGTGGGCATGCACCCAACTTCCTTTTAACTAGGCTTAACATTAGGGAGTCCTCAAGTTATAATTCAACTCTTGCATGCAATATCTTGATAAAATCTATTTTATTTGTTTTTAGAATTACTTATTTCAATTCATTTGGTGTTAAAAAATATTTTTTGTAATTCATCTAAACCAGTCAGCCTCATCCATATGCGTTGCAGTACTTTTTTTCTCCTATCAATTATCATTTGGGCTTGATTGGCATGAAGTTTGAATTCTAAATGGATGGATTACGTGGTGATTCTGAAAAAGGTTTGCTATGGGATTGATTGTAATACCAAATATGTGCATGTTTCTATGTCAATAATCTGCAATCAATCGAGTGCTTGAATCTATACATGTTTTTTTTATGTAAAATTTGAAATTGAGTGGTATAGTTATCATTTTATTTACATTTTATGTTGAGTGCTTGGAAATTTTTTACTTAGAAGGCTATATATATTTTGAGGAACTGGTTATTGTAAGTTTAATTTCATTTTTTTTTTGTTAGTTTCACTTTATTATAAACATTGATGTGACTTGGAAATTTATAATTTATAAATAAAATTGTATAGTTGGACAAATTTTGATTCGTTTAGTTCAGTTCCTTTCAACTAATTTTTTGATATTACATGGTTGTTCTTTTATAAAGGTGTGTTAGTATGTGTCATTAATTAGAATGTTACTTTGAGTGCAGATTTTATCATGTTAGTTAATGAAGCATGAGATGTTGAGGTTATGAAGACATGTTTCAACGACATATTTGCTACATCAAACGTGATTGATCAAGTGAAACTTCTATTCATTGTGAGTAAAGGGTTTTGATTACTAGACTACTAAGTAATACTTTGTTTTGGATCCATATAACTTCATTTTATATATCTAATACTATGTGTAGTGGTGTGTAACATTTTTTTTTTTTTTGTTATTAAGTAGCACACTCCAGTTTTAAGATGTATAGGGGTCGTTGTATCCAATATTTGATATGAACTCCAAAATTTGTTTTATAAGTTTTATTTAGTTTAACCTGTTTCAAAATTGTGTATACTGTTAATTTGATAATTATTAAGTATTACATGTATACACTTGCAGGATAACATATCGCACTTAGGCTAGCGCATGAGGTTAATTCAGAATGTGCATACGCTACAAAAAAACTCACCAGATAATCTGCAATAACATACGTATTTGTTCTCTTATTTGACAGCAGCTTAGAGGAGTACTTAGTAGACAATGCACGAAATGCAACAAACACAAAGACCGGCCAAGGATGGAGGGGCAAGTGAAGAAGAAATAATCATTAGTTTAGTTAGACACTATGAAATATGTACAAATAAGGTTTATTTTGTTCTATTTAGAGACTCAAATTATGTACAGAATGATGATTTGATTTTATCTCATGGAATTGCCTATTTTTGAATGTACTATTGCTAAAAAGATCGGTGGTTCCACCGATAACTGAGGATATCTCTAATTTCGCCCTGGATTTCTACACACGATTGTATCTATGGCTAATTTAACCACAGAATGTTATGGGTAAACTAGAAAGATTTACCCATCTATATATATAATAAACAAAGGTTTTTTTGAATTTTTGACATGTCACTAATGCCACATGTATTCCCTTGCCATGTCATAAATGCCACGTCAATTAATCCACTTGGCGTATAAACATTTACATTTTGCACCCTTATTTCGATATTTGTTTGACTGACATTTATTAGTTTGTTACAACTTCTATATTGTTTTGCCATTTATTCTGGATAGTTAATAGATAATTAATATTGAATTGTAACCTTTACTTTTGTTTCCTTTTAAGTCTCAATCTTCAACTTTAGGTGCTACGTAACTTAGAATGCTATTCATACATTGCATCCAAAATCGTACTATATTAACTTGCAGGTGTATAACAAATGAGTTGAATATGGTTTATTTTATGGTCCATCAACTGGTACTAAAATTTGTTATATATATTTTGCATTCATTTTATAAACTCTAATTTCAGTAAGGTTTGCAATGGATGGAAAATGATTGATCTGAATAAGGTTCGCATCTCATCATGAAAGGTAACTCCGATTAATCATTTTTTTTATGATTCCGTAATAGTTGTTGTTAATTAAAGAATGACTTGATAATTTTTCATGACTAGGGTTTGCAACAGGATGTAGAATGGTAATTATACTCATGCAAGGAAGATTGGATTATTAATGTTCCGTTTCTTATACTATCATCTAAGTTTTGTAATAAATCAGTATCTCATGGTATTCACACTTTGTCAACTTTCTCTCTTATTTCATGGTGGCACGAATGTACAATGGGCTAATAATTCGATGCAGATAACACAAGCTACTGATGCACATTGTTTTTGTTTGAGTTAATTGCCTAAGAATATATCCAACCTAAATCACAAAACTTTTGAAATCATGATTTTCTGTATATTTTGCTCGTGGAAAAATGACCATAGGATACATAGAAAAGCACAAATTCAAAAGTTTTGTGTTTTATTAGGAAAAAACGTCCACTACATAGAATTATAATGATAAGTTATATACATTCCCATAAAATTAACTCTTTTTCTTTTGGTTATTAATTGATATGATTTTCAGTTATTTGTATACAATATTCATATATGGTAATTACATAACTATCATGATCAATTCAAGTTCATTAAGGAACAACGAGCATTTGAAACTACAAAGTTGAAGGTTTATACAATAATGTTATTGGTTATGGAGGTGCAGCTTAATTTGTCAATGGAGAACACTGATAAGGTATATTCGCAAGTCAACCATCACTTCTGTTGAGTGATAATGGCCATTTTCATTTAACTACAAAGAATAAGATACTAAATAAGTATGACTATGTTATGTCACATTTTTGGTTTACTTATTCTCTCTTTTTCGTTTCTTCCTGATCATTCAAAATGTGGCAATGCCGACTCATTTACTTATGCACGGGTCGAATAACGTTATTGTTATATGCAAGTACTGTGCCAATTCGGTAGAAAACTTACAAATAGCTACGAAAGAAATGCGACAAATGAGCCAAAAGATTCTTAAACCTACTAAATACATTATTGGACAAGCTTATATATGGTTATTGTTGGTTTTGATTTTTTAGATATTACAATGCCTTATGGTTTATGTTGCATTGTTGCCGGTGGTGATGGAATTGGCATGGTTGAAATGTCCCTGTTAATAGGTAAAGAAAAGTTCACGACTCCATAAACGATGGATCTTTCCTAGCAGTGAGTTGCGTTAGCCCTTAAGGCTGGATGTTTATATATCAAATGCAATCTCAACAGTTGCAGCCAGTGTTTTGCATAATGTTGTATGTGTGAGTAAATCCAAAGACATTGGGATACTATAGATTTGTTAATCTCACAATCAATAATGATAGTTTGCTATAATTAGCTTTTTTGTCTTAGAACTTTTGTTTAATATTTGCAACGAGGAAGTAACTACTCATATGTGTTCCTAATAAGGTATTTTGTATTAGAACTTATTTATATGATTCAATGGATATAGTCTTACTGTATGATATACGTTCAAACTTATACAACTTTTGAAAGCAACGCCAAGTTATAAAAAAATATACATGTTTAAGCTTACTTATATGTGTTCCTAATAAGCTAACTTACTCGACTATTTCAAACTTATTATAAGCCACCCGTGATTTATCACGGGTTTATAAGCTAGTGATCTATACACATAAGTATATATGTGGGTAACTGCACCCACAAATTACACATTAATACATTGTGGGTAAATTCGTTGTCTTTTAACAACCCCGCGAGTGGTTTTCCCACAAAGTTTATAAACTTTCCCACCAAAAAGTCATGGGTAAAACTTGCCACGGATTGAAAATGCCGTGGTTAAATAATTAGCATCGAAGGTTTTACCCATTTAAATGTATTTGTGGTAAATTCGTGGCTATTAGCCAATCACCCACGAAAATATGTCTTTTACCCACATATTAGGTCCGTGGCTATTCGACTGATTTCTTGTAGTGTCATTGGCCGTTTCTCGACACGAATATGTAAGACACATTTTATTTTTATAAGATTATTTAATTTTAATTATATATTAATTAAAAGTATTTATACTAAATAAAATATATACGGTGTTGGATTTATCATTTTAATTTATTTCATCCTATATGCATGTGTATATACAGTTTGAGAACAGCGAGGACCAGGACCCGTCCCTCATCCAGAGCTTTTTTTACACGCATTGCAAGGATGGTGTATGGTTGCAGGATGAGGCTCGGGTTCAATATGTAAGTATCCCTTTTTTTTTCTTTTTTTTTTTCTTTTTTTTTCAAACACGCACTTTAATGATTTATTAAAACATGATCTAGTAATTAACCCGACTAATATATTAATTTTCTCATTTTTTAAAACTACATAGGAAGAGATGGTCAGGCTAAGGGATCTCAGATCGGATACACCTACAGGGGTAGCGTACACAGAGGAGGAGATACTTGCCCTGGTAATAAAGGGCAAGCAGCGGGGTCATATAGCCGGCAGGGGCAGGGTGGTACCCGGCTTGAGCAGGCCACCGTTACTATACACCCCGCCTCCACCTCCAGGTATGTACAGTGGGATAATACTAATAGATTACTCATGACTCATCTTATGTATTAAAATGACCGTTTTTAAATTTTGATTATTTCATTTTTAGGTGTGTACACTGGGCCTCAGATCGACGAGAAGCTTGCTGAAGCTCAAAAGAAGATTGATGAAGCTGAGAAGAAGAGTGTTGCAGCTGAGAAGAAGAGTGATGCAGCTGCAGCAGAAGCTAAGGAAGTTAAGGAGCAGCTCGCTTTGTTGATGGGTTATGTCCGGAGCAACCCGCAATGGCACGAGTTTATTAGCCAGATACCTTCTCGAGGTGAGGTAGGCTCAGGCAGCGGGTGTGGCGCGGGAGGGAGTGGCGCAGGCGGGAGCGGGAGTGGCTCAGGCAGCGAGAGTGGTGATGATGAGGATCGTCGTAGCGATGATATGGATGACGAAGAGGGGCGGTAGAGGTATATGTGTTATTTTGTGTTGTACTTATCTTTGAAACTGTAACCTTTTGGCGACTTGAACATTGCGGATATTGCAACATTTGTAGATATAGCAGCTAGGTCTAGCGATTATAACACCTGTTTTGTAAAGTTTATAACGTATTTTGAGGGTGTTTAGCGGTTATATATAACCGTTTTAGCCGTTATAAAGTTTATAGCCGTTTTGTAAAGTTTATAAGTGTTTAGTGGTTTTGGATGTGTTAGTATTCAGCTAGAAAATTGCAGGTTTTGGTAGATTTTTTCCGAAATTTTTTTCGGAAAAAATCTGAAAAATTGCAGCTCCACTATAATTATATGTCGACGACATGTCGTCGGCATTTAATATCTAAATCAATGTATAGCTTTAATTTACCGACGTCATGTAGTCGACATTTAATATCTAAAATCATGTATAGTTTTTAATTTACCGACGTCATGACGTCGGTATTATTAAAATCTTGTTGACCATTATAAATTAATACCGACGTCATATCGTCGGTATTAATAAAATCTTGTTGACCATTATAAATTAATACCGACGTCATGTCGTCGGTATTAATTTATAAATTAATTAGGTTTGCTAATCCGATCGTTAATTAGTACGTCGTCGGGACAATCTTGTCGAACCACAAAAAACTGACTGGAAAAACGTGTGGGCCCCACCTTGTCATCGGGGTTTTTTGTCGGGAAGTTGAATAGCGACGGAGCATTGTCGACAAGAGTATGTCGACGTCATGTCGTCGGCATCTTAACGTCGGCACTGTTGAAAAAAGACGTCATGTTTTTCAATATTCACATACGAAATTAAGTTTTAACGGGTTTATAACTGTACGTAAGAGCTATTTTTTATTCGAGTTAGACGCGGTTAACTTCATGTGGTTTGGTTATCTCGACAGCCTCTTGTTACAAGGTCGTCTGGGAATTGGCCAAACTTTGTGCCCCTTTGATCATGTTAACGTTCTTTGGTTTGCCATTGTTCGTTATTGTCTTTTGTTTATGGCAATATTCATTTTCATATGGTGAGTTTTAGTATTGATATTCACCAAAACTTTGATTCACTTTTTCGTTATCAAATACAGTAGGAAACTATATGTACGTAATTCACCTTTTAGACTACATCTATATTGTTGCTTTATGAGTTTTAGTATTGATATTCACCAACTTTGATTCACTTTTTCCTTCATGTCTTTTCTGGAGGGGCATAATTCCAAAAGATGGAGATGATATGTTTAAATGCAATGTTTTATAACGTCAGCAACACACTACTATATGGTAATTTGTCTACAAGTTTTTCGTTAGATTCTTTTTTCAGTGTCTCTCCTTTCACTACCCTTCACCAACAACTGTAATTCTACTTACTCTTTAAATTTAGAGTATATGGGTGACCAAATGAAACAAGTAAATTAGGACGGGTCAAAATAGCAGGTAATTCTGAATGATTGAAATTGAGAAAGATCGATATTGAGATTTCATATTGGACATGACTGAGTTTTGAAAACTTTGCTGCATTGGTATTTTAGTGTAAAATAGATTGAGTTTAATATGCAAATAAGGGTCGACACTTATTTGGATATTAACTGGACTAACGGGGTTCCAAGGGGGCGTAGCCCCCTTGGTGGGGGTTCGGGGGCAACGCCCCTGAGAGAAGCAGGGTCCAAGGGGCGGCAGCCCCTGGCAGGGTCCAAGGGGCAGAGCCCCTGGCTGGGGTCGAGCTGCCAGGTCAGCTGGAAAATTTTTTATTTGGTATAACATTGCTATGTTAGAAATTCATTAGAATTTGTTTTTCACCAAATAAAACATATAAAGTTGATGCTCGTTTCTGCTGATATGGTTCCTGCTGATAGCAGATGGTTTCTGCTGATATGGTTTCTGCTGATATGGTTCCTGCTGATAGCAGATGGTTTCTGCTGATAGCGTGGTTCCTGCTGATAGTGCATGGTTTCTGCTGATGTGGTTTCTGCCGATAGTGTATGGTTCCTGCCGATAGTGCAGTGTTCCTGCTGATTGTGTAGATTCTGCTGATAGTTGGTTACAGTTAATATAACCGTTTTGCAGTTATCAGAACCCAATAACCGACCATATAAAGGGTCTAATATATTCTCTATTTTGAGATATATAAAACAGAGGCTGATCAAAACGATTTTGATCATAACGAATCTTGCAAACATACAATCATTCACAAACTTGAATCAATTAGATTTTATCCGGTCGTTAATTGGTATACACTCCAATTTAATCGATCTGAAAGCGTACTATTCGTGACTTCTAATTGCTATCAGGATACCAATCTCACCCCAATTACCACATATAAACAACATTTGCTACATTAGGGATGATTTAATTCTCTTGGTTGATACATCATCGCCATTATGTTTTTTTATTTTATTTTGATCTCATCCCAAAACGCTTGAAAAAAAAGTTCATCGAAAGTATATAGAAGTGCTCTCCCCCACTAAAAAGAGATGATTTAATTCTCTTCGCAATAGTATGATTTATTTCACGTAACGATTACTCGTTAGTGTACCAAAAATTATTTAACCCACCCAAAAGTAAAATTTTAGCTCCGCCCCTTTACATGCCATGATCTTTTTGTTTGTTGGCCATTTGTTAGTGTTTATCCTTTGTGCCATGAACGTATGTGCTTTGGTTCCTTTTATTCAATGATATTCTTTCTATTTCAAAAAAAAAATAAAAAAAAAATAAATAAAAAAAAAAAAAAAAATGGCAATATAGTCATTAACTCACTAACATTCATGTAGACATTCAAATACGCCGTTTATATGACGAGCACCATGCAAATTAGTCTTTCGTATTCACAGCACAACATAAACATTTATTTCCATCACACTTAACACATACTAATTTTGTGTTTGGAGGTTGAGCTGTTCTACAGATATCTTCACATAACTCGTTTGAACAAACTTGAGAAGTAAGGCCGAACACACTCCTTGGGTCACTCCTCGGTCGATTGCGCAACAAATACAAAACAAGATATTAGATATAATAACAAACAAATGAAATTAGTGACTTAAAACTTTTTTAATACGATTTTTGTAATAATTAAAAAAGACAAATGTCTTATCACACTCGGAGCATTCTTTTTTAGTGAAGTCAGCCATACTAATTATGAAATTTGTAGTTAACATATAGAAGAAGACAAAACAACAAAGTTTTTTTCCATTGTGAATATGAAAAATACTGAAAATCGCAAAACAATAAAAACCTAGAGCTTAGTATTTATAACATGTATGTGTAGTGATAGTATTTATAATTGTCAAGTGATTGTGTAAATATAAATTCGTAAACTTTTGTAGATACGTTACTCACGGTTATCACACCTTAATAATTTTTTCATTAACTAGTTGCTTGGTTGTGCTTTTGTTGAATGGGTTTTATTCTTTATGTTAAGCCCAATTTATTGTTTTATTTTCTTGGCCCAGTTTGGGTTATTGTGTTAAATAAAAGCCTTCTAAGTTTTCTATTTTATTTTTTATTTTAAATAAATTGAAACCTTTTAGTTTTAGATAATATTTTTTATTGAGTAAGTGATTTTTTTATATGTTTCATTGTGTTTAGGGTTGAATGCGTATAATGGCAAACACTTTATTATCATGCTCATTGTTTGAACATATAGTATAACGGGTAATAATATTTGGTAACTTTGTTTTGAGGTTTAATATTGTGACAATTTATAAGTAATATTTAAAAAAAAAATTATAAAATTATATTAGATTTTTAATACTTATATTGTTATAATACCGGTGCACGCACGAGTTTTTACACAATTTTTTCATTATGTGTTAATATCGATTAATATTTTGTATAGATTTGTGTTGCACGAAGAATTTGACTTTGTTTAACTGGCATGATTTTTAGGTTGATCTTGTTTAAATTTAGCTATTGATATCATGCTTCAGACATTATGTGTATTTAGTAGCACATAGTGACCTTGACAATATATGTGTCGTTGTTATATGTAAAATCTCATCAATTTATTTTCTATCACATAGTATTTACATTATTACAGGGGCGGATCTATGTTGGGGCCCGCCCCCGCCCCCCTCTTTTTTTCGTTTCGTAGTATTAATTTATCCGTATTTCGTTCGAAAAAATTTATATTTATTAAGCCGGCCCCCTCCACAATTTCCTTCAAGATCATCCACTGCATCATTACACCATTATGGGTCAATAGTAACATTATCACAGTTGATCAAGTGATCTAGAAATTTGGCCAAAAGACAAGGAAAGCTCGAAAATTCAAGACATACATATGTCGATTATAAATCGAAAAGGGTGTTCCAAAGGCTGAAAATGGAAAGAGCTTATTTCCAAAATGTTGAATTGTTAAGAGTTATTTCTATATCAAGTTTTCTTTATTACTTTACCCAATTTGAACCGAAAGAGTTGGTGGGAACATTGAATGTTTCATTTAAACTCGAAGTAGTGTGACATAACTTATACGTGTTTCGTTATGGCCGGTCTGTATTATGTCCGTTCAAAACATGCTTTTTGAGTATATGTTGCTTTTAGATCATACCAACAACATGACTAGGCTTGATAGAGAACCGAAACTTGTATCAAGCGGTTTACAAGAATATAGACATCAACCTTTGTTATATATGTGTAGATGGTTAAATTTTAAGACCATAGAAAGCACGCTCAAAACGTATTGACAGCAAAGGTCCACAATAAGGGACCATACATAAGCTCGATACATAAGACCATAGAAAGCACACTCAAAACGTATTGACAGCAAAGGTCCACAATAAGGGACCATACATAAGCTCGATACACAAGATGGTCGTGGAGGTACGGACCAAAACGACATAAATCTCATCTTTTATGGATGCAATAACTCATTAATTAGTGGGTCTCAACTAAACGCAAATGGGTCCAAACTAACCACAAAGCGTCTTCAATCAAATAATACGTAAGCAATAAATATACTTGGTCTTATACGCAGTGACAACTCAGAACTAAAAGTCATCGATCTAGTTCGTAATTATGTTAAAAATAAGAAGACTAGTAAAACAAAAATTTTGGACAAGGTGCATTTCAACGCAACTTTACATTACGGAGGAACAATTCATGCGGTTCAGAAGCACCCCCGAGAACCCCCCTCAGTACACAAGGTTTTTTTTTTTTTTTTTTTTTTTTTTTTTTGTCTCTCAACATACTTCAATTTTATGTTGGAGCCTCAAATAAGCTCCATGTTTGGGCACTTTGTTTTGAATACAAGGCTCAAATTGGTGGCAAAGGTGTAATTGTATAATGCCATGTGTACATTGAATGTGAGTCAGAAAATTTGCATTGAATATTTAATATGTGATTCATTTCTCACCAGAAAAAAGGCAAGATTATAACTTTGCAATAACATTTGTGGGGTGTCAATGTGTCATTGTTGGATCACTATTGTCTTGCACACATTTGTCAGAAACTTCAATTCATATTCGAATCTTGGCTGGATTATGGCAAACTTTGTGGATTGAGTTGAGCTCTCATGTTTTTTGAAATATATAATAGGTATACTATTTTATTCGTTTTCGCAACATCTCATTACATGAGAAAGTACTTGAACCAAATCCAGAAGGTTTGGTTCATGTTGAATTATGTTTGCATGAACCCATAATTAAGGCCTTAAATGTGTATGTCTCAAAATGAATGAGTTAAACAAGTTAGATAAAGAGTTAAAAGCTTAGATATAGCTGAAACTTGAAAGTGGATAGTTTGATCTTCCACCAACCATTATTCCTCAAATCGGTGGAAAAGCTTTGTAGGGGATAAACAGAATAAAACGAAAACAACCGGATATTATTTGAATCTCTGAAAGGCGTGTGAACACTTTCAGATCGAATCAATTCGGTGGTTCTCCCGAATTATTCAATCGGATACAATTCAGAGATTGAGAACGTTTTAATTTTTTATAAGTTTTTTTAGCAACAAATTATGACTATAAATAAATTATATTAGTTCCTTTATTTGAAAAATAAATTCTTACACACATCACCTGAAATCAGTGGTGCAGCAATGACTATATATGCTTCATGTCCTAACTCCTATGCATGTTAGCACACTGATGTATATAGTGCAAGTGTGCAAGTGACTGCTTCACTTGTAATTGTATCATGATGGGGGTTTTATTTAGGTGTCAAAATAAATTCATTTATATGGATAGATTGGTTGGTATTCACTTTTACTTTATGAGAAAAACTTGATCGAACTTAAACTTAAACTAAATTGCATGGTATACATTTGCTTAAAACTTAAAAAATGAGTAATGTTGTTAAACTAAAATACGTCTACAATACATACAAAAAATTGTACACATAAATTAACATGGAAGCTTTTGCATGATTGCATTTCACTGATGAAGCTAAAGTAAGCAATAAAAGTCTAGTACTTTGAGTTTTTATAAGCACTAGATGCATTTGTACAAGATAATTTAATAGCATTAGCTTATAAATACGTACTTGTAATTGAAGGGTTTGGCAATATGATTGATGCGAGAAGTAGGATTTTTTTCTTGATTTTATGTAATATTTATATGGGTAGAAAGATTAGTAGAAGGATTTTGTAAGATGATTTAGTATTTCTCTTAATCAAGAGGTATGTTTCGGATGTCGAAAAGAATGACTCATCGTCTCATTTTGGAGTTTAGGTCACATGCAAAATATTAACCAATACATTTTGATCAGTTTATGACATTTTCAATTTTTCTAACTAATTTTTGCAAATGTTCGATCATGATGTATAGACAAAAAGGGTACGTATATAACAACCGAAAAGTCTTTTTGAAAGCAGACCTTTTACTCTTAGCTAAAATGTGATTGTCTACATCATATTTCTCGCTTTAGCGGGATTGGATATTATGTTTGTGACAATAAGGGTATGCATGTAACTCTTTGGAACAATAGGACAAATTTATTTTCCAATAAAACATGTGCAAGGCAATGATAATTCAACGTACTATAGTACTCTACTTCGAAAGAATCAAATACAACGAAATTTAAACTTATTTCTCAAAGCTGATAGTACAAGTTTAAAAGAAGTACCATATACAATAAATGACTCTAAATTAAAGTACAACCACAAGTATGAAAATAATGTAAAACAACTAAACAAAGGTAGAATGGTATGAGTAGATGCCAACAGTAATTAATCGAGACATAAATATTACTGCATACACAAAATAAAAGATGTCCCAAAATAAAGATTTGAGTAAATTACATAAATGGTCCCTGTGGTTTATCGAAAATTTCACCTATCGTCTCTCAAACTTAAAAGTTGCATATATCGTCCCTATCACCTCCAAAGAATAACACTGTCCTTTTAGGGACGATAGGTGAAATTTTTATAAGTTCCAAAGAATAACACTCGTTGTCCTTTTAAGGACCACGACGAGTGTTATTCTTTGGAGGCGATAGGGACGATATATGCAACTTTTAAGTTTAAGGGGTGATAGGTGAAATTTTTGACAAACCACAGGGACCATTTATGTAATTTACTCTAAAGATTTTGAATAATTTTGTCTCTTGGTTGATGTATAGAGTTAAGATCAACGAAATGGACTATATTTTTGATTAAAAATGATAACATTATCTATAACTAAATTAATATTTTATATATTATTTCATTATTAAACTTTTATCGTTAAACAATAATCTTAAGTTAATATCGCCCAAAAAAACTAAGTTTAGTGAAGTTCAATGATTTTTGCAAAGAAACTTTGTTAGTAACTTGGTAATGTCATATTCAGGGCCACTAAAACATAGGCTCATTAAACAAGATTAATAAAGTTGACGTTACTAGACTATGTGTGTGTATTCATGCATATTGTCCACTTATTTTACTACTAATGTTTGCTTATATGTGAAACTATGAAATAACTATACGTTTTGTATTAATGTATACATGCACTTCTTTTGGCTTTGACATGACACTGCACATCATGTGAGATTGATCATATTCTCGATCGAGTTGTTTGCCATAATTTTATCACATCAAAAAACCAACATAATTTTATCACATCAAAAATTGTGGAACATGATAATCCATCAATTCCCCATGTAAGAATTTGTCACTTGTAGAGGGTGTGACTAACCACTATTTGAGGTTTTGTGAAACTAATTAATGTAAGTGTTAAAATGCTTGAAGAGTGATTTATGTGTTTGGACTTTTGAGAACTAAATGTGAAAGTATTTGCATGTGGCACTTTTATTAGATTCAGAGGGTTTAATTATTTATTTAATTACTAGTAGTTATATGATTTTCGGGCGTTTTTACATGCTTTTGTCCGTTTTTGGATACTTTAGTCCGTTTATTCACGTTTTTGTCCATTTTTGCACGTTTTCGTTTGGTTTTACAAGTTTTCGTCCGTTTTTACACATTTTCGTCTGTTTTTACACGTCTTTGTCCGTTTTTGCATGTATTCGTCAGTTTTTGCATGTTTTCGTTAGTTTTGCATGCTTTCGTCCGTTTTTACATCTTTCATCCGTTTTTGCATGCTTTGTCCGTTTTTTCATGTTTTCGTCCGTTTTTGCACGTTTTTTTCTGTTCTTATGAGTTTTCGTCCGTTTTTGCACGTTTTCGGCTGGTTTTACAAGTTTTCGTTCGTTTTTACACATTTTCGTCCGTTTTTACACGTCTTCTTCCGTTTTTGCATGTATTCGTCAGTTTTTGCATGTTTTCGTTAGTTTTGCATGCTTTCGTCCGTTTTTACATCTTTCATCCGTTTTTGCATGCTTTGTCCGTTTTTTCATGTTTTCGTCCTTTTTTGCACGTTTTTGTCTGTTCTTATAAGTTTTCGTCCGTTTTTGCATGCTTTCGTCCGTTTTTTCATGTTTTGGTCTATTTTAGCATATTTTCATCTATTTTACAAGTTTTCGTCAAATTTAACACTTTTTTATCCGTCTTTAAACGTGCAAACACTTAGACATGGATTAAACCATATAAAAACGGCCGAAAACATGTAAAAACTGTTGAAAACAGACGAAAAAGTGTGAAAATGAACGAAAACGTGTAAAAACGAATGAAAACGTGCAAAAAAGGACGAAAATGTATAAAAATGGGTGAAAACGTGTAAAACGGACAAAACCGTGCAAAAACAGACGACGACATGTATAAACGAACGAAAACGTGTAAAAACGGACGAAAACGTGCAAAAACGGATGAAAACGTGCAAACGCGAACGAAGACATGTTAACACGGACGAAAACGTGCAAAAACAAACGAAAACATGCAAAAACGTGTAAAAACGGACGAAAACGTAAGAAAACCAAATTTTAAGTTATTTACTCACGACCGTGAGTATAAAGGACTAACGATGCAATTTTAAGTTAGTCATATGGGTGAAGTCAGAACAAAATTTGAAAGTACGTTGGTTTATATGTTGATAAAAAGGTAAGCTTTTCAGCTCGGCAAATTGGAGAAAGTGGTTTGTTATTTTATGGTCTTTATCTTTTTTTATTTTTTTTTTCTTCAGAAAGTTGATAATCGACAACGTTCACTGACCCGCATACCTGTTACACCCCGTGCCCACTTAGACCAAAAATGAAAACTTTTTTGTGCGGAAACGCTTGACTTTTACGGACATTCTGTCACTCTTTTGACAAATGACAAAAATCTATACACAATCAGACCTTGAGACTATTTTTAAATGAAAGTAGACTCAATTATATTCAAAACGACGGGTGGCACGACCCGTGACGACATAAGGTTTAAAAGATATGATTTTTTGAACATTGACAAAAAACTACAAAACCCCTCTTGTGCACTATTACCCTCTTATGCACTAAGGACCCCCTCATGTGCACTAATACCCTCTTGTGCATTAAAGAACCCCTCTTTTGCACTATTACCCCTCTTGTGCACTAAAGGACCCCTCTTGTGCACTATTACCCCTCTTGTGCACTATTTTCTCAAAATGACCCGTAACACCTTTAAACATAAAATCAACACTTTAGTCTTATATTTAAACATATGTAATCCATATTCAACTAAAAGTATAACATATACATTGTTTCCAAAACATCTTAACCCGCTTGACCCATAATGGGTTAAAATGGACCTTGTCCCAAACACCCATTTTTCTGCATAACCCTTTTGTGCACTTTTGACCCATTTTCACTACATACCACCCATACGACTTCCGTTTTACATCAAACTTAACCAACATCAATAACTTAACATATTAAACATGTTCCAATGACACTTGACCCGTTTACAACCCAAAATGGGTACATTTACCCCTTAATCCAAACACCCCCTTAAACATTGACCGCAAACCATTTAACACACTTTGACACATCGTTGACCACCCAAACTTTATGACGACCTTGACACACACTATACAAACCATAAGAAAGACTCTCGGGGGTACAACCTTGACTCGAGCTTGGTATTCTACCTAGCTCCTAACGTATATTATCTTCCAAATTCACTTCCAAATCCTTATGCTATAACCCATGAACCTTCCTTCCGTCGCGCATAAACCTACAAAACATTAACAACTAAAAGGATAAGCTTACGCTTAGTAAGTAAAACAATAATAACATACCATCATACCTCAATCAAACATACAAGCATCACATATATCCAAACTCTTACTTGACGGCTCAACCTCCTAATTCTCACTTAAACACATAACATCATTTACTCTAACAACCATAGTCATCACTTAGATCACATTCATCATGGCACATAAGCACATCTCAAGTTCCTTATTACTAACCACAAAACATACATAACACATATATGTTAGAAATCCATATAACACATGCTATCATCATTTTACTTACCTTAGCTCCAAGCTAAGCATATCAAGCCAATATCCTCATGATCATCAACATCATCATCACTATCATTCATCATCATCATCAATCTTCATAATTAACCATAATCATCAATCTTCTACAATTTATCAAGCCCTAATAACATAATAATCAATAACATAATTATGGGTTAACATAACCTATCAAACAAACCCATCTTCCTTTCTATATCATCATATGATCATATCTTGATCATATGATGATTACCCATTTTTAATCATATCTTTAACCTCATAATTACTATAACCTCTTAATTTAGCTTCAAAACACCATTTACCCAATTTCCCCAAATTTGGTACATAAACCCTAACTCTTCAATTAATCAATTAAACACTAAATAGGGGTTACTTACTTGCAAGGATCATTGCTAGGGGCACATTACTAGTGTTAGATCATTAATCCTTCTTCAATTGATCACTAAGACTTCATGGTTTTTTCCTCCTTTCTTGCTTATGTCGACATTCACCAACACTCTAGAAAGTCTTGGAAGATTTTAGAAATCTCCAGGATCTAATATTACTTATCTAGTTAGTTGGAAGTTTGGCCAAATGACACATTTGGCCCCTCAAGTCCTATTCTTTCTATTTTAGCCACAATACTTGCTATAAAATATTTACCATAATGGCAAATTAGGTCCCTTTAGTTATACATCATATTTTACATAACCACTTTAGTCATATTTTGACTATTATGTTTGACCACAACGCAACATTCGTTGACTGGCCAATCACGTAAGGTCTTTATCCATTTTCATCTAGGGTGGTGTCCAAGTATCCGGGAAACGGGTCTAACAATACCCCACCTCTATATTGACTCAACCTGCTCAAAAGAGTGTCCGCCCACTTTTAAATGTTACCAAAATGTTTGTTTTCTTAACCAAATCTAACTAGTACAATACCCGTGCGTTGCTCGGGTATAACGATTTAATAATTTACAAATGAAAAAAATTATAAACTTGTTGTATGTACATTTTATAAGTAGTAAATTGCAAAAATCGTCCTTGTGGTTTGGCCAAATTGCACGTTTCGTCCTTGTGGTTCATTAAGTGCAAAATTCGTCCTTATTTTGCACTGTTACGTGCACTTTTGGTCCTCCATCATTGCAAAAATCGTCCTTGTGGTTTGCCAAATTTCACTGTTGAAGGACCAAGGGTGCACGTAACAATGCAAAATAAGGACGATCTTTGCATTTAATGAACCACAAGGACGAAACGTGCAATTTGGCCAAACCACAAGGAAGATTTTTGCAATTTACTCTTTTATAAAAAAGTACTTAAAAAACACACACATCAACACAACTGGAAACGAAATATCTAAAAATGCAAAATCATTTTTATTTAATGATAAAGTATTGAATCTAAAACATACCAAAGTACTGAAAAAAGTTTGAAAAAAACGACACCAATCACGTGGAGTGATTAAATTCAAACTCAAACAATTCATGGAAAAAAAAAAACAACTAATGATGAATTTGAAAGACTATGCACGATTAGTCAAATCTTCATATTTGAGATTCTTTCATCTCATCTTTCTTCATAGAAGCCTCCTTCATATCTTCTTCATCCATACCAAGATCTTTCACATCAACTTCTCTCATATCACCTTCTTTCATATCAACCTTCATCATAACTACTTCTTTTATAGCAAATTCTTTCGTATCAGCTTCTTTTAAAGCTTCACTACGTACATAAACCGCAACATTACATACATGAGAGGCCGCGCTAGCTTTATGAGTGTCATTGAGATTGTCCTCATTTGTCATTGAAGCATGACCAGGAGAGCCCTCATATGTATCTATTATAGTTGTAGTCGTTTCACTTTCCAACAGGTAAATATAATTAATGTAAGTGTTAAAATGCTTGAAGAGTGATTTATGTGTTTGGACTTTTGAGAACTAAATGTGAAAGTATTTGCATGTGGCACTTTTATTAGATTCAGAGGGTTTAATTATTTATTTAATTACTAGTAGTTATATGATTTTATGGTATGCCATATATGCATGCCTTGACCCAAGAACAAACAAATTATAAAACTATAAACACAATAGTAAAACTTATAACTCGAAAAATAACCGATTCCTTTTTTTTTTTTTTTTTTTTTTTTTTTTTTTTTTTTTTTGGGGTAAACGGTATAAAATAACAACCTACTTTCTTGACCAAACAACCTACTTTCTGCAATTTACCGAGTTGAAACACTTACTTTTTTTATCAACATATAAACCAACGTACTTTCAAATTTTGTTCTGACTTCACCCATATGACTAACTTAAATTTGCATCGTTAGTCCTTTATACTAACGACCGTTAGTAAATAACTTAAAATTTGGTTTCTAACGTGTTCGTCTGTTTTTGCACGTTTTCGTCCGTTATTACAAGTTTTCGGGCGTTTTTACATGCTTTTGTCCGTTTTTGCATACTTTAGTCCCTTTTTTCATGTTTTCGTCCGGTTTTTTGTTTTTGCACGTTTTTCGGCTGTTTTACAAGTTTCGTCGTTTTTACACGTCTTTTCGTTTGCATGTATTCTTCAGTTTTTGCAGTTTTTGTTATTTGCATGCTTTCGTCCGTTTTTACATCTTTCATCCGTTTTTGCATGCTTTGTCCGTTTTTTCATGTTTTCGTCCGTTTTTGCACGTTTTTTTTCTGTTCTTATGAGTTTTCGTCCGTTTTTCCATGCTTTCGTCCTTTTTTCATGTTTTGGTCTATTTTAGCACATTTTCATCTATTTTACAAGTTTTCGTCCAATTTTACACTTTTTTATCCGTCTTTAAACGTGCAAACACTTAGACATGGATTAAACCATATAAAAACGGCCGAAAACATGTAAAAACTGTTGAAAACAGACGAAAAGGTGTGAAAATAAACGAAAACGTGTAAAAACGAATGAAAACGTGCAAAAACGGATGAAAACGTATAAAAACGGGTGAAAACGTATAAAACGGACAAAAACGTGCAAAAACAGACGACGACATGTATAAACGAACGAAAACGTGTAAAAACGGACGAAAACGGATAAAAACGTGCAAACGCGAACGAAAACGTGTTAACACGGACGAAAACGTGCAAAAACAGACGAAAACATGCAAAAACGTGAAAAAACGGACGAAAACGTAAGAAAACCGAATTTTAAGTTATTTACTCACGACCGTGAGTATAAAGGACTAACGATGCAATTTTAAGTTAGTCATATGGGTGAAGTCAGAACAAAATTTGAAAGTACGTTGGTTTATATGTTGATAAAAAGGCAAGTTTTTCAACTCGGCAAATTGGAGAAAGTGGTTTGTTATTTTATGGTCTTTATTTTTTTTATTTTTTTTCTTCAGAAAGTTGATAATCGACAACGTTGACTGACCCGCATACCTGTTACACCCCGTGCCCACTTAGACCAAAAATTAAAACTTTTTGTGCGGAAACGCTTGACTTTTACGGACATTCTGCCACTCTTTTGACAAATGACAAAAATCTATACACAATCAGACCTTGAGACTATTTTTAAATGAAAGTAGACTCAATTACATTCAAAACGACGGGTGGCACGACCCGTGACGACTTACGGTTTAAAAGATATGATTTTTTGAACATTGACAAAAAACTACAAAACCCCTCTTGTGCACTATTACCCTCTTATGCACTAAGGACCCCCTCATGTGCACTAATACCCTCTTGTGCACTAAGGACCCCTCTTGTGTACTAAAGAACCCCTCTTGTGCACTAAATTACCCCTCTTGTGCACTATTTTCTCAAAATGACCCGTAACACCTTTAAACATAAAATCAACACTTTAGTCTTATATTTAAACATATGTGATCCATATTCAACTAAAAGTATAACATATACATTGTTTCCCAAACATCTTGACCCATTTGACCCATAATGGGTTAAAATGGACCTTGTCCCAAACACCCATTTTTCTGCATAACCCTTTTGTGCACTTTTGACCCATTTTCACTACATACCACCCATACGACTTCCGTTTTACATCAAACTTAACCAACATCAATAACTTAACATATTAAACATGTTCCAACGACACTTGACCCGTTTACAACCCAAAATGGGTACATTTACCCCTTAATCCAAACACCCCCTGAAACATTGATCGTAAACCATTTAACACACTTTGACACATCGTTGACCACCCAAACTTTATGAAGACCTTGACACACACTATACAAACCATAAGAAAGACTCTCGGGGGTACAACCTTGACTCGAGCTCGGTATTCTACCTAGCTCCTAACGTATATTATCTTTCAAATTCACTTCCAAATCCTTATGCTATAACCCATGAACCTTCCTTCCGTCGCGCATAAACCTACAAAACATTAACAACTAAAAGGATAAGCTTACGCTTAGTAAGTAAAACAATAATAACATACCATCATACCTCAATCAAACATACAAGCATCACATATATCCAAACTCTTACTTGACGGCTCAACCTTCTAATTCTCACTTAAACACATAACATCACTTACTCTAACAACCATAGTCATCACTTAGATCACATTCATCATGGCACATAAGCACATCTCAAGTTCCTTATTACTAACCACAAAACATACATAACACATATATGTTAGAAATCCATATAACACATGTTATCATCATTTTACTTACCTTAGCTCCAAGCTAAGCATATCAAGCCAATATCCTCATGATCATCAACATCATCATCACTATCATTCATCATCATCATCATCAATCTTTATAATTAACCATAATCATCAATCTTCTATAATTTATCAAGCCCTAATAACATAATAATCAATAACATAATTATGGGTTAACATAACCTATCAAACAAACCCCTCTTCCTTTCTATATCATCATATGATCATATCTTGATCATATGATGATTACCCATTTTTAATCATATCTTTAACCTCATAATTACTATAACCTCTTAATTTAGCTTCAAAACACCATTTACCCAATTTCCCCAAATTTGGTACATAAACCCTAACTCTTCAATTAATCAATTAAATACTAAATAGGGGTTACTTACTTGCAAGGATCATTGCTAGGGGCACATTACTAGTGTTAGATCATTAATCCTTCTTCAATTGATCACTAAGACTTCATGGTTTTTTCCTCCTTTCTTGCTTATGTCGACATTCACCAACACTCTAGAAAGTCTTGGAAGATTTTAGAAATCTCCAGGATCTAATATTACTTACCTAGTTAGTTGGAAGTTTGGCCAAATGACACATTTGGCCCCTCAAGTCCTATTCTTTCTATTTTAGCCACAATACTTGCTATAAAATATTTACCATAATGGCAAATTAGGTCCCTTTAGTTATACATCATATTTTACATAACCACTTTAGTCATATTTTGACTATTATGTTTGATCACAACGCAACATTCGTTGACTGGCCAATCACGTAAGGTCTTTATCCATTTTCATCTAGGGTGGTGTCCAAGTATCCGGGAAACGGGTCTAACAATACCCCACCTCTATATTGACTCAACCTGCTCAAAAGAGTGTCCGCCCACTTTTAAATGTTACCAAAATGTTTGTTTTCTTAACCAAATCTAACTAGTACAATACCCGTGCGTTGCTCGGGTATAACGATTTAATAATTTACAAATGAAAAAAATTATAAACTTGTTGTATGTACATTTTATAAGGAGTAAATTGCAAAAATCGTCCTTGTGGTTTGGCCAAATTGCACGTTTCGTCCTTGTGGTTCATTAAGTGCAAAGTTCGTCCTTATTTTGCACTGTTACGTGCACTTTTGGTCCTCCATAATTGCAAAAATTGTCCTTGTGGTTTGCCAAATTTCACTGTTGAAGGACCAAGGGTGCACGTAACAATGCAAAATAAGGACGATCTTTGCACTTAATGAACCACAAGGACGAAACGTGCAATTTGGCCAAACCACAAGGACGATTTTTGCAATTTACTCTTTTATAAAAAAGTACTTAAAAAACACACAAATCAACACAACTGGAAACGAAATATCTAAAAATGCAAAATCATTTTTATTTAATGATAAAGTATTAAATCTAAAACATACCAAAGTACTGAAAAAAGTTTGAAAAAAACGACACCAATCACGTGGAGTGATTAAATTGAAACTCAAACAATTCATGGAAAAAAAAAACAACTAATGATGAATTTGAAAGACTATGCACGATTAGTCAAATCTTCATATTTGAGATTCTTTCATCTCATCTTTCTTCGTAGAAGCCTTCTTCATATCTTCTTCATCCATACCAACATCTTTCACATCAACTTCTCTCATATCACCTTCTTTCATATCAACCTTCATCATAACTACTTCTTTTATAGCAAATTCTTTCGTATCAGCTTCTTTTAAAGCTTCACTACGTACATAAACCGCAACATTACATACATGAGAGGCCGCGCTAGCTTTATGAGTGTCATTGAGATTGTCCTCATTTGTCATTGAAGCATGACCAGGAGAGCCCTCATATGTATCTATTATAGTTGTAGTCGTTTCACATTCCAACGGGTCAATATAGTTTTTTTTATTCCAACGGGTCAGTTTGTCAAATGGGTAAACTAATGTGATCAATCTAATGTGTATTGAGTTAAACATATTGGGCTGTTTAAACTAATGTGATCAATCTAATGTGTATCCTAAAATATTGGGCTGCAAATTTGAATTAAACATTTGAGTGATAATGTTGACCACTTCAAATTTGTATCAATCTAATGCGTATTCCTAGTGTTTGCTGTCTTCTCATACTAGATATAATGCCCGCGCACGCGCGGGGTTTTTTCTAATCATTTAAATAAATTATTATTTTTAATTTCAGGTTTTAATTATTATAACAGGACCTTCAAAACCATTGTACTTTGATTGAGGTATTGAATTAGGGTTATTTACGAATGTAGTGGGTTTTAATATTAATTAGATTTGGAGGAGATGTTCTTGCGTCAATGATTGTGCGTGAATGAATGATAAGAGATCGAGTTTGATTGATGGAGGAGGAATTTGGGAATGTTGGGACTTCAAATATTTAGTGGGAATGATACTGAATTTTAAGTTTCAGCCCAAATCTTTGAAAAACTTGCTCTACCGTTTTCAAGTTTTAATTTTTTATATTTTGACACATATATTTTTGTAAGTTTTTATTGAATGATTACAAATCACATTCTTTTTTTTGTAGAATATGGATAAATTTAGAAGTATTTAGGCTTTTCTTATTTAATATTTAAGAAAATAATAATAATAATAATTTGATTATTACTTAATAAGGTATGATTTGATTTTTTTGAAATGTAAAAGTCCCCACTAGGGGTTTTGTTTTATTATATAAAAGATTACATACTGATACCATTCTACATATATTACTGATAAAATGTACTACTTTCGTTCCAAAATAAATGTCCAGTTTGACTTTTCAGAGTCAAATTGGTTCAACTTTGACCTTATCAATTTTTGTGGGTGTTATATAATACTTGATGCAAAATATATGAATGGATTGGGTTTTAAGTGTATTTGTCGTTGGTATGATTTTTCATCAAGTATTATATAACAAAAAAAAATATATATATTTAAGGCCAAAGTTGAACCAGTTTGACTCTGAAAAGTCAAACTGGACACTTATTTTAGGACGGATAATGTATTGCAGTTAGATAAACTAATGTGTATTCCAAGTGTCCATCTTCTCATACACCAATAGCAATTCTACATATAATACTGATAGTATAAATTAAACATGCATTCATGTATATAGATTCCAAGTGTTCATTATCCTTTAAATTGATATAAAATCCATCGAAACTGATACGGCAAACATGTGTACGCCGTCGATCGAATTCATACATTGTTTTAATGATATATACATATGTTGAGAAACTGCATAAGTATATGCTAATGTAACTCAGGTATACACTATATTATAACTTTAAAGAATTATGTTTGCACTAATATGACCCATTTGGACTAAAATGCAAGGAATAGTATATTTAGTAATTATAATGTGAACTACTTTATATGACCCATTTGGAATAAAATGCAAAGAATACGTATAATTATGTTTGCATTAATATCACCAAATGATCCTACGATTGAATATACATGACTTTGCCAAACACAATAGCTAACCAAATTTTCACGTTCCACCACTATGGGTGTGTTTCGATAACATCTTTCCAATAACTTTCCATTGCAATAACTTTCGATTGCAATAACATCGTTTCATTTCCATTTCAACAACTTTCGTTTCAATAACATCGTTCCATTTCCATGTCGCCAAGTTCGCTTCCTTTTTCCTTTTTGTAGATTCGCGAATCACCTCATCAACCAACGGTTGGGTATCAATTTTCACGTTGTCTTCATGCTGTTGTTAAAAGACGGAACACAACATTACGACTTCATCCGAATAAATGTAACAAAACGAAAAGTGTAGAAAGGATTGTTACCTCAAGATCATGAAGATCGACATTATCGTTCCCGGCCTGTTCAAAGGTAGAAGAAAAAAAATGTCAGTTACGGATAAATAAAATTTGACGTGAGATGTTGTAACATAACTTTACCTTGATTTCTTAGTTGATAGTCATTTTCGCAATGCCAAATTCGTTTTTTGTTGCTACGATAGTTGAGACATTGTTTGATTTGTTCGTCTGTATACATGCAAATAATCAAATGTTAAAGTTACTACATTGAATTACTACTTTGATCTACGATGGATGAAGAAGAGAGCAATTGATTTATACCTCCATTTTGGTTGAGGGAAAAGGTATTGTTTTTTGTTATGATGAAAACCGTAAGTGAATGAAATGAAGGTGGTATGTGGTCAAAAATATTAGTTTAAAAAGTTGAATTTAAAAAATAAGATAACTTTTGGTTTGACTATTAGCATAATACGCAGATGAGAAAATTATAACATCAAAATTGTTTTGAATTACCACTTTTTACTCAATATTGTTAGTATAGATAATTGTTGAATTTGAATGGTCAAGATTTAATGTGGGATGGATCCAACGAATAAAAATGAGTTTAAGGAATTGATGCACCGGTGGCAATAAATAGATAATAATTTTGTTTGCAAAAAATTAGGACATATATTAACCATTTATTAGACAAATGACAATAAATTAGTTCCTCTATTTGAAAATTAAAATTCTTACACACTATCAGTGGTGCATGCAGCAGTGACTATATATGCTTCATGTCCTAACTCCTATGCTGCTATGCATGTTAGCACATTGATGTATGGCATAGCCTATCCTACCCCCTCAAAAAAGACCAACCCCCCCCCCCCCCCCCCCCTACCTATTTTTTTGGCATTTTTTTAGTTTTTTTTTTTTATTTTTATCATTTTGTTTATATAAAAAAAACTATAAACCTGAAAGTGCGGAATAGAAAATATAAAGTTTAATAAGTCAAACGCTTAAAACTGTCAAAAATACGAAACAAAAACTAACAAAAAACTGAAAACAAAAAGGGGACAAAGGGAATATTTGACTAACCTCCCTGAACATCATAGGGGGTTTATATAGTGTACCCTGTGTGTATATAGTGCATGCAAGTGATTATTGCTTCACTTGTTTGTATCATGATGGGGGATTTATTTAGGTGTCAAAATAAATTCATTTACCATTTATGGATAGATGGGTGGTATTCACTTTATTTTATTTATTTATTATTTCTTTGGTATTCACTTTTACTTCATGATAAAACTTAAACTCAAACCAAATTTAATTATTGTTAATGCACTTGAACAAGACTCGAACTAGGAGTATGCAACAATTTGAACCAACACACCTAGTTTCTTACACGTTCAATTCTCAAAAGGTCCGAACAATCTCGGATCCATGAAATGAACAAGATCTTCGTGACACGTACTCCCTGGCGACGTGAATCTCTTTCAAATAACTGTCTTCTCCATAAGTCGTTAAGCTGATGGCTTAAACTAGGGATATGCAAAACATTTAGTAGGGGCGAGCATGGTTCGGTTTGGGTCGGGCTTTTGCTAAAACCGAAACCGAACCGAAATATTCGGTTTTTATAAAAAAACCAAAACCGTTCAGTTTTTTACGGTTCGGTTTTTCGGTTTATTTTCAGTTTCGGTTCGGTTTTTTCGGTTTTTAACCGTTTATATATGGGTGTGGCCAATTTATACCAACAAACTGGTTTTACATAGAAAATTGGTTACTCTTTTTTACTTTTTTTTGTCAATCTAAGCATAATAATGTTTATCTATATTTATAAAATTGCACGCATATAGATGAGACACTCAAACACACAACTGAAATACACATAGTATATTCATTGTCACATACTTATTGATATATTGTCAAGTAAACACACATACAAGATCGAAAAACACGCATATAAACGTTAAAATAAATATGTTATAAATCTACCACAAAATGAATATGAAATTATAAATGTGATTTATTTAGTTATTTATTTATAGTATATTATTATATATTAAAATCGGTTCGGTTTGGTTTTTACGGTTCGGTTTTTAGATGAAAACCGAAACAGAACTGAGTTTTTCGGATTTTGAAAAAAGTAAAAACTAGACCATCGGTTTTTAGTTTCGGTCGGTTATTTCGGTTCAGTTTTTTTTGTTTTCAATTTGGTTTCGGTTTTTTTCGATTTTTCTGCTCACCCCTAACATTTAGTAAAACATTCCTAACGGTAGTTAATGATAAAAAGAATGTCGAGCTTTCATGATCCTATTCCCCCTCTTTCGTTTAATGTTCAAAACGTGTAATCGACCGGTTTCACGTTTAAAGTGTTTACGTTCAGTCCTTCAAATCGTTTGTAATGTTATGCGTCAAAACAGATGCATGTGGAAGATATTGTACAATACAATATAACATGGAAGCGTTTGCATGATTGCATTTCACTGATAGGCTAAAGTAAGCAATAGAAGTCTAGTACTTTGAGTTTTTATAAGCACTAGATGCATTTGTACAAGATAATAGCATTAGGTCATAAATACGTAGTAATTGCCAAGTTCCTTGCCAATCGTCTCTCCAAAGTCATCTCTTCGATTGTTGGTGAGGTTCAAATGGCTTCTATTAAAGGAAGGCAAATCATTATATATATTTTTTTTGGGTAAAGGAATAAGTACAACGAATGTGGATGAATACCACATCTCAGCCCAAAATTTGGCGAAAACAAATGCACCAAGTGTGCTTCAAACCTAACTTATCATAAGAATGACATGCCATCCTTATGCGACCCAATTACAGACGTTATTTAAGTTGACCATGGATACTAATATCAAAAGCATCAGCAAATTGCATTTGAGCAGGAGTCAAACCAAGATCATCAAAGTCATCATCATCGTACGAATCTTCATAATGATATTCCTTCCATTGTTCATACAAGCTTTTAAGTCCTGCTCCATTGCCACTTTTAGAAGCTTTGTTAACATTTGAGCTCGTGGAAGCAATAAAAGTGGCAGTATCGTAGTAAACCTCTAACACTTCATCATCACTATCCTCGTTAACCGGATCATCAACCTTTTTAGAAGCCACATTAGAAGAACTAAGAAGCGTTAATTTACAAGGCTTTAGTGGCTTCCCATCATCAGCCACTAGCACAAGCTTCCTATCAAGCATCCTTGCAACCACAGGTGTAGTACTTGGACTACCAGCCACATCATGGATAACTTTCTTACATGAATTTGACGACCCCCATTTTGATCCAAGCTCTTCATCATTCTCAATTATATTAAGCGCATCAAAAGGGTTAGGTGAATTCGTCTCTTGTCTAGGCACTTCAGAATTTTTTTTCGCACCACTTGAACTAGCACTATTCTTCGTAGAGACAGCTTGGTAAACTTGTTTCTTAGGATTATATTCACTAGTACAGATTTGGCCTACGGTCACACATGTAGTATTTAGAACGGCCACACAATAACTTATTTGTGTGACTAAATGTACCAGAATAAAATAAACAGCCACACTTGATCCGACTTGTGTGACCATTTCGGAATTACATCTGAGGCTACAGCCACACATTTGAATATTTTCGTGACTATACGTATCTGGTAAAAAAAAAATTGATTATTTAGTCACTTATAATTTGGGACGTGTGACGGATACAAATAAGTTTGAAACATTAGTCACACTATATATATACATATGTGACAAATATATGTCACACAATTGAAAAGTGTGACCAAAATCCATATATGGTCACACGAAGTAATTGTGTATGTGGCTAAATCATATACTCAAGTTTGTCACACATTATTTAAACGTGACTGCTAGTTTTTTTTGAAAATTTAGCCACATATGAATTTGAAATGTGTGACAAATGAAAAGTAAGTTTGAAGCATTAGTCACGATATGCATTTAAAAGTGACAAATATATGTCACACACTTGAACAGTGTAACCAAATGTCATATATGGTCACACTAAACCATAGGCATGCATGATTAAGTGTGACCAAAATTTTATACAAATGGTCACGTAAGTTAATATGTGTGTCTAAAGTTAAGTGTGTGTTTGCCTGTCAATTCCTAATGTGTATGGTTACATTTAATTGTAGCACAATCATGTGACTATAGGCTATACAATAGTCACACCATACCACAAATGTGCATCTAAATTATGTTTATGGCCACATTATAAGGGTATTATATGTGACCAATACATTCAAAATAGTCACACTGTGAAATATTCATGTGACTATTATGTATAGCAAAATGTGAACTCAGTTATCATTAACCTTGATATTAGTCACATTGAGTGTTTGTGTGACTAAATTCAAGATGTTACATATTGTCACATGAAGTATTTATTTAGGTGTATAAATCATAGAGTCATATTTTGTCACACATTATTTAAGTGTAGTCACAATTTGATACATATGGTCACACATTTCTGATAACTTATGCAATAGTCAAAAATTTCAAAATCTCAATGTTTTGGCTCCATTGTAAGCATTTATGTAAGCATATTTTGTCACACTATACATTCTAGCAGTAATAACTATACATTCTAGCAGTAATAACTATACATGTTTATCTCATAAACAGTAATAACTATACATGTTTAAGTCAAACTATACATTCTAGCAGTAATAACTATACATTCTAGCAGTCTTAACTCTAACTTTAGCAGTCTTAATTCTATTTCTTGTCCTTGGGTCCTAGATACTCTCCCATCTTCCTGAGCAGTTCATATGCCATGTCATCATAAGTAAGATGAAGCTTGAGTATTTTCTTCCCACGCAACATCTGCTGTAGAATGTCTTTGTGAAACTTTAAAGGGTAATCCTTTTCTACAAGCATGTAGATCACCAACTCATTTACAGTTAAAGCATGTATTCCACATCGTTGAAAAATTTTCCATTCTTTAACAGTATTGTGCTTTAGTCTTCTCCAACATTCATCCTCATGATTTGGTTCAAACATTACCTTCAAGTAATTCCAGACTTCTCTATCATAAGCTTGTTCTGGTGTCTTATTACCAAATCTTTGTTTGAGTAATTTCCATAGAGCTATCATATCTCGTCTATCAAAATTATGAACCATGTCAAGAAAGCTTACAAACCTTGTAGAAGAACCATCATGCCTCTTAATATCGTAATAAACTATTTCCCCATGAGATCCAGACTTATAATCAACAATGGGTTGTTTGACACTTAAAGGTTGTGCATCCATGGCTTCTCCTACAGAGTCAACTGCAAGTTCAGTGTGAGCTTGCATTTGTTCTTTAGCAACAGCTTGCTCAGTTTGTTCTTGTTTTCTCTTTTTACTGCTTTCTCTTTCCAACTGTTCACCTGCTCTCTTTGAACTTGTTTTCTCTTCTTTCTTTTCTTCACTGCCCTTCACCACCTCAACATTCAAGAAGCGATCATTGTTTCTCTTGGCAATTGCATATAATTCTTCAATTCTTTTATCATCCAACAATTTCAAATCCTTTAGTTTCCAACTGGCCACATTCTTCAAATACCTGCACATGAGATCTCTTCTTTGTTTTGGAGTGGGTGGCTTGTTCTTCTTAGCTGCATATCTTTGTGCTGCAAAAAACTTCTTTTTTGCATCAAAAATATCTTTCAGCATCCTGGCTCTTTCATCTACTGAGTACTTATCTTGCTCTTGTTTATGTAGTTTCTTAGCAAGCTCACAATCAACTTCAACCTGAGCCCTTTCCTCATCCCATGAAGCTATTAACTCTGCATCTTTTTCTTCTTGTATTCTCTTTCGTTCCAAAAGCATCTAATGTTCTGCGTCATACTTTTGTGCATATTTCTTAGCAACTTCAGCATCAAGTTGCACTTTCTCTTCTTTTGATAATGGTTTCTCCACAGGCTCTTCAGTAAGAATCCCTTTACCTTTGCCTTGTACCTATGGAGTTGATTGTTTAGCTTTTGAAGAGGATGATGGCTCTTGTATCACAACACCTTTGATTACTGGTTTTGATGTCTTCAGCTCAGCAAGTACACTAACAACAGTTGCAAAAACCTCTCGTGTAGCAGTACTAGCTTTTGTACTACCATCTGTAACTGGCTCACTAGCAGGAATAACTGGACCACTATCAGCACTAATACCCTGATCAGTAGCACTATCAGCAGTTGTAACCTTGCCGAAACACCTATCCATCACCACTTCATTCCCTTGGTTATCAGCAACTACAAATTCCATTGGATCACTCTCTTCACCAATAATTTCACCCTCTTTAGCCTCCCCTGAAACTTTGCCTTCATTCCCCCCCCCCTATTTGGGAGCATCCTTAGAAGCTTTAGAAGATTTAACCTTGTGTTTGGGAATTCTTGATCCTTTGACTCCTTCTAAATACCTAACCCTTCTCTTCAAAGCCTTTATCTCCCCACCTTGAGCTTTGATGACTCCATCTTGAGCTTTGATGACTCCATCTTGAGAATCAGCTGTTGTTTGCAGATCAACAATTTGTGCAGACAGCTTGGCACAGGTATCCTTCAATTCATTCAAAAGTTGCATACTATCCTCACCACTTTGGCTTGTGTTACCTAGCCTGAGAGGTGGATCACTGGAAAAGTTAAGTTCAGTCTCACCCCTAGGATGAACATCCGAACCCCCCATTGTTTCCATGTGACTGGGTCCTTCACGTGAATCAGTTCCATGTGGACTGGACTCATTAGAAGTTGTCTTGGTTCGGGTCTTAATGATGTTACCACTGTCCTGTGATGCTGCTAAGCTAGACATAGTAGTGGCAGCCCTTGCCAACATGTCACTCTCCCTCCCAGTGACAGCCTCATCTGCAACAGTTGGTATAGAACCACTAGCCTGAGGTAGCTCAGTGTTCTTGGTGTTAGTCCTACGTTTATAGGTCTTTTGTTGTTGTTTAGATGATGTAGCCAAAAGTGTGGGTGTTTGATGGGTACCAGCTGGGATTGCTGAACCTTCACCCATTTGGGTTTGGGCTAGTGCCACCATTGTTGGAAACAAAGGTGTCACTGTCCCTGAAAAATCTTTTCCAACCCTCCTCATATTAGCAAAAACCTTTTTGGTAAGGCAGGGAGTGGAATAAACATTTTTGTGACTTTTCTTATTTTTAAATTGGTTGTCCAAAAAGAGTTGCAAAAACCTTGGATATAGACAATATTTAGCCGAAGAACTATCCAAGTTCTTAACCATACTATCAAAAATTAATTTTGAAAAATTAAATCTTTGAGTATTTTCAGCCAAACAAATTATAGCAGAAGCTAAATTACTGCTAAATTCATTCCACGCAGTGGTCTTTGGACTTAGACACACTAAGACAGTATGAATTAAGAATTTCCACTGAGTAGAAAAATTACCTTTATGAAACTTTAAAGCATCTGTTTTTCTCTCATTGCCCATCAGTGAAAGTTTTTCAAAGATTGTAGTATTTGGAAGATTCTCAACTCCGTTAGCATCATCTAGGAGAAGATCTCTTCGAATAGACGCCTCTGTAATGATAATCCTCTGCCCATCTACAAGGGCATGGATTTGTGCTTCCCCATTAATAGTTTTGACCTTAGCAGACGACCAAAACTGGATAATGTTGGAAGTATATGTAGTAGGTTTTACTGTTAATGCAAACTTAATATAGCTTGCATTAAGGAAATCAATGATCTCAGTAAAATCTACAGACTCATTAGATTTTTCTAAAAAGAAAACATTATTATGAGGTTCGGTAAAAGTTAGGTTCGACATTATGATTTGATTTGGGGGTTTTGCAATATGACGATTAAAATTAGTTTAGGGAGTGGAAGAGAGAGAGTAATGTGTGCGTGAATATGATTGTGTGCCGCAATTGGGGATTTATACCCCTTAAGTAAAAAGTGACACAAACGTACCCTGCACTCCCAACCAGTACTAACGGATACCCAGCAGTACAAAGTTTTCGCTACCAGTACAATTTTTTGCCTAGCAGTACAATAATAATAACTGCATTCAAATATCATAAACTTGTAATAATAACTGCATTCAAATATCATAAACTTGTATGAATTGGAAAAGTTAAGTCATATATTAAACCAAGCCAAAATAAGTTTACATTTACATAGGCAAAATATATAAACAAAAGATACATTAAGAAATATGTAAACTAGCTTCAATACGTTTGTAAACACCAACTATTTGTTCTCTTGTTTCTTCTATTTTTTTGTTCCTCTCATCAACTTTCTTCTGATGCTCCTCAATGACCTCTAAATCTTTCTTGTTCCTTTCTTCCAGCATCTTTATACGCTTGTTGTAAAGTTCTATCAATTCGTTTTCAGTACCATACTGGCCTTCACTACATTTCTCCCAAATATGTTGGGATATGCCAAATTTTTTATATTTTTAAGGGATTGGAGAAGGAGAATCATCCCTTGGGCGTTTGTTTTTGTTTGAAGAAGGAGTTGAAGAGGATTCAGCCATTGAAATTTGAAATATAATATCTAATGAAAATATCAAAGGAGTTGTATATGAACGGTTTTCCATGTCGATAGGTATAAATAGGCTGGAGAGGTATACGAACGGTTCCCAATACTTTAGGCGGGAAGAGGGACCATCGAAATGCGCCAAAAGTAAACAGATGGATAATATTGGTCGGATTTGGTTTGTGTTTGGTTTGGATTGACTAGTGTAGTTGATTTGGAAGTGTGTTTGGTGTTGGATTGACTAATTGACTTTTTGATTAGGGTAATTGATATTTTCTATATTAATGATATTAAATCTGATTCCAATGTTGCAAAAATCGTGAATCGATAGCCGGGCGGTCGACCACCCTGCAGCGAGTAATCGGCCGAGGCGGGATTAATCGGTGATTAACCGGATTAGCATTTTTTGCATGTTTTGGGTATTTTTGGAGACCAAACTAAAGATCGTAACTGATTACAAGCCTACTATGTTTTCAAACCTCAATAAAAGGCTCCAATTCTGATTATGAGGCTCATTGTGCATTATAAGTGAAATAAACGATCCCCAAATTAAGTAGAATGCCTAAATTTTCATTTTTTTAAACCTGACCGATTTGGCCGATTCGGCCGATTCAGCCGATTTTTGGCCGAATCGGCCGATTTTTGGCCGATTTGGCTGATTTTTTTGCCTGACCGATTTTTTGGCCGATTTTCACTATTCTACAAGGTACTGGGCCGATTAACGATTAATCGGCCGATTCAGCCGATTTTTGCAACATTGATATTTTCTATATTAATGATATTAAATCTGATTAGGGTTTTACTCGACAAAATGAAACCGAGGGAATGTTTGGAATGATTCGGGATCAGGTTCATTATTATTGAATTTAGTCACACAAACACTCAATGTGCCTACAAGCGGGATAATTTAATTTCAAATTCAAATTTCACAGTGCCTATATATATATACAACACCACCAGAGTATTATTATCACAGTGCCTATATAATTTCTGTATCGTGTTTAAAATTCGTGTTAGTTGTTAAATGAAGTATTAATCATAGTTTGGGGGTTCATTTTGAAAATAGTTGAGTTAAAGGTGAGTTAATTAAGGGTGAGTTATGATTGCGGGTGTTTTTTTGAGTTAAAGGTGAAACATCAAATAAAAAATTGTAACGTTTTCCAAAGTATCAAATAGAAATACATTAAACATCAAATAGAAATAATACATTAAACGTCAAATAGAAATTACATTAAACTACGATACGGAAATTAAAACCAAACTACAAAAATCAAAATACGATAAGGATATTAAAAAGAAACTACCAATGAAACTACGATACAAATTAATTGAAGGTATAATCTGAGTCTGGGTAACCATCTTCAGTCGAAGAGGAATCAGGTGAGAACCAACCCATTTCCTAGTTCTTCCTACGTTCTTCATCCTCCCTGGCTTGCCACTCCAAACGAGCAGCTTCCTCTTCTCTTTCAAGTTGTTCCATTTCCAGGAAGACTTGCATATCTTGGTCCATTTGTCTGAGTTGTTCCTCTGTTAAACCAAACGGATTTGGGTCTTGGTCGACAACCGGTGGATTGTGCACCGGTTCATTTTCCGGTGGATTGTTCACCGGTTCATTTTCCGGTTGGAAAACCGGAAAGATATGTTTAGGTGGAGTATGAAATTCTTCATGTGGTGGACTTGGAAATTGTTGCGAAAAATCTTGGCGAGGTGGACTTGGAAATTGTTGTGAGAAATCTTTTTTGAAAGACATTTGCAGTTTGAGGAATGATAAATTTGGATCTTTAATATCTATAGCAGTCTGAATGTGTTTGTGTGTGAGATGTGTTTGAGAAGTATGGGTATTTATAGGCTAGAAATCCACACGTTTTTTAAAATGAGTTTGAATTTGAAATGGATATAAATATATCCCGCCCAAGATTTTTTTATTTTCAATTTATAAATTGAATTGAATTTGAATTGAATTGATAAATTTTAAATATATCCCGCCCTTTGTTTAAATTGAATTTGAAATTTTAAATATCCCGCTCGTTATTAATTTGTTGTACTGTTACTTTACGTTTGAATTTGAATAATACTCATACGGTTACTTTTACTTTCAATATGATTTTTAAAATAGCCTCCAACGACTAGTTTAACGGCTAGTTTCCACTATCAAAGACACTTTCACAACACTTCGTTTTCTCACACAACTTCTTATAAAACTCTCTCGTAAGTATCACTAATTTTAACACAAACACTGTGGCTAACGAATTAACCAGCAGAGGTGCAAAAGGCTATCCTCACCCGATTACGCAATGAACAAGAAAAAGAACTCAAATTGATTAACAATTTGCTAGGTGAGATAACTCGTATTATGCTATAGATGCATAATCGTGCTCCAGAGGTCGAAAGGTTGCGTGAGTTGCCTCAAGACCATCCGCTATCAGGGTCGGTCTAGAAACTCTATTAAGAAATGATGAAACAGGGTCGAAAGGTTGCGTGAGTTTTGTCCATATAATATTCAACTACGAATAACTGATACCCGCGGGGAAACCCGAAAAACCGATGGATAATATTAATCGGGTATCCGGTGGGATATGGGGCGGGTACGGGTATATTATAAACGGGTTCGGTTACGGGTACACTAAAACCCGCCCCGAACCCGAACCGTTGCCATCCCTATTTACCGGCTATAGCCGGATTTCACCGCCACGTCATCACCATTAGCCTTTTTTTTTTTCTTTTACAAATCTTGCCACGTCAGCTATAGTTAAACCAAACAAAAAAATTCAATATTCAACCGGCAATTAATCCCTTTACCCGATCATTTGTAAATAGACACAATAATCAATAAACCCTAATCAACACACACATTCTTCTGGCAAACACAAGCACGCAAACAATGAATCCAAATAACAACAAAGGTATGTTTTTTAATGTTTTCACATATCAGGCTTTTGATTTATAAATGGTGATGTTAGTGGTTGTTACCGATCGATTCTATTGTAAAATAGGGTTTTTTTTTGTATTTTATAATGGTTGTTATGCTATGTCTAATGTATGCTATGTTTTTTTTTGTTTTCCATACTCTGATTTTCGTATACATAATGGTTGTTATGCTATGTCTAATTAAGTGTTTTGCGTCTGAGTATTTTTTGTTGCCTGTTTGTGAGTACACTGAGAGGTCTAAATCAATGAGAGCATTGGAATGTGCCTAGTTTGTGATTGGCCAGTAATGAGAGTACCTAGCAGACTTGTTTGTGCTTGGCCACCAATGAGAGGTCCAAATGCAGCCTATTAGAGTACACTGAGATGTCCATTGAGACTACAAATACAGTCTTTTGAACTGTTTGTGAGTACCTTGAGAGGTCCAATGTTTGTGAGTACACTGAGAGGTCCATTTGAGACTTCAATTGCAGCCTAGTTGGCCACCAATGAGACTTGAAATGCAGCCTAGTTTGTGCAACATTGCTTCATTGTTTGGGATACCACAAAAGAGGACCAAAATATGAGAACACAGTACAATGGATTCTTCTGCAATGGTAAACCATCAAAAGGTTTTTCTTTGATTGTGATATAGTTTAACATTTGAATCAATAAAACTGATCTAACAGTTGTTATTTGTAGATGTCATACAAATTTCTTCTGATTCAAGCAGTTCAGAATCAAATGACGGTGCTCTCAACATCCTTCCTGACCTCCTTGCTTGGTATTATCCAGAGCAACATTCTGATGCAAGTACTGATTCTTGGGAAGTGGAACCTATCCAAGCCATTGAACCTCCAGAGGAACTCCCATCTCAAGCTCCTAACCTGGCTCTCCCTGTGCAAGTTCAAATACCAGTTGAAAAGGCACACAAAAAGAAATTTACTCAGGATATTGTCTTGGGAATGCCGTGTAAGAAGAATCCTATATGTTTTGGAGCACCTTCTAGCAGCCATGGGAAAGGCAAAACTAAGATGGTTTAGGGGTTTAGGATATACATTAACAGCTTTTGTGTTTTGTAATGGTATTTGGTTCAATTCTGACATTTAATTTGGATACTGATTTTCCCTTATGTATGTAATGTATTATGTTTTAAATATTCTCCTTTCTGTATTCCCCAGCAACTTGCTGGTTTTTGTTTTCAATATATTACTTACTTAATAAAAAGTCTTCAATGTTAAAAAAAAATTGTAGCAATTTGTGTTTTGTAAATGTAATTAGTAAGGGTACAATAACTGGTAATTATGTAAGTATTTTGGTTTGTTAAATGGGTAGCAGTTTGTACTGTTGATGTGATGGTTGCACAGTGTGGTACATTTGCGAGTATTAAGATAATGATATATAACATTTGGAGCCAAAATTTTGATTTATTCAACTTTATGCTTTAATTAACATGTTCAAAGGAAAAAATTTCAAATAATTCAATTGTTAATTTCAAATTAAACTTGGAGCCAAATTTTTGGATCGAAATTTTTTGAATCACCTAATTACAAGCAGTTACCAAGAATAACGATTCATATTCTTGGTATACCCTCTTTTCTCTACTTAAAAAAATGACTGCAAAGAAAACACAAAAATCAAATCTTCTATCACCAATACTCTCCAAGCTAAGCCATAATCATTTTATTTTACCCTTTGTTGCTCAAGAGTCATGGATATTGAACCCATTGTTGATAATCAAACTTTGCTTGTTCCAGATGATGTTGTAGTTGATGATAACGCCTTACAATATGAATCCGAACAGTATTCTGATGATGAAGATACAGATGCGACTGGAACCAACCAAGCAGAGACGATACTAGCTAAGAGGGGCTCAACCAGGCTAATAAAGTTTCGCGCGAAGTATGACAAACCTGGTGGAATAAAGCTCAAGGTAACCTTCGATGCATTCGGTAGGGTATCAGGGGCAAACAGAGCAGTGTTTGTGAGTTTTTTAGGAGATGTGGTTCGTGAGCAGATAGGTGTGAAGATTCTTTCCTGGAAGAAGGTGAATAAAGAATCAAGAGATAAACTATGAGCTGAAATCACGGTACATATATCCTATTTTATAACCCAGTACTACATAAGTTTATGTATGCAGTTACATTATGTGCAACTAATTAACAACATTGTGTTAATCTTTGCAGAAATTTTTTGATGTTGACATGACATACAGAAAATTGATAATGATTCGTCTTGGTCAACTGCTAAGGAATTACAGAAGGAAGCTCAAATTCAACTACATTTTGCCCAACCTAAATACAACTTCCAAACTGACTGAAGTCCCGGACTTGTATAGTACAATTATGGCTTCAGAAGATTGGGTCGAGTTTGTAAACTACATGACCACCGAAGCATACAAGGTTTTAATTAGTCATCTTTATTTAACTGTATATGTCATTTTATAATTTTTAGTTTGCAGCATTACCGCATCTAAACGCCTTATGATTTTGTGTTTTTAGGATAAATCTGATAAAGCTAAAATGGCACGTTCCCAAAATATTTATCAGCATAAAATGGGACGAGGTGGATATGTTTATGTCAAAGAGAAAATGGTAAGATTACATAATGTTTGTTTTACAAATTGAGAGACGATCAGTATGAGAAATGAATCTGTTTACATTGCCCAATTTGCACATTTGCATTAATACCCTCATATTTTCGATTATCTTGGTTTAACTGTACATGTGTAAGCATCCTCATATTTTCGTTTATCTTGGTTTAACTTTACATGTGTATGCATTTGATGTTTATTAGATCCAAAATAAAGAGATTGAAGCGGATGAAGAACCCCCGCGTGATGTAATGTGGTAGAAAGGAAGGGTAAACAAAGACGGCGAATACCCAGATGATGATATTAAATCAAAGGGAGATCAACTTGTAAGTTTGACTTCTAATTCTGCTATTATGCTTATATAGCAGCAGCATTAACTGTGTAATAGCAGTAATAACTACGTACTAACAGGAGTAACTGTGTACTAGCAGTAGTATATTTTTCATTGAAGTTCATGAGCAGCACTAACTCCAGCTGAGCAGCATTGACACAAATATGAGCAGCAGTTACTCTAACAGCATCAAGAAGACTTTTAATCCCAACATTTCCTATATTTTTTGTGCAGAAAGAAGCTGATGACAAGATCAAGGAAGGAACCTTGAGTGTTGATGATGGCACTGATGCCATGACAGTTGTATTTGATAAGGAAAATGGTGGTTATGCCAGAGGAGTGGGAGGTGGAGTAACATACAAAAAGTATTTTGGCCTTCCTCGAAGAAAACAAGAATCCAATGAAAAACTTGCGTTACTTCAAACTCAACTGGATAATGAGAGACGCGAGCGTGAAGAAAAAGATAAATTGGTCAAGAAATTGTCCACCGAGATGACCGAAAAAGATGTGCGGGTCAAGAAATTATCCGGTGAGGTGGAACAGACAAATAAAGTGCTTGCTCTACTGATGAAACAGTTGAATAAACAAGGGATGAATATAACTTTGCCATCTGATCCATCGCCAATAGCCTCAGTTGTAAGCATTTTTTTATGTTGTTAACAATTTCATTTTCTAATGCTAATACCACTGATGCTAATGATACCAGGCATTGAACATAAACTGATGAGTGAATGTATTTCTTAATTTATATTGCAGGTGACTCCAATGGCCATTGACAATATAGGGAGAATCGCTAATGAGGTGGACGGCACTCAGACAAGTGATGTTGTAAGTGCTAAAGATGCGGGAATTCAGGAGAAGTCCAATGGCCTTGAAACTTCTGAAAAGGTAACGAAAAAAATGGTAAGTAATAAAACATCCCCTTTGATTTTTGAATTTTACATACATGATCGACTAATGTACCGTGTTTTATATATACGTATAGGAACCAGCTGCTAAAACTGTTAGGCCTAAGCATAAGCCTAAGTCACGACGAAACGGGTCTCCAGATTCCCAATCGCAACAAAATGTGTCGTCTCCAACACAAGTACTGCCAACAATATGTATTTCAACATGTTTCTTGTTACTCTTTTGTTTAAATAATGTAACGTGTTTTATATATACATATAGGAACTTGCTAAAACTGTCGGACCCAAGACAAAGCATAAGAAGCGACAAAACGGGTCTCCGAATTCCCAATCGCAACAAAATGTGTCTCCAACACAAGCACTGCCAACAGTATGTATTTCAACATGTTTCTTGTTAATCTTTTGTTTAAATAATTTCTGATATATACATGCAAAAATTCTTTTTTTGTAGACATTTAAGTGAAAACTGTGGCACACAAAGAAAACAAATATCGTTGCTTTGGGTACCGTATACTAGTCTCGTGTAAAGCAAATGCTGCATAACCGACCACTCCCAAATGATTGCTACAGAGTGTCAATTGATTCATCGTTAATTGATGCATCATGCATACTGGACGTAGCAAATAATGGGTTAAAAACAGTTAAGGATGGCATAGGTGGTTTCTTTGCATGGCCAAAGGATCAAGTTATTATTGAAGAAGAGGTACATACATGTGTTTTTTCAACCTACATATATATAATAATTCATATGTAATTCAATGTTTGATAGAAGCGTCTTTTGTTTAGTACAGGTTACACCAACAAACCCTGTGACTAAATGTGTACCACCGGTACCATCAAAGAAACAATATACAACTGTTAACGATTTAAGGCAAAACGCTGCTAAGGCGGCGAAGGTTCAAAAGTCTTTAGATTATGTTACTTGAGAATTTGATTAATTAAGTACGACATTACAATTGTATATTCTGTTCAGTTATATACATTCGAGTTTAATTCAATTTGAAATTTCTTGTGGTTCTTAATAATGTTATATATATATATATATATATATATATATATATATATATATATATATATATATATATATATATATATATATACACACTCATTCCAGCAGCAGTAGCATAGTACTAGCCGTAGTAACTCTGCTTCAGCAGGACTAACCTAGTACTAGCAGTAGCAACTCTGCTCCAACAGTACTAACTTAGTAATACCAGTAGTAACCCTGTGACTAAAAGATGCAGTCACATAATATTGTCACGCTTATCAACATTATTGGTCACTCTTTGTGTAATTCGATGTGTGACTAAATATTACAAAAGGCCACACAAACTAAAAATTCATGTGACCATTGGATGAACAATAGTCACGCAAAATACAAATTTCTTCACTTTAAACAGCATATGGTCACACATATTAACACTTTTGGCCACTTTAAGCTTAATTGTATGTGACTAAATACCCAAAACAAACATGCTTTGTGTGACTAAATATTACAAAAGGCCACACAAACTAAAAATTCATGTGACCATTGGATGATCAATAGTCACACAAAATACACATTTCTTCACTTTAAACAGCATATGGTCACACTTATTAACACTTTTGGCCACTTTATGCTTAATTGTATGTGACTAAATACCCAAAACAAACATGCTTTGTGTGACTAAATATTACAAAAGGCCACACAAACTAAAAATTCATGTGACCATTGGATGATCAATAGTCACACAAAATACACATTTCTTCACTTTAAACAGCATATGGTCACACTTATTAACACTTTTGGCCACTCTTTGCTTAATTGTATGTGACTAAACACCCAAAACAAACATGTTTTGTGTGACTAAATATTACAAAAGGCCACACAAACTAAAAATTCATGTGACCATTGGATGATCAATAGTCACACAAAATACACATTTCTTCACTTTAAACAGCATATGGTCACACTTATTAACACTTTTGGCCACTTTCTGCTTAATTGTATGTGACTAAACACTGAAAACAAACATTCTTTTGTGTGACTAAATATTACAAAAGGCCACACAAACTAAAAATTCATGTAACCATTGGATGATCAATAGTCACACAAAATACACATTTCTTCACTTTAAACAAAATATGGTCACACTTATTAATATTTTTGGCCACTTTCTGCTAAATTGTATGTGACTAAATACCGAAAACAAACATTCTTTTGTGTGACTAAATATTACAAAAGGCCACACAAACTAAAAATTCATGTAACCATTGGATGATCAATAGTCACACAAAATACACATTTCTTCACTTTAAATAGCATATGGTCACACTTATTAACATTTTTTGCCACTGTTTTTTAAATTGTATGTGACTAACTCGAAAAAAATAACACACGTTGTGTGACTAAATCATCACAAACGTCACATTTATTATATATTCATGTGGCCATAGGATGGGAAATAGTCACACATACTGATAAATCCAACAAAACTTGTGCCTAATTGGTCACACATATTCGGGTTTTGGTCACTCTTTTTCAATGAAAACGGCCACAAACTAAACAATGTGACCATATGCTACCTACGGTGGTGCGACTTTTCGTCACACACACCTAAAAAAATGTGTGTGACTATATGCATATAGTCACGCATTTTTGGTGTGAAGAAAGCCCAAATCTGTACCAGTGATTGTAACTTTGAACCCACGTTAGTACCACAAAAAGTATGTCTAGGATGTTGCTGGAAACCATCATAAGTCATATGTTGCTTCTTAGGTTTTTAGTCATGAAAAATTATCATGCCCAAATATCATTCACACACCACATCTAGGTGGTTCCCATCCGTACTCCACCCTCACAGTGTGAAGAAACTCTTCATCATCCTCCACATTTGGAATAGCAATGATCATCTCATCCTTTAACTCCTGATCAACCCTTATATCAATTGATGCACGAGCATAATCCATACGAACCCATGATTGCAAACACATAGAACTCGTATATGAATCAGGCATAATCGGGTTACCTAGTTTAGTAGTCATCACACTCAATCCATCAGCAGTAAATGCCACAATTGGAATATCATGAAGTTTGACCCAAATAGGAACCAAATTCAGATCTTCCTTTAGTAAGTTAATAGTAGACGTTCGTTTCTTCAGAATGATAGGAACATATCCAATAAACAAAGGACCATTCTTCAATACCCCATTCATACCCTTAATCGAAGCAAACTTGAATAAAACAAAGCCCATAGCATTCATCATTACTCCAGCTATGCCATACTTTTGTTAAGCATTCTTAACATAGTACTCAACAATAGGGAATGACACTCTTTTACCCACGAAATACCCATACAAGCTGAACCCAAACCTCGAAGGAACTTCAAACGGGATTTTCACTTCAGCTTTAGCATTAATAGGCTTATCCCTGTCCAATGATCTAAAGTTAACCTTACTAGTATTAGCCTCCTTTGTAACCAAACTCGTGAATGATCTCTGACTCACATTTACCTTGGAAGCATTATTGTTTGCACATTTGGGATCAGATTCATTGCTCATATGTTTCTCTTTGCTCATATTGTTTGCATCCTCGTTCACTTTCACTGAACCATCATCCTCATCACTCATAGGCTCCACAGATGTTGGAATTTATATAGAGTTGATAAATACAAAACAATATATGAAGAATGAAGCAAACATGAGGGACTTAGAAGACAAAGAATATTTTATATTATAGTCCTTTGTAACCCTAATGTCTCTATTATATAAAGAGACATAGGGCGTTTGTTTTAGTGTGTGTCAAGATGTAAACACCAGTAAAACGTGTATGTGTATATAGGCGTGGGTTTATAGAAAAACGCCTAGATTGGTTTGTGTTTGTTAAGCCTCAAGGATCTTATGATTCCTGTTAGATTAGTAACCGTTCTACACTTGATCAAGTAGAATTGGGGTTTATCGTGTTTGTAATTGTATTGTTATGAAGATGATGACAAAGAAACCTTGTTACAATAACAATTGATGTTTTGTTTAATCCGCTGCGTATATTGTTAATCTTTGTTATTGTTATTCCTAGAGCTCAAAACGATCTAAGGAGTTCTAACAAACTCCACAATTGGTATCAGAGCTCAGGGAGCTCATGATCTAGGGATTTTACAAGGTTTTGTTGTGGGAAAAAGAAGGTTTGAAAAAGGTACGATTGAGAAGATTAGGGTTTTTCAGAAAATCAAGTTTTAGAGTCTGTTCTTAATTTATTGTTGCTGATGTCGATTACTTTGTCATGCTGTAAATGTATTCATTATCATCACTTGATCTACATCATGCTTCGTATATCTTAAACCCTAGATTGTCTAGCAACAGGTAAGTGACACTAAAAAGTGTCACTAAAAAAAAGTATCCTCAACAGTTAGTTATTATTGAAGGAAGATAGCAGCTTTGGTGTGTGAATTGGTTTTTAGGGTTTTCAGAATGATCGCATATTTAGGGTTTCATAGGGTTTTCTGCTACTATGGCTCGATCTGTTACAAACCACAAAGGGTTTTGAGTTGATTCTGAGTTCGCTTGGTATAAACCCTAATCGTTATTACTGTTGGGCTTCATAATAATAACGTGGATATTGTACTTTGGGTTATAAGTGTTTGGTGTAACCTGGTGATGAACCTAACGTGAAGAATTCAGTTGTGGATAAAGAGTACTGGAGCAGAATAAGGTTACTGGAACGAGATAAGTAATGTTGCGCTTGGGTAGGGTTACTGATTATGATTGTTTGGTATATGGAGTAATTCTATTTTGTGTGTGACTGAGGTTACTAGAATAAAAGCTACGTTTTGTGGGAAGTAGAGGTACAAGGAGAACATGAAGACTGAGGTTACTGGTTACTAATCGTATGGGTAACGTCTGTTTTGTTACTACTGCTTGTGTTGATTAGTACTGCCTATGAAGTAAGTTAATACTGCTACTCCTTATCTCAATTAATACTACTACCTACAATTTAATACTGCTGTCCACTCGGTTAGTACTGCTGGTTGAATTCTTAGTACTGCTACTTAGTACTGCTAGTAAGTTGTTTGTACTGCTTTCATTGAACGTTAATACTGCTAGTTGTCATTAATGCTGCCCGATATAGAAGTTAGTACGACTTGTTGAAATACTTAGTACTGCTCGAAGGAATGGTTAGTACTGCTCGTTAAAAGTTTGTACTACTAGCTTTATCAGATATTGGACAGTACATAGTTTTGTGATATCGGACGACACACACAAGAAGATTTTTGATTTATTTGTTCTTAAAAGTTTAAAAGACTCGTATTTGTTTTAACTGGGATAGTTGATTACGAAGAAGATGGATTATCACTTATTTGAAGTTGAAGTGGAGTTTCTTGGATTCATGTTCTTATCATATCTTAAACGGCCTGCAGCGTTTAAAGATAATTTGTTCGTGCTTTAATGTTGTGACAATGACTTGTCAAAATCTAGCAATTGGGATTTGCTATCACTTAAAGGAGTTACATTGTAGTGCTCAGTGTCTCATAATAAGATGAGGATATTGTCAAGAGGTTGCGGTTTACTTATATATTTGGTTTTTAGTATAAGTTCAAAGTCACGTGGATAGTACAAGACATAAGACACAAGTTTGAGTTGTTTTACTTCATCATCAAGTTCGTTATACTTAGTTTTCTTCAACAATAATCATTACAAGAAGCCTACAGAATTGAAGATTCAAGAAATGGTTAAAACATGGATTTCAGGGGAAGCATATTCTAGAGTGTTTAATCATTTACATGCACCATTCGAGGGGAAGGTTTTTACTACTGCTAATCTTTATTAGTACTGCAGGTTTAAGTTTCTATTGTCTTGAATTCATTTATAGTAAGCTTTTTGGTGTTCTTCATGGAGGGTAATTCGAGACATTAGAACGCTGGATTGGAAGTGTGATATTGGTTAGTGGTTGTCAAAATCAAAGTTGGCTTTACTTACCGTTCCCTAGTGGATAATGACAAAAAGGGGAAGAAGAAGTACTTAGAAGTTTTGCAACTTGAAGATCCTTGGTGGTACAGCATGTTATGTAAGTTCACGAGTTGAGCTTAAGGAGAAGATTGTTTCATTCATGGAAGATCAAAAAAGAATGTTTTGTAATTATCAACTAAGGGAAGATTGTTGGGATTTATATAGAGTTGATAAATACAAAACAATATATGAAGAATGAAGCAAACATGAGTGATGGTCCCTATTAAAGATGTAACACAAGATCGAATCTACTAAACACCACGTAAACAACTACAACTAAGCTACGAGTAAAACTAATACGATAGAATAATAAGCTACGAGAGATTAGAGAAGATAATAAGAGAAGAAGAAGGATGATTTTATTACACTTGATAAACTAGCAAAGCTTCCTCAAGATGTAATGAAAACCAACAACAAATGAGGACACCCTAAACCTCTATTTATAGACAAAGATTAGGGCGTCCATGTGCTTAAGTATATTCTTAGGATATTCTAGAAATATGCTCTTTGGATTCCTATGGTACATGGGCTACTAATGTGCCATGGGCTTTCTATTAAACATATAGCCCATTTCGTTTAAGCAACCAATTAACTAAACATGACTAGGACTTGGAATTAAAAATAAAACGTGTTCCCAACAATCTCCCCTAAGTCTTGGTCATCTTGGTTGCTTGACGTCGTCTTTGCTTCTTGGGCTTCTAACGTCTTCATAATCTTTGTTCTTTGTTCTTGATCTGATATGGTATGGTATGGTAAAGATCTGCCGTCCTCCAATGGTCTTTAGAACTGGTATCTTTACTTCGTTTCCATCATGCCCATATGTTCTTCAACTTTTGTTCTTTATGTATCACTTAGTTCTCTCTTCATAAGCTTGATCTTAGACTTGTGAAAGATTAACATACTTGATCTTTGACTTTTCTTGAATTACTTTGAGCTTTTGATATTCTATAGTCTTTATGAGAACTTTGCTTCAGAATATTAGCATGATGGAAATGTTATGGAACTCCAGGTATTCATGATTCGCTGCAAGTAAGCAGTTAGCAATAAATCATCCGGTACTTACAGATTTGGACTTCGAGATCATCAACAGCATAGTGTGAAGACTTTCTCTAATCCAAACCCAGGCCGTTCTGAATCGGATACCCCCGAAAGGGTTTACACGAACACATCGAAGTGCACCCGCGATTCAGTGAGTCGCTGGAGATCACCCCACGACTGTAGACCACTTTTGGAGCAAACACTAAGCGTAATCCACAAGGGATTACCGAAGTGACCTGCTATCAGGGTTGTTTGATGTTGACCCTGGCAAGATTTCCATTCAATCACTGAGAATCACATTTATGGTTTCTCTCATGAATGTTCTCGGCAGATTGCTAAGATCTGCGAAGGACACTCCTATGATTTACAAATGGTGTTCTTATTGTTGAGCAGCCAGTGTATACTAAGTGTACCTAAGAGATCTTTGATGAATCTCATGGCTCTAGACTCAATTTAGTGCACATTTGTTTGGTCGTCGGAGGCATGGAGCAGAGTGCCTCCTTTTCAATATCAACACATCTCGTAGTGAGAGGTTGATAGATGATGAAAGGTTCTCCGTGTGAAATAAAACAAGTGCCTTTTGAGAGACACCTGAGTGGCTAGAAGGTTAGTGCAATGCGTCACTAGGTCCATGACGACTTTGATCTTCAATATCGGTGATGCCCAATCAACCAGTAGATTATGTATTGAACCCAGTGTCTGCCCTAAGGTTGAACAAATGGAGGGCTATTTCTTTTCACCCTTTTCTTTGCTTTTCTTTTTAATTCTTCAACCCCTTCTTTCTCCTTTTCATTTCATATCTCCTTTTTAATCATACCTAGGACTTTCTAGTTCTAAACTATTGGTATTGTCCTTGGGTAGATCCCTCCGGCTCTGGCGGATCATAGGACGGTTATTCCTAACCTTAGTCACCTTATAACTCCATGACTATCCTATTGATGCCATAAACCAAACCTTTTTGAAAATCTCTCAAAGTGTTTATGATTGTGAAAACATATTTTGTTAACACTTTGAGAGTTTTGTGATTTTCAGAAAGACTCCCCCTTAACATGTGCTCATATATGGTTAAAGTAAATTTGCACATGTCGGGTAGAGTTGGCACTTTTTAATGAACGTGATCGTCGCAAGACACGCTTACATCACTAGTAGAACTAGCTTGAAATTATTACCCGTCCAGATCACATTCAAGGAAAATCGCTCGAAATCGGTACATTCTACTCAGACACATCCTTTGCGAGACACGCTTACATCACCAGATAAACTGGCTTGAAATTATTACCCGTCCAGGATATGTCTTTTCGACTACTGACTTTTGCTATCGTCAATTCGAGGGTCAATTCTGAGTCGAGCACTCGTGAGATCACAACTTTTCTTTACCATATTTTAATCATATCTTTATTCTCCCCCTCAAAAATAGCATACTCATGATGTTTTTTGAAAAACTTTATGATTAAAATATGCTGTTTTTGAGTTTTGTGGGAAGAATTTCAAGAACTTTTGTTTGAACAAAGATTATGTTTCAAATACTCCCTCCTTAACGAGGGAATACTTGTCCTTATGAGCAGAATTTTTGAAAAACTTAGAAAAAATCTGGTTTAATTCTACTCATAAGTAAGAAGCTTTCGCTCCTTTGATCAGGATTGAGGCACTGAAGCGTACCTCAGGGTCCTTTCTTTACAGGAACGGGTTGTGCACTGTTATGTGTACACAAGCCATAGTTTTAACAATCATATAGGCAAGAATAATGAATTTTAAGAATAAATCAAACTCTTACTTCATCCTCCTCTTTTGAATGATGTGTAGACAGGGTCAGGTCTTTGGAATGTTCTGACCGGGAAGGATGGGCGACCTCCAACATAACTCTCAAACCTCCTCATCTGATCTCTTCTGAATAACCTTCTCTCAATCCTGTTCACAAACTGGTAGATCTGTCTTAGCTGATCACCATTCCATCTCTTCTTTATCTGCAACCGTTGATCACTAACCCGAATCACTAACCCATCATGGACCTTCTTCAACGTGGTGTCGCAAACTTGTGAATATCACGATATGCCATGAAGCAGTTGATAGTCAGATCACTTTTGTATACGAACCGAAAAGTTGGCTGACTCTTGAAGGTGTACTGAGCTTCATTGTTGATATTCTCAAGATGTAGCAGTGGTTGAGTCAAGTTCAACTTTGTTTGGTAGCTCTCGACCCCTAGTTGAAGATCTTCCACACGTTCTTTGATAATCTTCCTTCTGATGAAATGAAGAATTGATGTGCTGAAAGCGTATTGGAGTTCTGGTGTCACATGTTGCAGTTTTCCTTGGACTTTAATCAGGTACATGTCTTCAAGGTCGTTGAGACTTAAGTCCGGAAAATATACTTCAGAGAACGTGTAGAGTTGCATGTCATGTCTTCTTACTTTGATCTCTGAGAGGAACGTGTAATCATACTTCTTGTCCCCCTTCAGACTAACTACAACAACAATCCTTAGATCACTTCTTACTGATTCTGGAGATTTTTTGGTTAGTTTGCTTTTATACAATGTCTTTCTTTTTTTGAACCAGTGGTAGATTCCTAATTCAGCATCGTGATCATAATTCACTTTCTCGGAAACAAAGAGATGAGAAGTTGTTTCCTCGATAGCAGGGTGTTCATATATTGCTGCTGGAGTCAAAGTAAGCGAAGTAGCATACTTTTTCTGACAGTTGGCCCCGTGCATGAGTAGCTCCAAATCTTTATTGAAGAAGAAACAATATGGAATGGCTGGCTTGCTGCGAACTCGGATCACCGGTAGAGGCTTTTCCAATCTGTGATATATGGGTTGTTCTTACTCTCTCTGCTGCCAATCACATCTGGATTAGTCCAGCTGAAGTCTGAAGACATAGCTCGAGCAATGTTTTCGAGGTGATACTCGAGCTAAGTTGCACTCGAAGAGTTGTCCTTAAGAAGATTAAAAGCATCGTTTTTATTCCGGCGAAGTTCCCTCTTGGTCAGTTTCTTTATGCGTTGAGTACTTTTGAGTTGTTGAGCAAACTCAAATGTACTATCTTCCATTCTGTAATCTTCGTCAGTGTGTACTTGAGCACTTGCTAGCTGATCAAAGAACTCGTTCCCAGGTGTATCATCATCATCGAGCCATGAAACTACAGTTGGTCTTTTGGAAGATTTTTTGGTTGAGGTAGCTTTGGTCTTTTGTGGTGATTGAGGTTGATCATCTTCTTGTTGAAAATCCATTTCCTCTGTGGCAAAGTGCTCAAAGTGATGCTCTGTCTCCTTAGGTTCAGACTCTGAAGCCTTGTGAGGTTGAGATGTGGTTGTTGTTGACGGTCCGATTGGTTCTTTGAGTTGTGAACCAGATCCTCCTTCACCCTTGTGCCTCTTGGATTGGGTGTCAGGGTCTTGGTCTTCTTCATCTCGTGAACGTTTGCTTTTATCGGCCGTAACTTTGCACGAATCCAGATTTGCATTGATAGCCTCATAGAGAGCTATTTCTGTTTCAGATGGAGAGGTAAGGGCTATGAGTCTGGTGAAAAATGCGCGTTGGAGTTCGTCGGTTATGAAGTCTTCAAGTTGCTTTGGTTGGGTTGCTGTGTCTTAAGGAATCGATCCTGTGATGTTTTGAACTTTTTCCTCAATGTTGGTGTCAATGTACACTTCAACCTTCTCCATGAGATCTGACATGTACTGCTTTACATATTTCTTTGTATGTCCCTTTGCTTCCTTGAGTAGTTGAGCTTTGACATCATCTTCAAGGAGTTCATCCATTTTCTTCTTTGTCTCCTGCAACTCTTTTACTTGCTCAGAAAGACCTTTGACCATATTCTGCATCTCAGTTACTTGTTCACTTAACATGTTGTCTTTCTTTGCCTGTGCTAACTTTGCTGCTTACTTCAATTTCTTTTCTGCAGGAGAAATGACTTCGACACGAGTAACCCTAGCAATCTTCTTAGTATACTTGCCTTTAATGATTTTCTTGAGAGTTTCTTCTGTTGTTGCTTTTTATGGTGATGGTGATGGTTGTGATGAAGATTCAGGAGGAGTTGATGCTTTTGGAGGTGATTCAGGAGGTGTTGGTTCCTTTGGAGGGGAGGTAGGAGGAGTTGAATCCTTTGGTGGGGAGGTAGGAGGAGTTAAATCCTTGGGCTGTTCCTCAGATTGAGGATTGTAAATGGTGAGTTGTAGCTGTGATGGAGTGAGAGGTGGTGTTTGAATATAGTTTTCAGCTTCCTTTTCAACTTCTTCTTTCTCCTTTGCTAGTCTCTCTTCTTCCTTCCTCTTTTCTAATTCTGCCTCGTGTTCAATTTCTAGTTCGATTGCAGCTTTAGTAGTCTTATCCCCAATAATTTCCTCTTCCTCTGAATCAGACCATACAACAGGTGCATTAAGATCAACCTGCTCCTGATTACCCCCTTCGAACATGTCATCCTTAATTTCCTCATCTGTCAACGGTTCTCTTTCCTTGTCGGATTGATTAACTGGATTGAAAGGTGGAGGAATGTCCTCAGAATGTGAATCAGACCTATCGGGTTGAATAACCGAATCGGGCTGAGGAGTAGTAGTTGTAGTAACTCCAGACCCTCCGGGTTGATTAACCGGATCAGTATGGGTTGAAGCTACTTCTTTGACAGTTCCAGAACCTCCAGCTCCCTTTTGTAGCTCATATTCCCTTTGTTCTTTAACCCTTAATTCCGCTCTTCTGGCTTCATCTTCTTTCAGAGTCTTTTTGCTTTGTTCCATTGCAACAATGGTAGCAACATCTACGTCCATGGAGATGGTTTCTTCTTCTTCGGATTCAGTTGCTTCAGAATCAGATTCCTTTTCAGCATGTACCCCACCTTCTTCTTGTGCTGGCTTTGGAACAACTTTGACTCTTCTTTTGATGATGTTTGGCATGTGAGGTTTATGAACTTTCTTAGAAGCACTTGAAGCACTCCCAGCCTTGCTACTCCCTTTCGAACGGGTCTTGGTTGATCCAGTTCCTTCTGCACCAAGTTTTAAGAATCCTACGCGACCAAGTCTGAATGCTCTGTCATAGTCTTTGTAGGCTTGAGTATTCTTTACAGTTTCTGTCATCAGGGCCTCTGGTAGTCTAGTCCCTTGCTTGTGTGAACTATCCTTGGGAAAGTAGATAGAGTTGATAGTCTTATCCATTCTGAACAGATGCATCTTTAAATCACCAACAAGAGGAGAGATGTCTTTTTTTTCATCCAGCAACAGACTGATGAGCACTTTGGTGTATCGTACAAAAGGAACTTTGGTGAATGGTTTCATCATTTGAAAGGTCATATCTTCCCAGACAAGTTCATCATAGTCAATCCTTTGCCGATTCACTAATCCCCAGAAGAGTGGAAGGTGAGATAACCGCGGATGTTCATGACCACTGTCCCTCCCTGAGATAGAACGAACTACTATGTAGTAGATGGTTGATGAAGCGAAAAGTGTACCGCTTTTAGGGGGTCATTTAAGCCCTAAATCGTATTTATTTGATCAAATATTGCCCTAAATCGTTCCTTTTGTCATTTGAGGTACTTTGGAGAAGAAATATGGAAAAGGAAGCATTTTGGACGTTTTTGGAGCATAAAAGTGAAGAAAACGACAAAGTCTCAAAATCGGCTGGAAAAGTACCTGTGACGGCGTCAAGCTCCATTGTGACGGCGTCAACCCTCGGCGCGCCAGAGAGGATTTTGGACGATTAAAAGGGGACGGCGTCAAGAAGGCCATCAAGAAACCCTAACCGCGGCGAGGTGACGGCGTCAGCTCTATAACGTGACGCCGTCAGATCTGATTTTCTATATATATTCTCATAATTTTTAGTCATTAGTGTGCAACTTTGTGAGGAGAAACCCTAAGACGATTTTTCTGCCATTTTTAAGGGTTTTATACCCTTGGATCTCCCATGTTCAATTGAAGATAAGTAATCAATTAATTATTGAATATGTCTATGTGTTGTTTGATTATATCTTATTCTTGTCTTTTATTTAACATGCTAGGCTAGATTTATCTCGTGTTTGCTTAGATCTAATGAAACCTAACTATTGATTATTGGTTGTTGGTGTGTTATTAATTGTATTGGATGATTGTTTATCGATGTTAGGCTTAAGAAAACTGGCTAACCTCCTATACGGTAACTTGCTTGAACGTCTTAAGAAACATGAACCAATGCGTACTAAGGTTATTATGGTTGTATTTAATGCATGAGCGAATTCTAGTGATCCCATGTTAGGAGCTTCTTAGCCGGCTCGACATAGGAGTGAAGTAGGAGCTTATAGAGTTGGGGAAGTACGTACGCCACCCCATGATTGGTATTAAGGAATACACCCGTCATCCACGCAATTAATACACACTAATCAACCGGTAAAAGATAGTTAGGGAGTAAGGAAATCTAAGTAAACACATTTCTCTCCATATAAGTTCCACAACCTTTTAATTTTCAGTTATTTTATTTTATTTGCAATTGTAGTTATTTGGGTTAGTTGACTAGCAACTAATTCCGCCCACTCCTTCAAACCCGAGATTTTACTTGCTTTTATTAAAATATAAAAAATACAAAAAGAATCTTCCCTCACCCTTAGACCTATTAGAGTAGTTTTTCAATCCTAACGACACTATTCCCCTAGAGAACGATCAATCCCCCGGTACTTGCCACTACACTATACTACATCGGTCAGGTACACTGCCTGGTGGGGATTGCAAGCCTCTTGAGATCCCTCGAGAGGTAAAACCTGTTGTAAGGTCGCAAAACCACGCATCAAGTTTTTGGCGCCGCTGCCGGGGAATAGTTATTGTTTAGGTTGAATTTTTATTTTATTAGGTCTACTCACTAGATTCCTTTCTAGTGAGATTTTTATTTTATTTTTATAGGTTTTCTTTAGTCTATCTTTTTTTCTTCGTTTCTTTGTTCGTAACCATTACCATCCGACATCATGGAAGGTGGTAATATCCTCGATCCCAACAACCCACCACCACAACAACACCCACCTCCTAGAGCCCGTACCTTAGGAGACTACTACCGTCCTAGCCACCATGGCTATCGAAACACCATTGAGCTCACTCAAGGAGCCAATCTCACTCCCTTGCGATCCGACACCATCCGGTTGGTGCAAAGCGGATGCGCATTCCATGGACTTCGTTCCGAAGATCCTAATCAACATCTCAAGGACTTTCTCAAAATCGTTGATTCTATAGACCTTGATGTTGCCACTCGAGAGACGACCCGACTGCGTCTCTTTCAATTCTCTCTGCGGGACCAAGCTAGTCAATGGCTAGAGCGTCTACCCGCAGGATCCATCACCTCTTGGGATGATCTCAGCACTCGTTTCCTCGCTCAGTTTTTCCCACCAGGAAGAACTACCAAGCTAAGGAATGATATCTTGATGTTCCAACAACGTCAAGGCGAAACCCTCTACGAGGCATGGACTCGATTCAAGGACTTACTCCAAAAAGTCCCTCACCATGGCATAGAACTTTGGCTCCAAGTCCAAATCTTCTATGACCACATCAATCTCTCCACGAGGCAAACCATTGACCAATCGGCCGGTGGTAAGTTACGTGATCTAAGTGCGGAACAATCATGGGCTCTCCTGGAAGATCTTGCTCTTTATGACAATGAAAGTTGGAATGATCCCCGTGATTTGAATAAAACGGTCAAGGCAATATCTTTGCCTTCGAACAATTCAAGCACTTCCGACCGTAGGATCATAGAACTTGAAGACCAAGTCAAGTTTCTTATGAAATCCTACGAGGCTCCTAAACCTTCAAGCCAAGTGAACAAAATCACTTCTTCGTGTGAATTATGTAGTGGTCCCCACGACACTCGTGATTGCGTGGAACTCCCCGAACAAGCTTTTGCGGACTACGCATCCTTGTGTACCGACGGAGCGGGAGACAAGTGGTACACTTTCAAACCTGAGCCAAACCCCTACGGTGGTTCATACAACCCCTCATGGAAAAATCACCCAAACCTTAGGTGGAAACAAAACCAAAACGCACAACAAACCAATTCTTCCAACCCACCTAATCGTTTTCAATCAAGCGGTTCATCTTCGAACCGTACTTTCAACAACAATCCTTCCAACTATGGTAGTACCAATAATCTTGAAGGGTTGATGTCCAACTTCGTGACATCTCAAGAAGCTCGTTTAGCAAAGTTTGAAGCCGATTTCAAACAAAAACAAAGCGAGATGACCAATAAGATTGACACTTTGTTGAAAGCCCTCAATGACCGAGAAATGGGAGCACTCCCTAGCAACACAGTCAAGAACCCGAAACTAAACGTCAATGCCATTTCATCGATTTCGTCTCCTAGTTCTTGTCCACAATATTATTCAGTCAATTCCATGAGCTCGTGTTTCAATCAAACCCAAGTCATTCAAAATGACCAAGAAGTTATGATATCCAACACTAAATTGGTCAACAACATAGTTGAAACACCTCCCACTCAAAACCTTGACGAAGAATTCAAGGAGCTCCACCTTGAACGTCCGGTTATTGATGTATTAGCACGAGCCCCCTATTATAATGCCCTCTTAGAAAAATATGAGAAGAAGCTCGAGTTAGGTGACAAAGGGACCGCCTTCGTTCAAAACAAACTACCTAAGAAGTTAGATGATCCGGGCTTATTTGTTCTACCTTGCAAGATCGGGAATTCGGAGGCTTATGACACATTAGCCGATCTTGGATCAAGCCTTAACCTACTTCCGTTACCTCTCTACACCTCTCTAAAACTAGGGAAACTTGAAGAAACCGAGGTAATAATAGGCTTAGCGGATGGAAGTGTTGCTTACCCGGTTGGAGTAGTCAAGGACGTGTTAGTACACATAGGAAAACTAACCATTTTAGCCGATTTCCACGTCCTTGATATGGTTAGCGACCCTACATGCCCCTTGTTGATAGGTAGAGGATTTTTGGCGACCGCTAGTGCTATGATTGATTGTAAGGAATCTAAGATAGCGGTAGGAGAAGGTGATACTTGGTCAGTCTATGATGTGAAGAAACATGCCTATGATACTAGTGAGGACAACCAACCCCATTGGTTAGAATTAAATAGGAGACCATCTAGATATGGACCCTGGATCGATGGAGACTTCATAGGACCCCAACGCCCATTTTACCTAGAAGAGGACTTTGTGAGCCGAACACATACGGTAGAACAACTCTTGGCTAGGGACACCGAATTGGATCCATTTGAAGACCCTCTAGTTTTTAGGAAGATGATTGATTTCCTAGGAGTTTTGCCAATTAACCTAGGGATGAATAGGTGTACATGTGAAGACAATGATCATAAGTGGGATTGGGACAAACCACCCAAAGATGGAGATGGGTCATGGCATATTAAGATGACATTGTATGACCCGGATGGAGAGAGGTTTGAAAAGATATATCGTACTATGCGGACCAATAGAAAACTTCAATCCAAGCTTAACCCTAAAGATGTCCTCGATGACGATTTTACTTACATAGGTTAAAAGGACTTTGAGTCTAGCTACAAGACTCGTTAATAAAGAAAAGCGCTTCTTGGGAGGCAACCCAAGCTTTATTTGCTTTGTGTGTTTATTTATTTGTTTGTTTGATTTTATTTGCTTCCGTATGTATGTTTAATTTTTATTATTATTGATTCATGTTCGAAACTAAATTGTGAAAATGCTTTATCTTGTTTTTAACTTCGTCTTAACTACATATAAAGGTATTTTGCAAAAGATAAGTGTAAGGGAAATCCAAATCGGTTTATTAGAACAAATGAACATGAATCATAACAATATTAAATTAACATACATATTAGTAATTGTTTGAGTCAAATGCTTGTATCGAGTCATAATGATATTTTGCAGGATTTCCAGGAAATGAGGATTGAGTTTTTCTAGAAATTTTCCGGAAACTTAACATGAAAAATCTGTCAGATCACTTCTGACGGCGTCAGGAACAGTTTTCTGGAATTTTTTTTTAAAGTTTTGTTTTTCTTCCAGAATCATAAAATGCTTTATTAAATCTCTAACTTATAAACTCCAGGAATCTGCAAAATAATCATTCCACAAGCATTATATCCTTATACAGATTTATCCCGCCGATGTTATGCAGGTTTTCGTGTTTGTTTTCTCAGGTTTAAAAGGTTATTTTGGACAAGGAGATGTATGTGGAATCTAGCTTTTGGCGCTGCTTTAATCTTGAAGCTTCAAAATTACCTTGGAAGAAGATCTAACCATGTTACCTCTTTATCCACCGAGCGAATCAGGGGAGTATTTGATTTCATTCTTTTACCTTATTTACTTTTACATCTTGTTATTTGAACATTGGGGACAATGTTCATCTTAAGTGTAAGGGGGGGGGGGGTAAAGTACGATACCTTAGAGAATGCTATTATGCTTGATTTTTCGTTTGTTTAATGGAAGATGTGTAATAAAACTGAGAGAAATACCTGTTAAGGCAATTTTAGTGCCAAATTTAAAATTTTTTACAACATATAGGAGTGAAACTTTGATCTTAATGAGCGTCTCACGGATAGGAGTTATATGACTAGCACAAAACCGTACCACTAAAAAATTTTCCACCCCCAAATATGTGAGGTTCGCCCCTAGAATTGGTAGGAAAAGCATTTATGCTATGATGTGTGTACCGGTAGCACTTAGATTCTAGAACTTGCGTTAGGACCATTCCGAGGCCACAAGTGAGACTACATTCGTGTAGTTAGATTTACTACATGATAAGAGGCATTAGGATAACCCTTGTTTTACACCTGTATTATAATTACATTGGCTACATTGGTCAAGTAATTCTCCCACACCTTTGCGTTGTACTCATTTTTAGTACACGATACCCCTAGTACACCCCTCAGAGCCTATCTTTTCGTTTCTAACTTTAAGCATTTTACTTAAAGTAAGAATTTGTTTACACCCCACTTAAATGTACACCCAAATCGCCTTAGCCTACCTTGTATGCACTCATTTTTAGTGCATTATTGTGACAACATTTGTTTAAACCCCAAGTTAATTATCTAATTGATTACATGGTTGCTAAGTCGAGTCATATCCTTGTACATATTGTTTTGGGACGATTGGGACTCATGGGTAAAGTACTAGTGTAATGGAGTAATGGGGAAGAACAACATTATTACCCCCATATGTGCTAAATATTTTAAAAAGTACTCCAAGTGTTTCGATTATCTTAATTCGAGTCATTAGAATAGTTAATTGTAAAGTTATGTAAAATTTCAAGTGTAAGGGGAGAACCGAGGCCCCTATGATGTATTATTTTCGATGGTAGGGCAAGAGTGTATGCAAAAAAAAATAAAAAATAAAAAAAATAATAAAAAATAAAAAAAAGTAGAAAAAACATACGGACTTCCATCCCGTTTCATTTTATGTTTATTTTATCTTTTTGTTATTTTTTCATTAGCTTAATTCGAGTCTAGTCTTGGCTTAGCAACGCCATATTGTACATGTAATTAATCAAGATCTTTAACTCGCCACCAGTAAAATATCCTTTATCCAACAAAATCGTGTTTATCATATCCCTACACCTAACGTTATAACCCGTTTAAAAGCCCTCTTTGATAGTTTATCTTAGGTTCTTACGCCTAGTGGAGGAGGTTTTTGATCCTTTCCCAAGCCTATGGTAATCTATTTGCTATGACAGGTAGTGAGAGATATTATTCATTTTCATTTATGAGATATACTTTTATGACACCTGAGAGATGTGAGTATCTAAACACTACTTGTGAGGTGCTAGTCTGTAATCTCTGTGCTTATTATGATTAAAGTGGAACGACTATTTGTTGTAATTACTTTTATATTAGCGTTAAATGACCCCTAACTTGTATTTTGATTAGAATAAAAGCGCATTTGCTTGAGGACAAGCAAATCTCAAGTGCAAGGGTATTTGATGAAGCGAAAAGTGTACCGCTTTTAGGGGGTCATTTAAGCCCTAAATCGTATTTATTTGATCAAATATTGCCCTAAATCGTTCCTTTTGTCATTTTAGGTACTTTGGAGAAGAAATCTGGAAAAGGAAGCATTTTGGACGTTTTTGGAGCATAAAAGTGACGAAAACGACAAAGTCTCAAAAGCTGCTGGAAAAGTACCTGTGACGGCGTCAAGCTCCATTGTGACGGCGTCAACCCTTGACGCGCCAGAGAGGATTTTGGACGATTAAAAGGGGACGGCGTCAAGAAGGCCATCAAGAAACCCTAACCGCGGCGAGGGTGACGGCGTCAGCTCTATAACGTGATGCCGTCAGATCTGATTTTCTATATATAGTTTCATAATTTTTAGTCATTAGTGTGCAACTTTGTGAGGAGAAACCCTAAGACGAATTTTCTGCCATTTTTAAGGGTTTTATACCCTTGGATCTCCCATGTTTAATTGAAGATAAGTAATCAATTAATCATTCAATATGTCTATGTGTTGTTTGATTATATCTTGTTCTTGTCTTTTATTTAACATGCTAGGCTAGATTTATCTTGTGTTTGCTTAGATCTAATGAAACCTAACTATTGATTATTGGTTGTTGGTGTGTTATTAATTGTATTGGATGATTGTTTATCGATGTTAGGCTTAAGAAAACTGGCTAACCTCCTATACGGTAACTTGCTTGAACGTCTTAAGAAACATGAACCAATGCGTACTATCTTAAGAAACATGAACTAATGCGTACTAAGGTTATTATGGTTGTATTTAATGCATGAGCGAATTCTAGTGATCCCATGTTAGGAGCTTCTTAGCCGGCTCGACATAGGAGTGAAGTAGGAGCTTATAGAGTTGGGGAAGTACGTACGCCACCCCACGATTGGTATTAAGGAATACACCCATCATCCACGCAATTAATACACACTAATCAACCGGTAAAAGATAGTTAGGGAGTAAGGAAATCTAAGTAAACACATTTCTCTCCATATAAGTTCCACAACCTTTTTATTTTCAGTTATTTTATTTTATTTGCAATTGTAGTTATTTGGGTTAGTTGACTAGCAACTAATTCCGCCCACTCCTTCAAACCCGAGATTTTACTTGCTTTTATAAAAATATAAAAAATACAAAAAGAATCTTCCCTCACCCTTAGACCTATTAGATTAGTTTTTCAATCCTAACGACACTATTCCCCTAGAGAACGATCAATCCCCCGGTACTTGCCACTACACTATACTACATCGGTCAGGTACACTGCCTGGTGGGGATTGCAAGCCTCTTGAGATCCCTCGAGAGGTAAAACCTGTTGTAAGGTTGTAAAACCACGCATCAATGGTTCTCCAAGGTTGAGGGATGTGTTTTGCATTGACTTTTGAGATCTTGGTCAGTGGTGTATCTGGTTGGACATCATATCCAATATCGATGAGGAACTTAAGGACTTCATCTTCGGATGGTGTAGGCCAATATTTATGAGCTATTTCTGGTGGTTCAGGTAAGCCTAATGCTCTGCGAAGGTGATTTGGGGTGATTTTGAGCTTTTTGCGGTCCAGTGTGCATGTGAAGTATCTCAGTTTTGTGTCCAATCTTGTGCAATTTCATCTGACAGTATGCTTTGATTTGCAGTGTTGAACTGTGTTGCATGAAATAGCGATGGCACTCTTGGAGTCGCAGTACATTGGAATCTTGTTGAACACGAATCCATAGGCCATCAGCTGAGATCGCATCCAAATGACTTGAGCGCAGCAGGCAGACATGGTGACATATTCTGATTTTGTAGACGACAGTGATGTACAGTCTTGCTTCTTAGACTGCCAAGAGATGAGCTTGACACCTAAAAATTGTACTCCCCCAGACGTACTTTTTCTCGTGTCTAAACAACCTGCATGGTCAGCGTCTGAAAAAGCAACAAGTTCAAACCCGGAATCCTTCGGATACCAGATCCCCAAGTGAATGGTTCCCTTTATGTATCGAAGGATCCGCTTAACAGCAGACAAATGACGTTCAGTAGGTCGAGACTGGTAACGAGAGCATAAGTATGTGGCAAATACAACATCCGGCCGGCTAGCGGTGAGATACATGAGAGACCCAATCATACTACGATATTTCATAGGATCAATGGGTGTGCCATGTATGTCAGCATCTAGCTTTGGGGATGAGAAAGACATAGGGGTGTTATAGGTGTCACAAGTATTCATGCCATGCTTTTTCAATATTTCCTGTGCATATTTGGACTGACTTAAAAATATACCACGGGGTGATTGATGAACTTGCAATCCTAGAAAGAACTTGAGTTCACCCATCATGGACATCTCAAAGTTTTGTTTCATAAGTCTTGCAAAAGCGTTTGAATATTTTTTATGAGTTGATCCAAAAATGATATCATCTACATAAATTTAAACAATGAGAATATCCTCCCTGTGTTTTTTTATAAATTAAGTCGGGTCAACAGATCCTTTAGTAAAATGATTGGCTAATAAGAATGCAGACAGTTTGTCGTACCATGCCCTCGGGGCTTGTTTAAGGCCGTAGAGGGCTTTCTTGAGTTTGTAGACGTGGTTTGGATGCTCTTGATCGACGAAGCCCTCTGGTTGTGAAACGTACACCTCTTCCCGGAGTTGACCGTTGAGAAATGCCGTCTTCACATCCATATGGTATACCGTGATGTTCTTGTGAGCAGCGTATGCCAGGAAGATTCTAACATCCTCAAGACGTGCCATTGGTGCAAACGATTCTTCGAAGTCAATCCCTTCTTCCTGACTGAACCCTTTGGCGACCAAGCGGGACTTGTTACGAATAACTGTACCATCCGCATCTAGCTTATTTTTCCAGATCCACTTTAAACCGACGACATATACCCCATCTGGTCTCTCAACTAATTCCCGAACTTCCAACCTTTTGAATTGATCCAATTCCTCTTGCATGGACTCAATCCAGTTGTCGTAGGTAAGAGCTTCTTTAATGTTTTTGGGTTCGGACTGACAAACGGTGAGTGCATAAATGCAGGTTTCACCATCTGTATGGTGTCATTGTCGTGTCATAACAGGGTTTTCTGGGTTGCCAATCACATTTACAAGGGGATGATCCTTTGTCCATTTATGTGTTGATGGGTAATGTTGATAGGTATGGTGCAGATTTGACGGTTCCAAGTTGCGGGTGGACGACTCTGCGATATCAAGAATGGTTGGAGCCGGCGCAAATGGATTAAAGAATGCATTCCCATCATAATCTGCTGGAGTGGGTATTTCAGAAGAATGTTGGGGGGGTCCTTCAGCTGCAGATGCAGAAGTAGAAGGTGTTTGATCTATTGATGATGAGGTGTCAGGTTGAGGTGCATCTTCAGCAACTGCAGTAGTTGTAGTTACTGGTGTATCAGGTTGTAGATTATTGACGAGTGGTTGTGCAGCGGAGCTTGTAGATACATCAGGAGCACGACAAACCATAGTATCATCAAACAATGGAGCAAACAAGTCTTCTAGATCTTTGCGGTTTAGAGAAAAAGGTGCAACTGAAGGATCAGGAAAGTTGAGACGGTTGGTTTCGGGTCCTAAGCTGTGTTGCTCAGAAGCCATTTCTGTGAGCTCATCGAAATTAGCATGGATAGTCTCCTGAATCTCCCGGGTGCGACGGTTCCAAATTCTGAATCCCTTGGAATTTTTACAATAACCGACAAAAATCCCTATATCCGCTTTGGCCTTCAATTTTTCGAGGTCATCATGATCATTCTTTGGATAGCAGAGAGCTCCAAAAACATGAAAGTAATTGATGTTTGGTTTTCTACGGTGAACAATTTCATATGGTGTCTTGGTATGCCTTTTGGTGATCATGCATCTATTTTGGGTGTAGCAGGCAGTTGAAACGGCTTCGGCCCATATGTAATCCGGTAACTGAGCATTGATTAACATTGTTCGAGTTGCTTCCACTAAAGTTCAGTTTCGCCTTTCGACCACACCGTTCTGTTCGGGGCTGCGAGCAATGGACGTTTGATGTTCAATACCCACTTTCTCATAATACTCCCGAAGAGTTTGATTCTTGAATTCTGTTCCATTATCTGTTCGAATTTTTCTGACTGTGTTTCGGAGCTGAACTTGAATCTTTGTGAGAAACGTGATGATCATGGACGATGCTTGATCTTTACTGCGAAGAAAATAGGTCCAAGTCCATCTTGAATAATCATCGACGATTACCAGTATGTACTGCTTCCCATTAATAGTTTGAACACGCATAAGTCCACACAGATCCATATGCAACATTTCAAGTACGTGATCAGTACTGTGCTCGAGTTTAGGAGGAAAATGAGCACGAGTACTTTTTCCTTGCTCACAAGCGGAACATAGATGATCTTTGGCGTATCTGAATTTTGGAAGACCATCGACCAACTTTTTGCGAGCAAGCTCGGTTATAGTTTTGAAGTTCAGGTGAGACATCCGTTTGTGCCATAGCCAAGCTTTTGTATGATGTGCCTTGGATGGTAAGCATATTGGAGAGGAAGCTGTCATGCTTTCGAAGAAAATGGTATACAGACTGGTGCCACGTTTCCCTTTCATGAGGTCATTCCCTTTAAGATCTCGAATGAAACAAGTTTTCTCCCTAAATGCCACTTCTAGATCACCATCACAAAATTGTCCGACTGAGAACAAATTATGACCTAGGCCCTCAACGTAATATACCCTGCTAATTTCAATGTTCCCGTTGACATAATCATCGTATCCCTTGATAGCTGCGAAATGATCATTCCCGAACCTGACAATGCCTATGAACTTCGCAACGAAGTTTACTAGAAGCTTTAAATTCCCTTTCATGTGCCAGGAACACCCGCTATCAATAATCCATAGCACAATTTGAATTACCTGCATCACAAGAAGAGGACACAGGAGAGTTGGAACCAGTGGATCCAGGTGGGTTAGTAATACATGTTTTAAGCATCTTTGGAACCCATGTAAAACTAGGTTTATATTGTAACCAACGCTGCCACGTCCAACTAGTTTGTGCTTTCTTCTTAGTGAATGTGCTAGGTGAATGTGCTTTCTTCTTAGTGGTAACTACGGGCTTGTCAACGGTGGTCTCAGAAACTACTTGTGGCGGTTTTCCTAATATGGACTTAGCAGCGGTTATGGGTAGGATTTGCCAGAAGTGCGTTTCTGTCTTCTTGACAAAAGGGTCTTAGCAATGCATTTCTGATGATTTCCAGATAACATACTAGTGCGACAGAATACACAATAAGCATCAACCATAATAGCATTAGAAACATTCAAAGATTCAACATTCATTACATCAGATTCAGAATGACACTTAGACAAGCTAGATTCGAAACTAGACGTAACATGTGTCTTATTCAAACTACTAGCATTAACTTCTACTTCTTCCTTCTTAGATAATCCACTCTTAGGTTGCCAAACTCTAATATTCTTTTGACTTTTCTTTTGACTCTTGGTGGTCTTTGTGCTGTAGCCTTAGATGTGGTGCCTAATCCTGTGGAGGTTGAAGTATTCACATTAGTAGTTTGTGATGATGCTTTCTTAGGTGCCTTGTCTACTTTGTACATTCCTGGTGCAATCACATTATTTAATACAACTTTCCCTTTGTCAAGAGTTCTGAGTTTCTCTTTCATTTCAATGATGATGTGGTTTTGTTCTTGAATTTTTGATTCCAACTTCCTATTTAACCGAATAGTGTCATTTCGATTTTCACAAACTTCAGCAATATCTTTTTCATACTCTAAAATTTGATGTTTTAAAACCTCATTTTCTTTTTAATTCCAACTTCCTATTTAACCGAATAGTGTCATTTCGATTTTCACAAACTTCAGCAATATCTTTTTCATACTCTAAAATTTGATGTTTTAAAACCTCATTTTCTTTTTCAAGATTTTGAAGTGTTGAAACACAAACATTTTGAGAAGACAAAGATTCTTTTTGACTTTGTAATGCTAACTCAAATTTAATACTTTGAGTCTGACACCTATCCAGAGTTTGACGAATTTTGAAAATTTCTTTTGCACATTTGGTTTCCACATCATCACTGATTTGTCTGAGTCTCTCATTTTCTTTTCTCAGATTTTCATTCTCAATTCTCATTGTCTCAATTTCAACACAGTGATCATCAACAAGAAATTCATTGCATGACAAATAGATAGCATTCATAAGCACAGATATCACATCAGAACTGAGAACATTCGTCAAGAGTCGATCAACATCTTTTTCTAAAGCTTTCTTTTGACCTTTTTGTTTTGCAATTTTGACATCTTTTGCATTGAAAATACTCATCATTGATACAACTTCTGACTGGAGTTCCTGTTCCCATTGAGTTGCACAAAGTCGCAGGTGATTAACAAGTGGCAAGAATTGTTTTTGAAAAACTTCTCGCTTTTCTTTCTCATAAGGAGAGAGAAAAGTAGAGATTTTGATTTCAGAATTTCTTTCAATTGCATTTTCCAAAAGTTGAATTTCCTCCATAAATGTTTTAAAATATTTAAGAATGCGACATTCTTTTGGCATTTGTTCATTAACACCTTGACTTGGTAATGGACCATTGACTTGTGCAACAGTGGTAACTGGACTAACGTAAGATGAAGTATTTGTTTTAGTTAAAGAGCACTGTTGTACAGATCTATCTTTTTGAGGTACAAAAGATTCTTTAATATTAGGTGCTTTCGAATAATCGTATGGTTTGTTATATTTGACATGACTCATCTTTGATCGACACTCGATATCATGTTCTTCTTCCTCTTCAGTACTAGAAACAACCACACGTTAAAAAGTATCATCAAACAGCATTTCGGCACTGTACAACTTAGGGTGTGCCTCGAGTGCTTTGTTTAAAAAACGAGGTTGATCACATCCGATTGCAAATCCATATCCGCAAGGATTTGGTTAGACAGTTAGATTTCAAAGAGCTGTTACAGAATTACCCGCTTTATAAACAACGCTTTGGAAATCCTTAAGTTTGCCTTCCAATGTCACAATTTCTTCAAGATATGAATCGACACGTTTCCTTGAAGCTTCTTTGTGTTCAGAAAAATTTTCTTGACAAGTTGACAATTCGGTTTTGGTTTTTGAAAGTTCATTATTGAGAGTGTCAACCTATTTTTGAAAATCAAATATTTCTCATTCCTTTTGTGAAATTGTTTCATTCTTGGAAACGGTCAGTTCACGAATTTGATGTTCCAAATTTTGTACTTTTACGTATGACTCTTGGAATGCAGACTCAAAACTTTTCTCACGTTTTTCTTGATTTTCATAATTTGAAAGTTGTTGCTTGTAGCACTCAAGGTCCTTTGTTAACAGTGCAACTTTGGCTTTTAAATTTTTGTTAATGTCAATGCATTTGTCCATCTGGGATTTATGTGCATTCAATTGTGATTGGGTGGCAAGCAATAAGGTCATGAGTTCTGAATCTGAATCTTGCATAAGATCATGTTGCTCAAGATGTTCAGAATTGTCATCGTCAAAAGAATCATCAAATGAAACTACTGGGTTAATTTGATCATCATCAAAGGTAACTACGGTGTTTATTTGATCATTGTCTAAAGATGAGAATGATGATTCATGTTGAGCAAAATTATCTTGTGTAGATGTAGATACAGATGGTGATGCAATTTCATGAGTTAGACAATCTGCTTCAGATACCTGAGATAAGCCATCGGTGTCATATACCGGGCCTGTCTTGCTCATGTTCATCTCCTGCATGTTGGCCATTAACATGACTGCAGCATTAGCCTCCAGATCCTCCATTTCATCATCAGAGTATGCATTAGCCATAAAACTCTGCTCCTTTTCTGTCAAAATTCCACTGGCCTTTTCATCCTTCAGTGCCATGAGAAGAGCTTCTTTATGGTATGCACTACCCATAGTCCTCGGCTTGGGGCATGCATTAGCCATATGACCATTTCCCCCATAATTGTAGCAAGTGATGGATGTATTAGCAATCCCTTTCCCTTTGTCAGCAAACTGATTCCTTCTCTGATTGTTATCCATGTTGTTTCGACTACCTCCTCCTGAACTGAATCGTTTCCCACCAGAATTCCCCATGTTTCCTGAACCAAACCTTCCTGAAGACCGATTCTGAATCTCAACCCATCCATCGTTAACTACTGCTTGATTTCTGGTGTTTGATGATGTCCTCAGACGATTGTTCGTCCTGTTGGAGAATTTGCTGAATGCACGGGCGATTAATGCAAACCCCTCATTTAAAGAATTGAAGGCATCATCTTCATCAGTGTCAACATTTGAGTACATGCTATAATCATTGTTGTCGTATGGAATAAGTTGATTATCAGGGTATTAAGACGGTGCTTCATAAGGGACAATTTGGTTTGACGGTTGTGGTACAAAACCCGAATGAGGTGGTGGTGGTGGAACAAACTCCTGGTTTGGTGTAAAATGTGATTGAGCCATGAGAGAAAGTGAGTTTGAAGTAGGTGCTGGTGAGAATCCTCCACGTGCTACACGTTCTTGATCAACTTCATATTGGTGTTGTTTTAAGTAATCATATAACAACCCATAAGACACGTCATTTATCTTCTTGGCTTGACGAACGAATGTAACGTACTTCTGCCAATCTGGGCCGAGACATCCCATAAACTTGGAGTTGATAGCAATCTTCGGTAAGATGATATTATGGCGATCCAGATCATTAATGATGTTGGTGAAACGATGATAGTATGATTCGAAGGATTCCTCAGGTTCGATCATGAAATATGTATACTCCATGTACAACTTTGATTCCAAGTCCTCTTGATTCAGTTTAGTGCCTTCCATAAGCAGATGGACGTGCTCCCACATGTCCTTGGCAGTCTTTTGGGCATCAATACTGTGGAGATCGTTTGCTCAAGGCTTGTTAGACCTCATATCAATATCAACTCTATTTAATTCCTAACAAATACTCCTGAAGAGGGGATTGGGAATCCCTTTGAGTATATAAGACATAGCTAGATCATTGGCCTCTTGTTGTAGGAATTGTTCAGCAGTTAGTTGAGCTAGAGGAATGAGGGTTCTGGTCGCTTCTCTTGGAGGTACTTGAGTTGGATCAGTTGGAATGGTTGTTGTAGGTGTTGGATATGGTCCATCAATGATGACCTTTTTGAGATACTTCCCGTGAGGTTTCCTTAGTTCAATGAAGCGTAGAAAACGACTGGACCACTGCACGTAGTTTCCAGGTGTGAGCATAGGTGGTATGTCAAAAGAACCTGCTTCATGCCTTGATTGCTAACTACTTATGGCTTCACACATTTTGGTAAACCAATGTGGTTCTCTGGAAGATGGTTGGTAGTTCTGCATTGGTTGTGTAAAAAGTTGTTGCTGCTGAGGTAATTGATGTTGATGCATGAACATTTGATGTTGTTGATACTGTGGTTGGTATGATGGTTGATACTGTTGCTGAGGATATTGCTGCTGAAATGATTGTTAACGGTACTGTTGCTGTTGTTGATTGTAGAAGTTGTAATTGTATGGTGGTTGAGACATCCTTGTGTTGTTGTTGATCGTGTAGATAATTAAGATGTGTGTTGTGAGTTATGAGATATGTTTTTGGTTAAGTGAAGTTTTTTTTCAATTTTGATAATTACTGTTCATCACAATTTTGATAAACACTGTTCATGTTGCTCAATTTCGATAACAATCCAATTTGCGATAGGAGTCCAATTTGCGATAAGAAGACCAATTTGCGATAGGAGTCCAATTTGCGATAAGAAGACCAATTTGCGATAAGAAGACCAATTGCGATAAGAAGTCCAATTTCGATAATTCCTACAATTGCGATAAAATTGATAATTGCTATAAACTTTTTAATTGCGATAAATCTTACAATTTCAATAAGTTATCTTAATTGCGATAGAGAAGGAAATTTCGATAAGTTAACAGAATTGCGATAGATTTTGCATTTTCGATAGATTTATCTAAATTACAATTTCGATCACTTTCTCAAAATCTTATACAAGATATGAGAATAACCACCAAGTCGAAGTATTTTCACAAACTTATACAAGCAAGGAAAATACTGAGTTCCAATTTCGATAAATCCGAAGGCTGCTGGAATTTCGATAAACCCTTGAAGACAATTTCGATAAACCCTCTTTTGCACAATTTCGATAAACCCTCTTTTTCACAAATTCGATAAACCCTCTTTTTCACAAATTCGATAAACCCTCTTTTTCCACCAACTTTTCCAAATTACGTTAATACTTAACGAACAGTAATTAACCCGATTGGTTTTGGTTTTAAACGTTAATCAAAGCGTAAATTATGAAGAAATTTAAGACTCGAAACGTGAAAAACCAAAAGTTTGGTGAAATTTTACGAATAGCAACGAGTAAACAAGTGATTATACGAATTAAACTAGAACAAAATTACGTAAAACACTTAAACCAAATGAAAAACTGATTAAATAACGATGTAATCTACTCGATAACACACTCCTAATAATCCTTTGGCGTATGATACCACTTGATGGTCCCTATTAAAGATGTAACACAAGATCTAATCTACTAAACACCACGTAAACAACTACAACTAAGCTACGAGTAAAACTAATAACGATAGAATAATAAGCTACGAGAGATTAGAGAAGAGAATAAGAGAAGAAGAAGGATGATTTTATTACACTTGATAAACTAGCAAAGCTTCCGCACGATGTAATGAAAACCAACAACAAATGAGGACACCCTAAGCCTCTATTTATAGACAAATATTAGGGCGTCCATGTGCTTAAGTATATTCTTAGGATATTCTAGAAATATGCTCTTTGGATTCCTATGGCACATGGGCTACTAATGTGCCATGGGCTTTCTATTAAACATATAGCCCATTTCGTTTAAGCTACCAATTAACTAAACATGACTAAGACTTGGAATTACAAATAAAACGTGTTCCCAACAATGAGGGACTTAGAAGACAAAGAAGATTTTATATTATAGTCCTTTTTAACCCTAATGTCTCTATTATATAAAGAGACATAGGGCGTTTATTTTAGTGTGTGTCAAGATGTAAACACCAGTAAAACATGTGTGTGTGTGTGTGTGTATAGGCGTGGGTTTATAGAAAAACGCCTAGAGTGGTTTGTGTTTGTTAAGCCTCAAGGATCTTATGATTCCTGTTAGATTAGTAACCGTTCTACACTTGATCAAGTAGAATTGGGGCTTATCGTGTTTGTAATTGTATTGTTATGAAGATGATTACGAAGAAACCTTGTTACAATAACAATTGATGTTTTGTTTAATACGCTGTGTATATTGTTAATCTTTATTATTGTTATTCCTGGAGCTCAAAACAATCTAAGGAGTTCTAACAAACTCCACAACAGATTGTTTCCCAACAGTGGTTTCCAAAGGAGGAAAAGCAACGTTTTGTTCCAGGTTTATAGTACTCGCAGTACCATCTTCTTTGTTACCCTTACTCGTAGTTGTAATCACAACATTCTTACCCATTTTTTGTTTGACACCATACGACCCACTATACCTAGCTCAGCAGCACAAAACTTAGGGTTACAATACAACACCGTCGACCAACCAAAAAAATGGTTATAAACCCTAAAAATTGACCCTAGGATCGATTGTAGAGAAGATAACTATGTATATAATCGCCCAGCCAATAATAAACAATGAAAGATTGTTTATATAAACCTATAACCGACCTATAATCAGTTAAGGAATAAATAAACACGAATGAGAATCAACAATAATTATCACCAAACGAATAAAAAAACCTAAATTCGGTTGGAGGAATCTTTATGTATCAACTAAAAAAATTGATAATAAAGGAATCACAAACAGTTTAGGATATTGTTAGTACAAATCTAGGGCACACTACCAGACCTAGGTTAGACTAGCTCTTGGCGGGTACAGATCTTGTGCTAAGTACTTCGTGAGCTGCTAAGAAAAGCAACACCGTTAGTCTTATCGCGGAAGGGGGCTTCCGCGGTTGGCCTCCGGTGTGAGAGTTGTTGGAATTATTACTTCATGAAAAGCATATAAATAAACCAAAACATCAAAGTACAAATATAGCGGAAGCAATTAGGATACATACAACATATAATTAATTAACTAAAACTTAAAGTAAACATACCTTATGATTCTAGCCCGAACAAGAATCAACTTGAGCAATATGGATTATGAAGAACCCTAATTGGGTTAATAAGATTATAGGAATTGCCCTTTACCAAGTTTTGCAATTCAATCCAAGATTCTTACAATGATGTGTAAGAATCACGTTCTTGTACACACGCACTAAACCGAACTAATAATATGCAAGTTATTTATCACAAGTTTGAAAACCAAAACAATATTTTGTTTACAAAATTCCGTCGACCCTATGGGGAGGGAAATCCGATCGAATGGAACAAAGGAAAGAAAAAGAAATCTTAGGTTTAGCTAGTGCACAAGAGTACCCAAAAACTAAAGCCTAAGGTTTGCTTTTATAGGCTATGTAAACTTGTAGTCCAAGTTGGATTAGGATTAGGAAACCCTAATCCCTACTCCAAACCGATCGGCACCCTCAATAAGGAGGTGATTCCGGATCCTTTTTGGCTACTAAATTACATCCTAGTCCTTTCCTTATTTTACTTAACGACCGTCAGTCACTTTCGTTAAATACTAACGTCCGTTATTTCTTTTGTGATAATTAATAATCAAATATAACATTTTACATTTAATTATTAATAATTAGTTCTCATACGTAATGTGTGCAATCCCGTGATCTCGAGTTCGATCCTAACACACGACTACTATTTTATGTCTATAAACTAACAGCTCCCACTTAGACATAAATCATAATAGTTGTGATCACATCGGTTAGCGTCTTGCAACACGCCGATGCCTCTAGTACAACTCGAGTAGGTCTCCTGGAAAAACCTTTAATGATTCATCATTATTATTATCCTTTTGTTACTAATACTACAATGAATAAAGATATGGATATTATCTTAATTCAAAATTCTGTTTCTCGTTGTTTATGATTGAGCAAGATTACCAAATCTTCTGAACATATTCAGGGGAGATCTTGGGCACGGCCATGCACACATCTTGTCAACCCTACGAGGGGCCCAGCAGTATTAAACTCCAAAAATTGAATTTGGAGAAACAAATTCTATCTTGACTACAAGCATAACCTTTGAACTTTGCAACAATTCCGAAAACAATCCTTATGACTACCAGTTACGTATAGCATTAAATTGTTCCACAGAATGCACTACATTCACAACAGTTATCTGGTATCTCAAGTCTGAGGATAACTATTCATGATTTACTTAGAAATATCCATAAGTAATATCATGTAGTTGGGATAAGTCCTATATTCAATTCATTGAATATCATGTGAATTTGGTATGACAACACATCAATATAATTTCAAGTACATTATACTAAAACTCAGATTTGTCTTATCATAATGATATTCCCATATCATTAACTGCCAACAGACATTTAGAATAACTAAGTTATTCACGGATTAAAACATGCAAAAAATAGGACAACAATATTAAATAATGAATATAAACATAACCGATACTTTATTTCATTAATAAATAATAAATGTTTTACATTCCTTTATCCAAATACTAAACACAGTCATGCATGAAACTACTAGCTAATTTAAGTCCAATTCCATTTGACAATTTAGTAAGCTTTTCTTTCGCTAAAGCCTTAGTGAATGGATCAACTAAGTTATCATCTGTGTGAACCTTCAAGAGATTTATTTCATCTTCGCGGACTCATTCCCGAACATAGTGATACTTTCGTAGAAAATATCTGGTGCCCTTCATGACTCCAGGCTCATTGGCAAATATGATTGCAGCAGAATTGTCGCAATACATATTAATAGGCGATTCAATTGAAGGCATAACACCAAGCCCTGAAATGAATTTCCTTATCCAGAATGCCTCCATTGCAGCTTCCGAAGCAGTTATGTATTCGGACTTTGTCGCAGACATCGTAACTGTACTCTGCTTCTTGCTCTTCCAGTCTACTGCTCCTCCATTGATAACAAAGACATAGCCCGTCTGAGACTTCGCTTCATCTTTGTCACATTGCCAGGACGCATCACAGTAACCTGTAACATCAAGTTCTGTAGCTGGATTTCCACCATACACAAGAAACATATCTTTCGTATTCCTAAGATACTTTAGAATATGTTTAACAGCAATCCATTGTTTATCAACGGGATTCTGTTGAAATTGACTGGTGACATTTTGAGGAAACGCCACATCTGGCCTTGTGCACCTCACCGCATACATAATAGATCCTACAGCCGAAGCATAAGGAACCTTACTCATGCATGCCACCTCAGCAGGTGTTGAAGCACAATCCTCACTACTTAAGCCATGTTTGACTTCCATTGGCAAATATCCCTTCTTGGAATCTTGCATATTGAATCTCTTCAATATCTTGTCAATGTAAGCACTTTGACTTAGTCCGATTAACCGCCTTGATCTATCTCTATAGATCTTGATTCCCAGAATATATGCAGCTTCTCCCAAATCCTTCATAGAAAAGCACTTTCCAAGATATGCCTTAACCTTTTGCAAACTTGGAATGTCTTTTCCCATGATCAATATGTCATCAATATATAGAATAAGGAAAATTGCATTACTCCCACTAGCTTTGTGATATACACATGGCTCATCATGATTCTGAGTAAATCCATACCTTTTGATTTCCTCATCAAATCTTTTATTCCGTTGTCGTGATGCTTGCTTCAATCCATAAATGGATCTTTGAAGTTTGCATACACGATTTGGAAATTTTGGATTCAGAAACCCTTCTGGCTGCGCCATATAGATGTCTTCATCTAGGCAACCATTCAGGAAGGCTGTTTTGACATCCATTTGCCAAATCTCATAGTCATAGTATGCTGCTATGGCTATGATAATCCTAATAGCCCTAATGTCAGCTACAGGAGAAAAGGTCTCCTCATAGTCAACCTCAAACGTTTGAGTAAAGACTTTAGCTACCAAACGGGCTTTATAGGTGTGTACATTGCCATCCATGTCAATTTTCTTCTTGAAGAGCCACTTACTCCCAACTACTTTGGCATTTGGAGGAAGGTCTACTTCAATCCAGACATTGTTATCTTTCATGGATTGCATTTCCCCATTCATAGCAACTACCCATTTGTCCTTTTCAGGACTCTCAATGGAAGCCCTATGATTAGTAGGTTCATTAAGATCCCCTAATATAGTTTCCTCAACTTCCGTGTTAAGACATAGACGTTCAGGTGCTTTCACATGTCTTGAAGACTTGCGAATGGGAACACTTTCAACTTCAGGTGGAGGACCCAGACTTTCAGGTTCCACAAGAAGTAAGCTAGTATTTCCAGAAGGTAATGTATCTATATGATCATCTTCCAGATCATATACTCTCCCACTGAATTCTTGAGATATAAGTTCCTTTTCTAAAAAGTCTCCATATCTTGCAACAATTACCTTGTTTTCAGGAGGATAGTAAAAGTAGTAACCCATCATTTCCTTTGGGTATCCTACAAAGACACATTTCACAGATCTCTGTTGGAGTTTATCTGCTGAGTCACGTCTAATATACGCCTCGCAACCCCAGACCTTTAAATAAGACAAATTCGGAACCTGTCCATTCCATATCTCATATGGTGTCTTATCTACCTTCTTAGTGGGAACCATATTCAAAATACGAACTGCAGATTCTAAGGCATAATCCCAAAAGGATATTGGAAGAGTTGTAAGATTAAACATTGATCGTACCATATCTAGCAATGTACAATTCCTTCTCTCAGATACACCATTTTGTTGTGGTGTATATGGAGATGTGAGATTCTGGACAATTCCATTCTCAGCTAGGTAATCTTTAAACTCTTGGCTTAAATATTCACCACCCCTATCAGATCGAAGAGCTTTAATCTTCTTTCCTAGTTGCAATTCTACTTCTGCTTTAAAAACCTTAAATGTTTCAAACACCTCATGTTTATGTTTAAGTAAATAAACATAACCATAACGGCTGAAATCATCTGTGAAGGTTAAGAAGTAGCTAGCACCTTTCCTTGACACATGTCTAAGTGATCCGCACACATCAGTATGTATTAAACCAAGTAGATCTGAAGCCCTTTCCATATTGCTATGAAAAGGTTTCTTCGTCATCTTCCCAGAAATACAAGACTCACACTTGTCATATGATTCATCATTGAAATTTTTCAAAAGCCCATCATGTTGCAGCTTTTTCATGCGAGTCTTGCCTATATGGGCAAGTCTACAATGCCAAAGGTAAGAAGAATTCAAGTCAGACTTAATTCTCTTACTAATGCTATACATTGAATTATTATTGGACATATCATTCATATCAATTTAGTGAAAATTGATCTACACCCGTAGGGGTTTAGGCTACAGTCAACTTTACTAAAAGAATAATCCTAGTCTACTTTCTTTGAGAAGAGTGAGACTTAAACCATATACCTTTTCATGTATGAGAAGGGTATAATGGGAAAATTAGAATTGTCTAAATTCTAAGGAATAACTCATAGCAAAATTTTAATAGTTAAGAAACTTGCACATTTCATGAGTTATTAAATTAGAAGCTAGACTAGTTACCGCAAAATTGGTAAAAGGCAAACTAGCACACTTTGTCTAGTTGTTGTGCTTTGACCACTTTTGATGCTACATGCCATTGTGGGAATGGTAGTCAAATTAAGGAAGAAATTGCATGCCCAATTATTTCCAAGTTAATTGGATTGATGGATAGTCCATCATTTACAAAGTAGAATACATTCTTTAGTACCTAAGTAATTGTTACATATGGGATCACTCAAAGGTGTAGGAAAGTAAATAGCACACTATTTGCTTTTACTGGTTATGAAAAAACTTATAATGTTGTCAAATCCAGTGGGAGCATTGTGTTGTTATTACTGAATAACATATATTAATGTAATGATCTGTAATTCAGTGGGAGCTACAAGCTTGTTATCTAGGTAGTAACCCAGATTATCTCTAGAATGTCTTGAGATAATTACTTTCCAATTGTAGACACTTGTGAGTTTAAGGATAGTCATGTGCGTTTCTTTACAAGATAAGGTGGTTCTATATCTACGAATATCTATGACACAATCATATTGATCACATTAAACAAACGCGTGACGTGTTGTTTATCTGATACATGATGTTGTTCCATGCACAAGTGGGAGAAATCTTAATTGTGTGCAAGCAACAACACAAAGGAATATGATTTAAAGAATTCTCTTGAATGCAAGGTAAGAGAATTAATGTTCTAATGTGATTTATTCACATCTAATAAATAGAACACTTGGAATTAATATCTAGCGTAAGTGAGACCTTGACATAGATATTAATGACAAGGTAAATTACATACTTTCATTACTAGCAGATCAACTGATGTAATGAAACTATGTTAATTTGCAAGTTCTAAATTAGATCCTTATTAGAACAAGTGTCAATATGATAATGAGATTACTTCAAACTAAATATTTATGTATTATTGAAATGACATAAATAAATGAAGTAATCCAATACTACTTCAAAATTGAATGTTTATGTATTCTTGAAATGTCATAAATATATGAAGTAATAAATTAACTGGAAATACTATTGAAACCATATTGTGGTGTTCATGATTACTTTAGTTTTGTATATTTATATTTTATTGTAAAGATATAAATATGAAGTCTTTTAATTGTTACAAGACTTATAATAAAGTAAGACGTTAACATGTTATGTTTTTTAATTAAGACATATACAAGAAGTCATTGAGTTGATCAATGATTTATAACGTGAATTGGGATTATAACAGTTTATGTCTTCTTATTAAGACATGGACATGAAGTGACTTGGTTAAAAGTACTTATGTTATATAGCATGCAATTGGCTTGAAAATTCTATTATACCATTAAGCTGATTTAGTTGGTAAATAGATAAACCAAACAAAATATATTTATCTTACGTATTGTAAGATTGTTTTACAATATAATCCTAATGAAATACATAATGGTTTTGGTATGTTCAGTTAGGAAAATCAAACTCTTGTTATATTGTTTGATTAAAGATAACTATATTTTCTATTCTTCCAAAAGTTATCAAAGTTAGAAAATTGAGTATGCAATGTATATACTCGATTAGACTCCAACCTAGAAGATTAATAAGACACCATTTATTATGGAATGTGATGAATCACATTAAGTCTTAAAATTGAAGTTCAGAATTTGTTAAACTGCTTTTGAGTAGGTTATTAACAAACTTCATGTAAGGAACTGTCAATATGTATTTGTAATGTCCCAAAAGAGAACAATTTTGTGTTGCTCTACTTGCTAAGTATTTATGGATAGTCTATAAATTGATAAAGGCAAGTGGGAGTTTTATCTTGAAAAGATAAAATTATAAGATACATGATCTTCTAAAACACACTAGCAATTGTCATGCTGAAGATTAACATGTAAATGTTAAATCTCAAGATGAAGGAATTCTCATTCATAGATCTGCTAGGATATCTCAAATATTTGTATAATATGTTGAGGATTATGAGTTACAGGATTATAGTAAACCTGTTGATAAATTGCAAATGTTGAATTTGGCAAATTACTCATACTATGAATGCTTAGATGCAGTCCAGGAAGATAACTAGTTTTGGAAACTTAGTTAATCTTGAACTCTATAGTTACACTATAGAATGATGATGAGTTTCTACAAAGGAAATGGAAATCCTAGAGATTTAAATTCCTGTGTAGAAAACATAATGGACTATTATGTATACATATTTAATGTATTAAAATGTTATCAAACACACTTAAGCAATTAACTGTGATTGAAATTCTTTGTAGGCACATTAAATGTATAAAGATTATAATTATCATTCTTAGTTTCATTTATATGAAATTAACAATGGAATATCAAAACTCTTTCTTAGATAATTACTTGTGTGAGGACGATAAGTAAATTGAAAGGAGTATTTGAGTTCAAATAATCTTTGAAAGTATACAAAATGCAATCATTTATGAATGGATTAATGCATAAATCTAGGAGATACACTTATGTTTGATTATTAAATCATAGTTTTGATTTATAAATAAAATAAGACAATCTCTTAATATTCCTAAAAGCTAGTGGGAGTGTTATATTTATTTTCTTATTTCATGTATGTTGTATCACATATAGGAAGAAGCATTTCATTAATATTAAATGTTAAGTATTATTTTGGATTGAAACTTCATTATGGAAATTTAGAAAATAAACATACGATCTTGGAATATATGTTTATTGTTATAAACATAAGCGGTAAAATTATTGATTCTAATAAACATGATTATACTATTAGAAAGTCTAGATAGATACATATCTTTGAAAATATATGACATGAATAAATCTAAGTTTGACGCAAGGATTTTTCATGTACATCATGTTGTTTGTTGTATCATGCTTGATGAAAGATGATTTGACAACATTAATATCTAATTGAAAGTTATTAGATAACTAAGTATAATGGATATGGTTGGATTTAGAATTAACATCCTCATCCTGGAATAGCTCCAAAATTCTAAGTATGAACCATATGACAATTGTTGCGTAATTGATATAGCCAACAAATCTTGTAAGATTTGAAGGTATCAAATATTACACATTGGATATTAAAGTTTACGGGATTTTAAAGAGCATATTGTTGTTTGCATACAATGATGCTGATAAGATTGAGATGACACTCAATACTAGTCATGGTAGGATTTTATCCTAGTTAATGGTCATGTGTACTAGTTATGCTTAACTGTAAGCATAGTTGCATTTTACATTAAAGAATTAGAATACTTTAAACTATAAAAGGTTTGATAGTTTGCTTGTCATAAATTCGTGGTTGAGGATGTCACGTATTTTATGAAATATTATGTGGCATTATCAAGATAATTGATAGCACACATACAAGAACTTCATTAATTGAATTCTTGAAATAAGTATTCTCAAAATTCACATAGAACAAAATTAGTTGATTTATGCCTTGTCAACAAGTATGTTTGACATGACTTGAGGCATAATTCATTAATGGAAATTATCATGCATTGATCTATTTTAGTGTTTGGATAATGGGATGTCTTTGACAGTTATTATTTTAATGAAATAAAATAATGGTTATGTTTATTTATCATTTTCTTAATAATATATCCTATATTTGCATGTTTATATCCTTGAATATATTTATATATATTCTAAACTGTCCGTTGCCGGTTAATGATATGGGAATGTCATTAAATTAAGGTAAATCTGAGTATTGGTATAATATACTTGAAAGTATATTGATGCGTTGTCATACCAATTTCACATGATATTCAAATTGTTTGAGTATAGGACCAAATCCCGCCACATGAGTTTACTTTATGGATCTTGTCATTAAGTAAATCATGAGTATATAGTTATCCTCAGACTTGAGATGCCAGATAACTGTCATGCATGTAGTGCATTTCTTTGATTCAATCTAACGCTATACGTAACAGGTAGCTATATGGATTGTTTTGGGAAGCGTTGCGAAGTGCATGTGTTATGCTCGTAGTCAAAATAGAATTTGTTCCTTCAAACTGTTTGAAGTTTAATACTGTTGGGCCCCTCGTAGGGTTGGCAAGATGCTTGCGTGGCCACGCCCAAGATCTCCCCTGAATATGTTCAGAAGATTTGGTAATCTTGCTCAATCATAAACAACGAGAAACAGAATTATTAATAAAGAATGACTTAGATCCATATCTTTATTAATGTGGTATTAGAAACAAAAGGATGTCTATGATGATTTATCATCGAATGGTTTTTTCTAAGAGAACCAACACCCGAGTTGTTCTGGGGGCATTGGCGTGTTGCTAGACGCTAACCAATGTCATTACCCTTTTAATAGATTTCCAAGTGGGAGCTGTTAGAGTTTTGGAAAAATATTAAATCGTGTATGACTAGAATCGAACCCGGGACTGAGGGATTGCACACTTTACGTATGAATGATCAAAGAAATAATTAATATATATAACTATTATATATTTTAATTATTTGGACACAAAATATGGACTAACGGACGTTAAAGTAATTAACAGAATTGACTAATGACTGTTAGTAAATAAAGGAGGGGGTTGAGTGTCAAGTTTTGAAACTTGAGGATGTATTAGACTCAAACTTGGAGAACAAGTTTGAAGGCTATATATACACCTTCATTAGCTCCATAAAATTTGACACAACAGAATAACCTAAAGTCAATTCGTGCTGGGAAGTGCGTATGATATAAATAGATCTATTGGGGGTGACTCCCCCGTTCGGTTGGCCTGGCATGGTCAACGCGAACGTATACCATGTCAAAATTTTCCGAGTTTCTGGGGATTAACACTCGCGGGCACTCTTTATTTGCTATGCCAGCTTGGCATTTTGTTTGTCTAGTTTCGGTTGGATGAGCTTAGTGTTTGTATACTGAATTAGTGATATTGTTGAATTATTTTCTATGGTCCATATGTGCTTATTTACTTTAAACCTGTGAACTCACCAGCGTTAGCTGACTTTTAGCATATTTTTCTCAGGTATTTGAGAATGTGTTTACTGAAGGCAGGGCACAGAAATGGTCATAAGTTTGTTGGAAATGTTTTTGCTTATGCGTTAAACTCTGAATTTCGGACCGCTTTGTTAAATGGGCTTCATTTTAATTGAATTGAATTTGATGTATGACAATTTAACTTTGGAAATGTAAACTATTTTGTTGATCCCAGATGAGCTATTGATCTTGTTAATTATCTTAGATGTTAATCTAAAACAATAGGTATAGAAACTGTTCTTGAACAAACTATTAAATACTATGCGGAATCTAGCATTTAATCTTAAGAAGAATTATTAATCGAACACAATTGAATTCTCTTCACAAACACTTCAATATATTAATACGGTTACTCAAAAGTAACAGGGTTACAAAAACCTTGGAGTTAACAATTACGTGCACTAAACTCTAACCCTAGATTCTCCTTTTATAGACTAAGGAGTCCTAGTCGGTTACAATGACTTTCTATACAAAAATAATCTTTTCGTATCTATTCTATAATTATCCAAACATACTATACATAGTTATCTAATAAGCAGCAGAATACTATGTAACCCCCCAAAATCATAATATTCGCGGAAGCATACAGTTTGGGTGCTACTGGATTGAAATCACAACACAAGATATAAGGAATGGATTAAAAATCCGTTTTAAAATATATTACATAAGTTAAGTCATGTAACATTACATAAAATCCATTTTGATGAAAATGAACCCCATTTAAATTAAAAAGGTCCAGTTGTCAGAGTAAACGCATTAAAAATATTTCCATCATTTATTGTGACCGACGCCATGCACTGTACCCGACTAAACGCACCTCAGTTTCCTGTGAAACACATGCTAAAAGTCAGCTAACGCTGGTGAGTTCATAGGTTTAAATAAATAGCACATATGGACCAATAGCAATATCAAAAAAATAATTCAGCAGATACACACTATCCGTTATGCAAACACTAAGCCTCATCCTACCGATGCTAAGACAATGCAGCACGACTAGCGTTAGCAAAATAAATAAGGGTGCCCGCGAGTGTTAATCCCCAGACACTCGGCCAAAAACCCGACTTGGTATACGTTCGCCTTGGCTATGCCGAGCCAATCGAACGGGGACGTCACTCCTAATAGATCTATTTATAACAAACGGCTTCCCAAACAGGAATTAACGGCAGATGATAGTGGGCAAAAAATGGGATTCAGCAAACTTAGGTTTCTGCATACTAGTGTGATCTCAAAAGCAATTTCATTTCTGGTCCATGAAAACAGTTTTGCATGTTTCTCACCCCAAGCTTATAAAGCAAAAATCGTATAAAATATGGGGCTATAAACTCACCTTTCAAATACAGCAATTCAGCTAATCAATCAAAATAATGCAACCGCGCCGACCAGCACCTAAATCAGTACGGTAAGTCTTAGCAAAACGTTCGTGTCTCATGTGTCTTTATTTTATTTGAAAAGTTTTACGTTTGACCAGTGCTCGTGTATTTCTTGCTTGCTCTGTGGTAAAATATATTTCGAAACGATTTATTATTGTAACTCTTGGGGGTAGCTCATGGTGAAAGTGCATGGTGGGAATACGTAACGGAACATCCGTGCTAGTATTCGCGATTTAAATGTACAAGTGTTATATATATATATATATATATATATATATATATATATATATATATATATATATATATATATATATATATATATATATATATATTATAAGTTAATTTCTCATATATTTAATTAATGGAGATTAATTAAATAAGTTTTGAAGAATGGTTAATAGGATATAGTTAGTGAAAAAAAAATTATTATATTTAAAAACATCGTTTATTATTTTTGTTGCAACTTTTATTATAAGAAAACAAGTTTTGTTAAGTAATTCCATAAAGTTTACTTAAGTTAAGTATTTTCACAAAAATATTCTAAGTGTTGGATTTTTAGAAAATTTGGGCATGACCCATTCGTTTATACAACGTTTCCATTTATCTCACGTGTTGCAAACTTTACTCAAATATTCCGCTAACTAGTTATAAGTGCAAAAATACTTTCGCGATATATATATATCAAGTGTGTGAATATTTTCGTAGTTATATTATTCGTTATCTTCATTTTTAAGTATTAACCTTAGGTTTCGACGTAAAGTCAACAATTTGTCAAAAAGTCAACGAAAGTCAATCTCAATATCAATTTAGTAAAAATGTCAATTTTTACCCTTTCGGAGACTAGACGTCTCAAAACAAGTCCAAAAATAGTTATCGTTATATTTATCGTTTCGTTAAACATTAATAACTACGGCGAGTCGGAAAATATTCCAAAAATCAAATTTATCATTTTTATGGCTCATTGGGCCGAAAACTATTGAAAAAGCCCAATAACCAATTTTAGCCCAAAACACGTTTTTAGTTATAACGTATATATCGTCGCGTTACTAAAAATCATTTTACTCGTTCATTACGTCCGTTTGGTCAAAAAGTCAAAACATCAAAAATACTTATGGGCTTCGGCCCAACAGTAACTTAGTGGGCTTTTTGGCCCAAAAATCCATTTGGTCCAATTTGTTATTATTTGTTACTTATTAGTGATTATTAGTTACCAAATACACTTTTTACTTATCAAATAATTTCTAATAACTAAGTTACTTAGTCAAAAAGTCAAACATGACTATTTCATGGTCTATTCGACCCTTATTGCTCATCTCAACTTATTTTCACCCTTTTTACTAGTTATTTTTAGTAACTTATAGCTTATTAAATAAGCTAATCCAAATAAGCACTTCACTTTATTTTTCCACCTTTTCACCACTTGAGCCAAAATTTTATGTTTTTCAAAACCCCAATAATCTTTTATTTTTATATCTAGCCGATCTATGTATATACTCTAAAATTCAATATAGTGCTTAAATTAGTGTAAAAACCATAACTAATGTTTGTATTATCAAATAAGCACTATATGTAACAAGATTTACCACACAAGCAAGAAATCTACAAACTAACTCATAAACATCAAAAATGTCGAGCACTATATATCAAAGATCAAACCCTAGCTTTTTCCATATTATCAAAACATACACATTTAACACTTTTAAACATCATTATACACCAAATGAACAAGAGATTAACAAGATTAGAAAAGTTTTATGAATCCTTACAAAAGTTGATGTTTTAACGTGGCTAGGAGGACCAAAGAACACCCAAAGCTTCACCAAATTTACCCAAACCAAGCTCCAAATGACCCAAAAACCTTGATTATGAACTTTGATGATCTTGAACTTTAGAGAAAATTTGAGGTTGATGAAGAAGAATGTGTGTGTGGATCAAATAATGATCTAGGAAAGTTTTAGTTGATAAAATGGAATCTCTAAAGGTGTTACACCATAAATAGCAAAATTAGATTATGAAAGATTTATAAGTAAAGTTTTGGCATGTAGTGAGGTAACATGTATCTAGGGGCCGGTTTTGGGGCTTATTAGGGGAGGGTAACTTTTATTTTTACTCCGTGTTGGTGTATCGTGTGTCGGTTTGAGCTTAAATGTTACCGTAAAGTCCCGGTTTGACGTTTTTGGACACGATTACGTAAAATAAAGTTTTTAACCACGTTTTCGTCAGAAATATAATAAAATGTCATTACTGACTCAAAAATATATTTATTTGACTATTACCATATGTACTGTGCTGTCGGTACGCGCGTGCGGTTGTTTTTCAGAAAAATGTGAGAAAGCTCTCAATTAATTTTAATACTTGTCAGTAACTATCAGAAATGTGATAATTTAACTTTACTGACAAAAATATACTTTTTCTGCAGTGACTGTAAGCTACAGTATGCGAAACGGCTCTCAAAAATGCTCAAAAACACTCAGAAACATGCAAATGCGCATAGAAATGCTTAGCTTAAAAATAATTAATACTCATATAATATTAATTAACAATGTGAAAATTACCATTACTGACCTTGTCTGAACCGGTGTGTTAGCGGGTCATCCTCGTGTGACTCTGGTCGGGGCAACAGGCTCAGTAGTTCTTCCCCTTACTGACCTTGTCTGAATAGGTATGTTAACAGTTTGTCCTCGTGTGACTCTGGTTGACTTTCTTTTTGGTGCCATTTATCTGCATCACAAAAGATGGCGATAAATGAGATTTTTTGGTTATAGGAAAATAAATCATACCGGTATGTGGATTGCGAAAACAAATACAAGAATAAAGTCAACCACAGAGGAAAAACGAATAATCGGATAGGAAGACTAAGCTTGTTATATATATGTCAAAAGATAAAGGTTCACAAAATTACAAGCTCGTCAATAGTTAGTTCTAAGATACTACCAAAATACTAATAGTCTTAGGAATACATCATCACTACTACTACTCTAGGAATACATCATCACTACTACTACTCTAGGAATACATCATCACTACTACTACATCTAGTGGTCGATCCTAGCAATGCGTAGCTCCTCAAATGCTCGGGTCAATCCTCCAATAGTGGTCTCTAGCTAGGCTACCCGGTCTCTAAGCTCTTGGTTCTCCCTCATCACTAATCCAATGGTATGCTCAGCAGTCGAAATCCTCTGCCACTGCATACGGTCAACGCCTCTGGCTCGTCTCATCATACCCAATATCCTACTCTGGCCTCTACCTAAACCAATGGCCCTAAAATCCAATCCTCTAAGCTCCCTGCCATGTAACCTCTTTAGAGCATCCAATCTAGCTCTCAACCCAATCATCACTTTACGGTCAGAATACAACTCCTCAAATAAAACACAAGCTGCCTGATCAATAGTCCCAATCCGCCTCTCCACAGTCTGTATACGCTCAGACTGCACCAATCTCCCAAGCTGATCTGAATGCACATCAAGTAGGTTCGCCTGGTTCGTCAGCTGAATCCAGATCTGATCCATCTCAGTAAGCTCCTCATGATCTGCTAATGGAGAAGCCACTGGTGATGGGAGTGGGGTAGGCATCGGAGATGGTGGTATAAAAGAAGGAGATGACGGTGTGTACGCTGGGCTAGCTGCACGTACACCCGTGCTAACATCACAAGCAATGTCCAACCACTGACTATCATCCAAATCCTGATCTCAGCATCTCTGGAGCTCTGTCCAATCGCAAACAAACCCTAAAACTGTGCATCTCTCGAGCTCTGTCCAATCTCAAACAATCCCTGAACATCCTCCATGATGCCCTTGCCATCCCTCGGCATCATGCCCTGATCTACATCCATAGGAGTATCCCTATCCCTATCATCCTCTAAACCCATAGGAATGTGCTCAACAACAACAGTAGGAGTAGGCTCATCCTGAACCTGCTCTGGATCCTCCACTGGATCCTCGTCCTCATCCGAATAGGTCTCCACTGATCTCCTACGTCTCTGACTAGGTGGGGAATAGTCTGGAGATGGTACAGGTGACTGAGGTGGTGAGTCAGCAGGAGTATCCTCAAAATCCGATCTGACCCTCTTCCTAGGTGGTAAAACTGGGAAATCTGAGAGTCGCTGGTAAGGTCCAGAATATACCGACATGCGAGCAGTGCGTCGGTGAACAGGTGGGGTATCAAGATCATGCTGAGTAAAGGTGTACAACTGAGCTGGTGATGAACGGTGTGCTGTGGTAGATCTGTGCAAATACGGTGAGGTGGATACCGAAGTGGTGTGTACAGGCTGAACTGGAATGGATGGCTGAGCAGCAGCACGAATAACCTCCATCAGTGGGTCATCCATGAACGGAACTGGCTGCTGTGTCTGAGAAGTGAATCCAGCAGTATCTACCTCAGAGTGTGGCCGAATGGGAGAGACATGGTCTGTGACAAATATAGTGCGACACGTATAAGTATATAGAAATTACTTATATCATATATGCTTAGTATAATACTCACATAGCATATCATAACGCCAAATCAAATAAAGCAAATAACGCTCAAATCAAATAAGCAACTAATGCTCAAATCATAGCAAGCTAAACTGGCAGGCATCCGGCGGTCGTGATGGAAAGTTTTTCATAAATCGGTTATAGTTCAAGGTTTTTATAAACCACGTTCTCTATAACCTAGGCTCTGAATACCAATCTGTAACACCCCCAAAATCATAATATTCGCGGAAGCATACAGTTTGGGTGCTACTGGATTGAAATCACAACACAAGATATAGGGAACGGATTAAAAATCCGTTTTAAAATATATTACATAAGTTAAGTCATGTAACATTACATAAAATCCATTTTGATGAAAATGAAGCCCATTTAAATTAAAAAGGTTCAGTTGTCAGAGTAAACGCATTAAAAACATTTCCATCATTTATTGTGACCGACGCCATGCACTGCACCCGGCTAAACGCACCTCAGTTTCCTGAGAAAAACATGCTAAAAGTCAGCTAACGCTGGTGAGTTCATAGGTTTAAATAAATAGCACATATGGACCAATAGCAATATCATAAAAACAATTCAGCAGATACACACTATCCGTTATGCAAACACTAAGCCTCATCCTACCGATGCTAAGACAATGCAGCACGACTAGCGTTAGCCAAATAAATAAGGGTGCCCGCGAGTGTTAATCCCCAGACACTCGGCCAAAAACCCGACTTGGTATACGTTCGCCTTGACTATGCCGAGCCAATCGAACGGGGACGTCACTCCCAATATATCTATTTATAACAAACGGCTTCCCAAACAGGAATTAACAGCAGATGATAGTGGGCACAAAATGGGATTCAGCAAACTTAGGTTTCTGCATACTAGTGTGATCTCAAAAGCAATTTCATTTCTGGTCCATGAAAACAGTTTTGCATGTTTCTCACCCCAAGCTTATAAAGCAAAAATCGTATAAAATATGGGGCTATAAACTCACCTTTCAAATACAGCAATTCAGCTAATCAATCAAAATAATGCAACCGCGCCGACCAGCACCTAAATCAGTACAGTAAGTCTTAGCAAAATGTTCGTGTCTCATGCGTCTTTATTTTATTTGAAAAGTTTTACGCTTGACCAGTGTTCGTGTATTTCTTGCTTGCTGTGTGGTAAAATATATTTCAAAACGATTTATTATTGTAACTCTTGGGGGTAGCTCATGGTGAAAGTGCATGGTGGGAATACGTAACGGAACATCCGTGCTAGTATTCGCGATTTAAATGTACAAGTGTTATATATATATATATATATATATATATATATATATATATATATATATATATATATATATATATATATATATATATATATATATATATATATATATATATATATATATATATATATATATATTATAAGTTAACTTCTCATATATTTAATTAATGGAGATTAATTAAATAAGTTTTGAAGAATGGTTAACAGGATATAGTTAGTGAAAAAAAAAATTATTATATTTAAAAACATCGTTTATTATTTTTGTTGCAACTTTTATTATAAGAAAACAAGTTTTGTTAAGTAATTCCATAAAGTTTACTTAAGTTAAGTATTTTCACAAAAATATTCTAAGTGTTGGATTTTTAGAAAATTTGGGCATGACCCATTCGTTTATACAACGTTACCATTTATCTCACGTGTTGCAAACTTTACACAAATATTCCGCTAACTAGTTATAAGTGCAAAAATACTTTCGCGATGTATATATATATATATATATATCAAGTGTGTGAATATTTTCGTAGTTATATTATTCGTTATCTTCATTTTTAAGTATTAACCTTAGGTTTCGACGTAAAGTCAACAATTTGTCAAAAAGTCAACGAAAGTCAATCTCAATATCAATTTAGTAAAAATGTCAATTTTTACCTTTTCGGAGACTAGACGTCTCAAAACAAGTCCAAAAATAGTTATCGTTATATTTATCGTTTCGTTAAACATTAATAACTACGGCGAGTCGGAAAATATTCCAAAAATCAAATTTATCATTTTTATGGCTCATTGGGCCGAAAACTATTGAAAATCCCAATAACCAATTTTAGCCCAAAACACGTTTTTAGTTATAACGTATATATCGTCGCGTTACTAAAAATCATTTTACTCGTTCATTACGTCCGTTTGGTCAAAAAGTCAAAACATCAAAAATACTTATGGGCTTCGGCCCAACAGTAACTTAGTGGGATTTTTGGCCCAAAAATCCATTTGGTCCAATTTGTTATTATTTGTTACTTATTAGTGATTATTAGTTACCAAATACACTTTTTACTTATCAAATAATTTCTAATAACTAAGTTACTAAGTCAAAAAGTCAAACATGACTTTTTCATGGTCTATTCGACCCTTATTGCTCATCTCAACTTATTTTCACACTTTTTACTAGTTATTTTTAGTAGCTTATAGCTTATTAAATAAGCTAATCCAAATAAGCACTTCACTTTATTTTTCATCCTTTTCACCACTTGAGCCAAAATTTTATGTTTTTCAAAACCCCAATTATATTTTATTTTTATATCTAGCCGATCTATGTATATACTCTAAAATTCAATATAGTGCTTAAATTAGTGTAAAAACCATAACTAATGTTTGTATTATCAAATAAGCACTATATGTAACAAGATTTACCACACAAGCAAGAAATCTACAAACTAACTCATGAACATCATAAAAGTCGAGCACTATATAACCAAGATCAAACCCTAGCTTTTTCCATATTATCAAAACATACACATTTAACACTTCTAAACATCATTATACACCAAATGAACAAGAGATTAAGAGGATTAGAAAAGTTCTATGAATCCTTACAAAATTTGATGTTTTAACGTGGCTAGGAGGACCAAAGAACACCCAAAGCTTCACCAAATTTACACAAACCAAGCTCCAAATGACCCAAAAACCTTGATTATGAACTTTGATGATCTTGAACTTTAGAGAAAATTTGAGGTTGATGAAGAAGAATGTGTGTGTGTGTCGTGTATTATGGAAGATCAAATAATGATCTAGGAAAGTTTTAGTTCATAAAATGGAATCTCTAAAGGTGTTACACCATGTGAGGACCTTGGTTATACACGGTTAAGGTGGTTAAACCTTGTATCTTTGTGTATGAGATATATTGACTTAATATGATTAAGCACGCGGAATTTACTTAATCACACTTAGAAGGTTATGTATGTTATGGAAATGGAAGAATTATGTTTGTTACTTAACAATGAACAAAGAAAGTGTTTTACTAAACGATTCAATATTATTCCAAATAATACGAGTGATCTTGAGTTTTTCACTAGGGTTACAAAACCTTGAATCTTAAGTTACAACTTGTAATTTGTGTTTGTTCTATGTCTTAACAGATATGAGTCTATAATTATGCATGTGTGTTGAATATCCAAGTCTAAGATCTCTTTTATAGTTGCAAGAGATCTTTACAAATTTGCTAAAAGTCTTGACCGACTTACTTGGTTAACTTATTCATATTGGTGTCAGTACATAAGATACAACATGTATCTATGTATACAACTTGTTAACTAAGCACATGGAGTAAGATATTATCTACCGTATATGTTTGACCAAAATACAATAAATATCTTTTCGATCTTATCCTATGAGTCACTGATCAGCAGTACCTTCAACTTGAACTAGCAGTACCATGATGTACTAGCAGTACTTTGATCATGAACTAGCAGTACCTTGATGTACTAGCAGTACTTTGATGTACTAGCAGTACCTTTGACTTAGAGTAATTTCTAGTACTCTAACTTCAGAATATTTAATTCCCAACAATCCTCCCCTAAACATGTGAATTAATTCAAACATGTTTTTCTGAATTAAATGAGGACTTGTGAAGATCTTTCAAACACTTCATGAATCTGAACTATTCTTCTATTCTGAACTCATCTGCTTTGTTCTTCTTTGACTTCAGCAATATCAAAACATTGTACCAAAAGATGGTGCAATTTCCTTGGATGGAGGAATTGTAAGAGGCAATGATTTCAACAAGTGAAATCATCTATCAGCATGCCTTTGCAAGTGATAAACAAACATAATGAACTAAAATTGAATCTTTCCTTCGTTTGATCTAGATAGAACTTTCTCCTTTAGAAATGCTTCATCCCTTCTAGATATTTGATCTAGATAGAACTTTCTCCTTTAGAAATGCTTCATCCCTTCTAGATATTTGATCTGTTCTAATCATTTTCAACCTCTACATCATCATCTTGTATGCTCTTGTCTTCTCCTTCCATATATTGGTTTATTCTTCCTTTTCTGGGCAATTATTTCCTCCCCTGAAGCAAATAATATTTGTTTCCTCCCCTTGTTTGGAAGATCTCACTATGTACCTTTGACTGATCCATCAATATGTAACATTTGTTGTCAGACAATATTGTACATGAAGCCATCAATTCCTTAAGAGTTTAAGTTGCTGTCCTCATCACTTCTAGGTGTGTTAACTCCTATGAGAGGTGAATCAGTGGACATTTTTGATTCATAGTCCATAAATGAATGGTTTTTCTGAATCCTTGAAAATCCTTTTAAGAAATCATTTAACTTAGTAGTATGTTCATGATTTTGAGAATTGAAAAATCATACTACTTCCAACCATTTTGAAGAAATCAAGTGAATAACAGTCACCTAATCAAAATTTCGGTTTAAAATAACCTCTGGTTGTGTGAGAACCAATGTATTTCAGTTATCACTAACTGCCTGTGAAAAGATAAATCTATTCAAAAGATTTTCTTGACAGGGTTTCCAGCTCATAGTAATTGTTACCTCCAACACAAGCTGTTATTTCTATCAGATGTCCTTAGACTAACTCATTATACTTGAAAGTATAAAATGATAGAAAGTGAGTTGTATCAGTTACTATCTGATCAACTAAGTCATCAATTCAATTGTGAAATATCATAACTAGATTTCAAGAAAGAAGTTTTAAGGAGGTTTAATTCCTAAACTCAGTCCATCATAAATCTATTATGGTCAGCAATTTGATAAGAATTCTGCTGTTCCCATTTCACTTGAAATATCCTTTGTGTTCACATATTCATACCTGAAATAGTTAGTCTAAAACCAAAAGAACAATGTACAAAGTACTTGTCTTGCATTAGAATAATCATAAATCCAACTGTATGAATAACACAATTCAAATTTTGATATAGCAGTACCTTATAAATCCAGCAGTACTTTCAAAATTTTATGTACAAAAACACATCATATTGAAAATTTAAAGATTAAGCATTCCAATACTTGCTACCAAGTACTGAAACCTTGAAACATCAAAAGCTTTTGTTAGCAGATCTGCAAAATTATGCTCTGAAGCAATTTTAAGAACTTGAATTAATCTTTTCTCATTGCAATCTCTTATAAAGTGATGTCTAATTTCAATGTGTTTTGTTTTAGAGTGTTGTACAGGATTTTTAATAATACAAATTGTACTACTATTATCAATATAAATAACAGTGTTTAAGAAATTGTACCCATAATCAAGAAGTTGGTTTTGAAGCCATAGAACTTGACTAGAGCAACTTGCAGCAGCTATATATTCAGCTTCAGTTGTTGAATTTGCCACACTTGTTTGCTTCTTACACTGCCATGAGACAAGTCTACACCCAAGGAATTGACATCCTCCAGTTGTTGACTTTCTGTCCAAGCTAGCACCAGCATAATCACTATCCGAATATGCTACCAAATCAAAAGGAGATTCTCTAGAATACCATATACCCAACCTTGGTTGACCTTTGAGATATCTAAAAATTCTCTTGACTGCAGTTAAATGAGAAACCTTTGGAGTAACTTGAAATCTTGCACAGACACAAACAGGAAACATGATATCAGGTCTAGATGATGTAAGATACATCAAAGAGCCTATCATAGATCTGTAATTGTGTACATCTACATTTTCTCCATCTTCATCTTTCAGAAGGTGCTTCTCTGAGTCCATTGGTGTGCTTGCTATTTTTGAATCAGGAAATTGAAATTTTCTAAGTATCTCTGCAACATATTTGTCTTGACTAATAAATATGCCTTCAGATGATTGCTTAACTTGCAAACCCAAAAAGAATGTAAGTTCTCCCATAGAACTCATTTGAAACTTATCTTTCATAAGCTTCTCAAATTCAAAACACATTTCCTTCCTTGTAGATCCAAAGATAATGTCATCCACATACACCTGCACTAACAGAAGATCCTTCTTGTGTTGTTTGATGAAAAGTGTCTGATCAATCTTTCCTCTTTGAAATCCATTTTCTAATAAATAGGAAGCAAGTGTTGCATACCAAGCTCTTGGTGCCTGATGAAGGCCATAGAGAGCTTTCACTACTCTGTACACTTTGTTTGGATGTAATGGATCAATGAAACTAGGAGGTTGTGAAACATACACCTCTCTTTCAATTTCACCATATAAAAATGCGCTTTTGACATCCATTTGGTAGACTGTGAAGCCTAAAAATGAAGCATAAGCTAGAAACAGCCTAATTGCCTCAATCCTTGCTACTGGAGCATAAACTTCATCATAATCTATTCCTTCTTCTTGTGTGTACCCTTGTGCTACTAGTCTAGCCTTATTCTTGATCACAATTCCTCTGTCATCCCTTTTGTTCTTAAAAACCCATCTAGTGCCAATTAGCTTCTCACCTGTAGGTAAATCAGCTAGCACCCAAACCTTTTGAATCTTGAACTGAAGAAGCTCTTCTTGCATAGCCTCTACCCAGCTTGAATCATCTAGGGCTGTAAGAATATTCTTTGGTTCCTTTTGAGAGAGAAAACATACAAATAAACATGAGTTTGAAAGTTCATGTTGTTTTGAAGCATAAAGGGCATCAAGAACCCCTTTTTGGTCTGAAGAGACTAGTTGTCTTCTTGTCTTCACACCAGATTGTATATCTCCTATCACATTATCAAGGGAATGAACTTTGTGAATTTTTGTGTGTGGTGTAGTGGGAACATGATAAGATGATGAAAGATTAGTCAAATCCACTTCATCTTCTTGGAACTCTGCATCTTTTGAGTGTGAAGGACCAGCAGTACCTTCAACTGAACTAACAGTTCCTTCAAATGAGCTACCAGTACCTTGAGAAGTACTAACAGTACCTTGCCCTGTGTCAGCAGTTCGTTCAATATTCAACATATTGAGTTGTTCCTCTGTTCCAACATCTTTTCTTTGAGCCTCAACATCCTCTTTTGCTTTACCAGAAGAAGATTCATCATTGTTTGAAGCTAAATCCACACTGGTACTTGACCACAATGGCATAATGACATCAGATTGATCTTTATCTAACTCCACCTCATTTGTTGCTTGTGAACCTGAAAAATTATTAGTTTCTGCAACAACAGGTAAATAATTCATAGAGTTTGTTAGATAATCAAGATCAAATATCCATTTTGGTCCTTGACCTACTATATTGGATTTGTTTTCCTGAAACTCCACATGTAGTTCTTCTTGAACTTTCTCAGTTCTTAAGTTGTAAACTCTAAAAGCTTTGCTAACAAGAGAATATCCAACTAAGAAACCTTCATCTGCTTTACCATCGAATTTTCCTAAATGGTCTAAGGTATTGAGAATTGTCACATGACATCCAAAAGGTCTAAGAAATCCTATTGCAGGAGTTCTACCATTAAAGAGTTCATATGATGTCTTATTGTGAGGCTGCACAACTAAAACTCTATTTTGAACATAGCAAGCAGTGTTAATTGCCTCTGCCCAAAAGATTATAGGTAGCTTAGAATCGGCTAACATTGTTCTAGCAGCTTCAATTAGTGTTCTATTTTTTCTTTCAACCACTCCATTCTGTTGTGGTGTTCTAGCAACACTATATTCTCTCCTAATACCTTTTTCTTTGCAGAAATCATCCATAACTCTATTTCTAAACTCTGTCCCATTATCACTCCTAATGACTTTTACTTTCTTGCTTACTTGGTTTTCTATCAGTGTAATGAATTCCTTAAGAATGCTTGATGTCTCATCCTTAGTAGCTAAAAAGAAAACCCATGTAAATCTGCTATAGTCATCAGTTATAACAAGACAATATTTTTTATGTTGTATACTCCTTACTGAAACTGGTCCAAATAAGTCCATATGCAGCATAAACAATGACTGATTGATAGAGTTAAAAATTTTGGGCTTACAAGTGGCTTTGTGTTGTTTGCCTTTTAGACAAGCAATGCATGTTTGATCATTTTCAAATCTTTTGTGAGGTAAACCTCTTACCAAACCATTCTTAACAATTTTATTTATGGTTTTAAAGTTAATATGACCAAGCCTTCTATGCCATAACATTGATTCATCCAATGTGGCCTTTGATACAAGACAAGTTAAATCTTCTTTAGGAATGATGTTCTTCATATCAACACTATACATGTTGGCCTTTCTAGGAATTCTAAGAAGTACTTGATTTTCATCAGGCATCTTAAAGTCTTTAGATAGAACAAGACATTCAGTGTCAGTAAAAAGAACATTATTCTTTTTTTCACACATTTGTGAAACACTAAAAAGATTATACTTTAACTCTTGTACATAGTACACATTTTCAAAATCTAAATTTCCGGTTTTAATAGTACCTTTACCAGAAATTTTGCCACGAAAACCACCTCCAAAGGTAACATATCCTCCATTGAATTCTTGAAAATCTGAAAGATAAGACATGTTGCCTGTCATGTGATTGTAACATCCACTATCTGAGTATCCTTGATCTTGATGATCAATAGAATGTCCCTGCACACAAATAAGAGTGTTAGTTTTCTTTGGGGATCCAAGCCATTACTGACTTGGATCTGCCTCTTGCATCAATGTAATTTAATCTTTTAAGGACTGTTGATGCAACATTGGATTTTTGAATCCAACATGCTGAGGCCTTAACAGCATTTGCCCTATTACCCTTAGCAGTAGAGTGAATAACATGTTCAGCAGAGTCTGCTAACTTTGAAGTCACACCCTTTGGTCTCCAAATTTGTTTGTGGACCACTGCTTTTGATTGAATGGGCCTTAGAACAGTTTTAGATGCATGTTTGAAAGTTGTTTTTGCATCCTTAGCTGTTGATTTTGGGTTAACAGTCATCAAAGGTCTAACAGTACCTTTAGATTTACCAGTACCTTTAATTTGAACTGGCAGTACTTTGTTAACAGGACCTTTTTGTTTGTCAGGACCTTTGAGTCCAGACTTGTTTGAGACTGTTCTGGGTTTAGATCTATGAGTATTAGAGTGAAAAAGAGTTTGAGGAGTTTGCCTTTTGTAATTCACCCTATGGTATTCATACCCAGTTACCCTTTGGTTGCAGAAAGCTGCAAGATGGTCAAAACTACCACATGTATAACAAGCTTTATTATAAAATGCAAAGTCATCACCTAATTGGTTAGACTTGAGGTTGTTCCAATTCCTTTGGTTACCTCTGGGCTTGTTTGTAGTTCTATATTGTTCACAATATCTAACTGGTTTCCTAACTGTCTTAACATTTGACTTAGGCCTGTTAGTGTTGTGATTGACTATCTTAGGAAGACTTGTTCCTACTTTCTTAACCAATACAGGTTTAGACATAACCTGTTCTTCTTCATCACTATCACTATCAGTTGTACAATCTTCAACAACTATAGCATCTCCTTTCTTAATAAAGGACACCTTGTCCTGATAAGATAAAGTTTTATCTAAACTTTTACTTACCTTCTCTATCTTAGGAGATTTAGTGACCTTAGAACCATATTCCATGATTGGTTCTTGAAACTCAGGTAACCCTGTGTGTGCTAAATCAATACCTGGAGGTGAATGAACACCTCTGTATGGTGGGGGTACAGACTTAAATCCAACACCAGAATTAACTTTATCAATAACTTGGGCTTCCCAAAGTCTATTGAATCCTTCTGAGGAATGTGCTAAAACATCCACAGAAACCTTTACATTTTCTCTTTCATTCTTATGTTTAGCTAATGATTCATTCAACTCAACAATACACTCATCTCTGATCTTAATGTCATTTTTTAGTATATTGATGTCATCAGCAAAATGAATTTCATTATCTTTAAAATGTAAAACTTGTTTTTCTAAAACACCTAGACCTCTTTTGTGATTAGCCAAATTAAACAAAGAATCAAGCAGCTCTTGTTTATGAGCTTCAAATCTCTTATTAAGGTCTTCATAAGCTTTAAGATTAGGACATGATTCAGTACAAGATGTAATATTGTTTACCTCTGAATCAGAATGAGCCATTAGAGCAAATTCATTGGCCAAAAGAGCAGCATTCGGTGGTGCATCCTCTTCAATAGCCATAGAGCTCCAATCATAACCGATACCATCAATAGCCAACATAGCCTTTGGCTCTTCAACAGTAACTTCCTTTCTCCTATCTTGCTTATACCATGTGTTTCTATTCTCCTGCTTTCTTAGGCTTCTACACTCCTTAGCAAAGTGTCCTAACCTATGACAGTTGAAACACTCTACTTTCTTCTTATCAAACCCAGCAGTGTCATTACCATTTATGGTAATCTGCTTCCCAGTTCTTTGCCAATACTTCTTAGCCCTCATGCTAAGCAAATCAACCTGCCATTTAATATCCATAGCTTCCAAATCATCACCATCTACCTGCTCAAGGTCTTCATGGTTGAGAGGAGAGCCATTAGATTGACTGGTAATAAAGGCATAGAATGTTGAATCTCCAAGACCAGCAACATCCTTGTGAGAACTTGTAGAAGGAGCACTTTCACCTTCATCTACCTCTTCATTCTTACTAATACTAGGAACTGACAAGAGTGCCACGTTTCCAGAACTAGTACCATAAGTTCCAGACTTTCTAAGACTTTGTTCAACAATTTTGAAGTTGTTGTACAAATCATTGAGCTTCATTGTTTCAATGTCTGGTTTGTTCATCCAGACAATAACATGAGTATGGAACTCATCAGGTAGACTTCTTAAAAACTTCATGTTGAGATCTTCCTTCTCTGTCTCAACACCCAACACAGCTAACTGACTGACAAGCTTATGTAATCTTGAGAATAGCTTATCAAGAGATTCATTACTAAAAGCAGTAAAGTTTTCAAATTGTTGCTTTAGTAGTGTCTTCTGTGTCTTTTTGGTAGTTTCATTACCACCAAAATATGCACAAATCTCTTCAAAAAGAGTTTTTGCATCAAGATACTTGTTGAATGATAGCATCTGCTCACCAGGAATGGTCATGAGCAGCAAATTTCTTGCTTTCTGATCATTTCTCTTCAGTATCTTCTCTTCATTTGACACTGGTCCAGTATTTCTTTTTCTACTTGTTTTACCTTCTAGGACAACCTCTGAGTAGCTTGGTGAAAAAGAATCACCATATATAATTATATCCCAAAGAGTATAATCTTGGACCATGAAATATTGCTCAATTCTCATCCTCCATAACTCAAACTCATTGGGTTTGATCATGGGCAACTTTGCAGCAACATTTGTTTGAACATCATGAGCTTCCATTTCTGTTTCTTCTAATTCAAATATATCAACCCTTAGCTCTGATACCAACTGTGAGGACCTTGGTTATACACGGTTAAGGTGGTTAAACCTTGTATCTTTGTGTATGAGATATATTGACTTAATATGATTAAGCACGCGGAATTTACTTAATCACACTTAGAAGGTTATGTATGTTATGGAAATGGAAGAATTATGTTTGTTACTTAACAATGAACAAAGAAAGTGTTTTACTAAACGATTCAATATTATTCCAAATAATACGAGTGATCTTGAGTTTTTCACTAGGGTTACAAAACCTTGAATCTTAAGTTACAACTTGTAATTTGTGTTTGTTCTATGTCTTAACAGATATGAGTCTATAATTATGCATGTGTGTTGAATATCCAAGTCTAAGATCTCTTTTATAGTTGCAAGAGATCTTTACAAATTTGCTAAAAGTCTTGACCGACTTACTTGGTTAACTTATTCATATTGGTGTCAGTACATAAGATACAACATGTATCTATGTATACAACTTGTTAACTAAGCACATGGAGTAAGATATTATCTATCGTATATGTTTGACCAAAATACAATAAATATCTTTTCGATCTTATCCTATGAGTCACTGATCAGCAGTACCTTCAACTTGAACTAGCAGTACCTTGATGTACTAGCAGTACTTTGATCATGAACTAGCAGTACCTTGATGTACTAGCAGTACTTTGATGTACTAGCAGTACCTTTGACTTAGAGTAATTTCTAATACTCTAACTTCAGAATATTTAATTCCCAACACACCATAAATAGCAAAATTAGATTATGAAAGATTTATAAGTAATGTTTTGGCATGTAGTGAGGTAACATGTATCTAGGGGCCAGTTTTGGGGTTTATTAGGGGGGGTAACTTTTATTTTTACTCCGTTTTGGTGTATCGTGTGTCGGTTTGAGCTTAAATGTTACCGTAAAGTCCCGGTTTGACGTTTTTGGACACGATTACGTAAAATAAAGTTTTTAACCACGTTTTCATCAGAAATATAATAAAATGTCATTACTGACTCAAAAATATATTTATTTGACTATTACCATATGTATTGTGCTGTCGGTATGCGCGTGCGGTTATTTTTCAGAAAAATGTGAGAAAGCTCTCAATTAATTTTAATACTTGTCAGTAACTATCAGAAATGTGATAATTTAACTTTACTGACAAAAATATACTTTTTCTGCAATGACTGTAAGCTACAGTATGCGAAACGGCTCTCAAAAATGCTCAAAAACACTCAGAAACATGCAAATGCGTATAGAAATGCTTAGCTTAAAAATAATTAATACTCATATAATATTAATTAACAACGTGAAAATTACCATTGGTCACATACTATCTCTAGCAGTAGAATCTTTGATGCCTAGCAGTAGTATCCACTTAGCTTATTTACTCGATTACTCCAGCAGTAGAATAAATACACCAGCAGTAGAATGATTTAGCCTAGCAGCAGAATTATACTTGGTGTATTTTCCATTTAGATCCAAGAGCAGTATTATCCAACCTTTATCAGCAGCATCACAAAACCCAACAATCCTCCCCTAAACTTGATATTTTACTTCAAAATCATCAAGTTTCCTTTAAGCATAGACAAACACCAGGAGGATCCTTCCAAACACATTCAGTTCTGTTTTGAAGACTTAGGTTTTAGCACTCTTTCATACTTCTTTAAAAGTTGATAGGCTTGATAATCTGTGAAGAACCCTCTCTGTAACTGCAACATTCCAGGCTTCAACATCTGAGAAACAAGTTCTTTGTTGAAATTCAGAGCAGGATAGTCCTTTTCTACTAACATATAGATAATCACCCCATGAACACTCAATTCATGTACACCACAGGACTGATATAAATACCATTTCTGAACTGTGTTGTGTTTTATTGTTCTCCATTCAATATCATTGTCATGCGGCTCAAACATGATTTTCAAGTAGTAATAAATCACCCTCTCATATACCTCCTCTAGCCTTGTATCATCATATTTTCCCTTGTATAGCTTCCAGAGGGTAACCACATCCTCTCTATCCATATAATGTAACATCTGTGTAAACCTAACAAACCTATAATACAAACCGTTTGTTCTTTTGATTTCCCAAAAGGCTTCACTCCCATCATGGATTCCACTAGTATATGAGATAATTGGATGTTTTGTTGTCAGTGGAACTGCATTAATGACCTCAGGTTCTTTTTGTTTTTATAGAACTGTGAGAGCCATTATTCTTTCCATATTATCTTTAGATTCCTCCCCATCATCATCAGCTTTTTCTTTACTTTCACTCTCAGATTCAGAACTGCTCTTCTCAACTGCTTTTGACTTATCAACTTTACTCTTTTTCCTTGCTTTCATCTTCAACACTCTACCAGTTCTCTTTTTACCAATGCCAGATGTCTCTTTTCCTCTTCCTTCACAACTTTTTCTTTTACATTTTCCTTTTGCACATTATCTTTTTCTTTCTCAACTTCAACCTCAGTCTCAGCTTTCTTAAACCTCTTTTTAACAATTTCTTTTTCCAACTCAGACCCCATTGGGATAAAACTCTCACTTTCTCTTTTAGCCCTTTCAAACTTCTTTTGAATTTCTTCATCTGAGTATTTCTTTAACTGCACAAGCTTCCAACCCTTCATATTCTTTAAATAATACTCCTGAAATTTCCTGATTTGCTTGACAGTTGGAGGTTTGAGCATCTTTTTCTTCTGTCTCTCAGCAAGAAACCATTTCCTTTTTTAAGCAGTGAATTCCTTTAACCATTTATCTCTTCCTTCTTTAGTGAAGGTTTCTTGTATTTCCTCCTTGATTTGCTTCAACAATTCCACATCAGCTTCACATCTTATTCTTTCCTCATCCCAAGCATCCAACACAGCTTTTGTTTTTGCCTCATCCTCAGCATGTTTCTTTTGTTTTTCAAGCTCTGCAAGATTTTCTTCGTCATACTGATCAGCCAACTTCTTTGCAGCTTCTTTATCATACCTTTCTTGAAGATCTTTTGGACAGTACTCAAAAGGAACATCTTCAGGATAAGGTTCAAGCTCATCAACCATCTTACCTTTTCCTTTTCCAGTATATGTATGAGATTGAGTAGGCTTTTTGGATGGGATGGGTTCTCTAATTGAGACACCTTTAACTGGAACTCTTGGAGGTGGAGGTGTAGCAGCAGGTTGTGGTTGTGGTTGTTGTTCAGGTGTTGGTTTTGATTTAGGTGATTTTGTTTTGGATGGTTGTGATTGTTTCAACTGGATTATTGCTTCTGCTAAGCTTATCTCATCATCCAATTCAGCAGTAGTTTCTTTAACACCAACAGTAGGAACATGTTCTGGCTCAGCAGCAGGATTATCAACACTAGCAGCAGAATGCCCTGAACCAGCAGCAGAATCTCCCTTAGCTACCTTTTCAACACTTTCATCAGCAGTAGCTTCTGGAACTTGAGCACCATCATTACCCAAGCTTTCAACATTTGGTTCAACCTCCCTGAAGTCTTTGTCTCTTTCCTCCCCTGTTTGGGAGCATCCTCCCCCAAACTTATGTCTTCAGAAGAGCTGATCCTTTGTGCTTGTCCAACCTTCTTCAATCTTTTAAATACCTTGGTTCTTGACCTCTGTTGACCTTCCAAATGCCTGATCCTTAGCTTCAAACCTTTGACTTCATGTTGTAGGTCAAGAACCTGAGATTCTAACTTGGTACATTTTTCCATCAATTCCTTAACAAGTTTCATACTATCCTCACCACTTCGGCCTGTGTTACCTGGCCCGAGAGGTGGATCACTGGATTTGTCATTGTGTACATTTTGTGATGCCAACAATTCATCAGTTTCATGTCTAGCCTCATCACTTCGACCTGTGTGACCTGGTCCGAGAGGTGAATCATAGGCATTGTCATCTTGTACATTATAGTCCATCAAATCATTAGTTTCTTCTCTACCCTCATCACTTCGGGATGTGTTACCTTCCCTGAGAGGTGAATCAATGGGTCCAAACTCAGTATCAAACCTGGTTTGATCACCTGAGCCCCCTTGTTTTCCATTTGGCAGGGGTTACCATCCTCTGTTTCTGGCTCATGAGAACCTTCCACAGTAGATGTTGCCATGGTTGAGGTCTTACTTATGTTAACACTTTCCTGCCCAGCTACTAAGCCAGAAGAGGTAGTGTTAGCCTGTTCCATCATGTCATCTACATTACCTGTGACAGCCTCATCTGCATCCATCCTAACACTGGCCTGAGGTTGCTCAGTGTTCTTATTTAGTGAATTCCTAGGGGATTGGGTCTTTTGAGGTTGTTCAGATGATTGTTCAGAGGTAGGTGTGGGATGGGTAGCTGTTGTGATTTCAGCACCTTCACCCTGAGTAGCAGCCAATTGCAACATATGTGGGAACAATGGAGTAACATTCCCAGAGAAACCTTGACCATTCTTTTTCAAATAAGAAAATAATTTCTTTTTAAGCACAGGGCAGTCAAATGTATTTTTATGTACCTCAGGTTCTGAAAATTGATTATTCAAAATTAGTTGCAAAAACCTTGGGTAAATGTAATATTGTCCAGAAACATTCTTTTTCAGACCATCCATTATCATAGCCGAAAAATTAAATGGTTGTCCTTTGGCCAGACAAATCAAAGCAGATGCTTGAGTTGTACTGAATTCATTCCAACCAATAGTTTTAGGACTCAGACAATGGAGAATGGTATGAAGTAAAAATTTCCATTGTGGACAGAGAAGACCTTTGTAAAACTTTAAAGCATTTGTTTTCTTCTCATATCCCATGGTTTCAAGTTCTTGAAAAATGATAGAATTTTCAAGGCAAGTGATTTCCTCATCATCTGACAAGTGAAGAGCTTCTCTTACAGATGATTCAGAAATAATTATCCTTTGGCCATCTACCTCAGCCCTTAAATATTCTTCCCCATTTTTAGTTTTGATCTTAACAGTAGACCAAAACTGTTTCATGTGGGAAATGTATATAGTTGGATTTGCTGTTAATTCACACCTTATGTGAGTAGCATTAAGAAAGTCTATTACTTCAGCAAAACCATCAGCTTCTTGGGGCTTTTGAAGAAACGCAACCTGATTGTGGTTATCGAAGAATGTTCTTTTTGCCATTGTGAAATTAGGGTTTTGATTTTGGGGGTTTTGGAATTAGATGATAAAAAGTATGTTAGGTTTTGAATGAGAGTGAATTTTGGGTGCACAAAGTCAATTATTAGATTCAATTAGGTTTTTATACCGTTTGGATCTAATTAGGGTTTTATTGGCGCCAAATTTACAAAACCAACCTACACTTTCAAACCAAGCAGCAGAATCCCAAAAGTTTCCAAGCGAGCAGCAGAACCCCAGCAGTAGGAAGTTTTGCCTAGCAGCAGAAACTTTGTAGCTAGCAGTAGAATGTCTGCTGATCTTTCCAAACACCTTTTGCTCATCCAATAAGCAATCCCCTTTGACTTATCCTGCAAGAGATTAGTCCAAAACCACAAAAACACAGGAAAGAATATACCACAATAATCACAATCCATAGTTATACTTAGCAGTTGAATTAACAACTAGCAGCAGGCTAAATATAACTAACAGCAGAACCAACCATACATTATAGCAAGCAGTAGAAACAACATATTTGACTAATAACAGTACAAATCCTTACAAGACATTACAAAACACAGAGAGATAAGAATTTTCAAAGATTGATCAATCCAATACTAGCAATTAAAAATTAAAATCTACCCACATCAAAACCTTTTGTGAGCAAATCTGCAACATTATTGTCAGTATGGATTTTAACAATTTGAATTAATTTCTTTTCAAAAGAATCTCTTATAAAGTGATGTCTTATCTCAATATGTTTTGTTTTTGAATGAAAAACAGGATTTTTAATAACACAGATTATATTGTTATTATCAATGTAAATTTTGGTGTTCATAAAGTTGTACCCATAATCCAGCAATTGATTCTGAATCCAGAGCACTTGTCCATAACAACTAGAAGCAGCCACATACTCTGCTTCAGTTGTTGAATTAGCCACCACAGTCTGTTTCTTGCATTGCCAAGAGATCAACCTATGTCCAAGAAATTGGCAACCTCCAGTAGTTGATTTTCTATCCAAACTTGCTCCAGCATAATCACTATCTGAGTATGCCACCAGATCAAAAGGTAAATCTTTAGGATACCAAAGGCCCAACCTAGGTTGACTCCTCAAGTACCTAAAAATCATCTTCACAGCATTCAAGTGAGAAACTTTAGGGGTCACTTGAAATCTGGCACAAGCACACACAGCAAACATAATGTCTGGCCTTGAAGCAGTTAGATACATCAAATATCCAATCATGGATCTGTACAAATGGACATCAACCTCTTCCCTATCTTCATCCTTGATCAGAGGCTTGTTGGACTCCATGGTTGTCTTTGCTGGTTTCACATCAGAAAAGCCAAATTTCTTCAAAATATCAGCCACATACTTGTCTTGGCTGATGAAAATCCCATCTGCTTTTTGCTTAACTTGAAGCCCCAGAAAGAAATTGAGTTCCCCCATAGAACTCATCTGAAATCTGCTATGCATGAGCTTCTCAAATTCCTCACATAACACCTTGTTTGTAGACCCAAAAATGATATCATCCACATATACTTGTACTAATAAGATATCCTTTTTGTCTTTCTTGATGAACAAAGTCTTGTCAATGGTTCCCCTGCTAAAACCATTGGTTAACAAATACTTTGATAAGGTGTCATACCAAGCTCTAGGAGCTTGATGTAAACCATACAATGCTTTCTCCACCTTGTAAACCCTATCAGGATAATTAGGGTCTTCAAAACCAGGTGGTTGGGTGACATATACTTCCTCATCAATTGTCCCATATAAGAAAGCACTCGTCACATCCATTTGATACACAGTGAAGTTCTTGAATGAAGCAAATGCCAAGAATAGTCTGATAGCCTCTACTCTTGCTATAGGTGCAAATACTTCATCATAATCAATTCCCTCTTCCTGAGTGTATCCTTGAGCCACCAATCTTGCTTTGTTTTTTATCACTATTCCTCTTTCATCTCTTTTGCATCTGAACACCCATTTAGTACCAATTGCCCTTTTTCCAGAAGGCAAATCAACCAATGTCCAGACCTCTTGAAGCTTGAACTGCAACAACTCCTCTTGCATAGCTTCTACCCAACTTTCATCTTGCAATGCTTTGTAGGCATTCTTGGGTTCCATTTGTGACAAGAAACAAGCAAACATACAATTCTGTAAATCCTTGTGGCTATTTCTCTGATGAAGAGTTTGAGCAAATAACCCTTGATCAAACAAATCTCTGAAACCTTTTGTTTTACTCCTTGTTTGAACAGCAGAATGAACATCACCAATAATTTGCTCCTTTGGATGATCCTTGTGGATTCTGGTGGTTGGAATAGGACTGACTGGAATTTCATTCTCCATGTTGTTTAAATCAGCCTCTGCACCAAACCCATCCAGAACTTCATCATCAGTATCTTCATAGATGTGAACTAAACCAGGTATATCAGGGTCACTTGGATAGTTAACATCATCAGAGGATCTTCCAACTTCATCAGCAGTAGAAACTTGGGGTGCAGCAGTAGAATGAAAATGCTTAGCAGTAGTTTCTTTTTTCTTAGCAGTAGGATCAAAGTTACTACTGCTAGTCTTGTTCTTCACTCCAACACTTTATGGTTCTTCATTAACCACCTTTTTACCATCAGAAGGTTTATCCCCACCTTCTTCATCTTTGTGAACAGCATCATCTTGTGAACTCTTGCCCTCTTTCTCTTTGGGTGTGAAAATTTGATCAAGCTTCCACTTCTCAATCAAGACAAACTCCTTATCAGATTCATTCTCCTTGGCTTGTGTGCCTGCATTGGAATTATTTTATGTACCTACAGACTTGTTAGTTGTACCTGCATTCATTGGCTCATAATTCATACTCTTGGTTAATGAATCAATGTCAAATAGCCATTCAGGTCCTTTTCCTGCAACATTAGATGTAGTTTCACTAAACCTAACATGCAGGTTTTCTTCTACATGCCTAGTTCTTTTGTTAAATACCCTAAAAGCTTTACTATTTGTAGAGTATCCAACAAAGAAACCTTGGTCTGCCTTCTCATCAAACTTGCCTAGGTTATCAATGGTATTTAAGATGGTAACAGGACACCCAAATGGTTTCAAGAAATCTATCATACGTTTCCTACCATGCAACAATTCATAAGGGGTCTTGTTATGAGGCTTAACTACTTTACTCCTATTTTGCACAAAGCAAGCAATGTTAACTGCTTCAGCCCAAAAAGTAGTAGGTAATTTTGACTCAGACAACATAGTCCTAGCAGCCTCAATTAATGTCTTATTCCTCCTCTCAGCAACACCATTTTGTTGAGGAGTCCTAGCCACACTAAATTGTCTTAAAATACCTTTTTCAACACAAAACTGATTCATCACATTATTCTTAAATTCAGTTCCATTGTCACATCTGATTACCTTAACTTTGTGATTAACTAGGTTTTCTAATCTTGTTATGAAAGCTTTAAGAATGCCAGAAGTCTCATCCTTAGTTGCTAGAAAGAAAACCCAAGTAAATCTACTATAGTCATCAGTGACAACTAGGCAATACATTTTCTTATTCAAACTTTTCACATAAGTTGGCCCAAACAGATCCATATGCAACATATATAAGGGCTCAGAAATAGAGTTCACCACTTTGGACTTACAAGAAGCTCTGTGTTGCTTTCCCATCTGACAAGCAACACAGGTTTCAGGATTTTCAAAAACTTTTGAAGGTAAACCTCTCACAAGGTTTGCCTTAACCAATTTGTTTATTGTTTTGAAATTTAGATGGCCAAGCCTTCTATGCCAAAGTTTGGATTCATCAATTCTCTTTTGGGAATTATATTCTTTATGTCCACACTGTATATATTGTCTGTTCTAGGGACTCTAAGTAGCACAGATTTATCATCAGGCAACTTATAGTCAGGAGATAAGACAAGACACTCAGTGTCTGTAAAAAGAACAAAATTCTTTTTGTCACACATTTGTGAGACACTAAAAAGATTGAACTTAAGTCCATTTACCAAGTACACTTTTTCAAAATCCAAATTGCCTGTTCTAATAGTACCTTTACCAACTATCTTTCCACCTTTAGGGTCATTACCAAAAGCAACATAGCCACCATCCATGGCTTCAAAATCTTCAAGGTTGCCTTGGTCTCCAGTCATATGTCCAGAGCATCCACTATCAAAAATGAATTTATCCTTTAACTCCACTTGTAGATTGCCCTGCACATAAAGTAAGAGAATTAGTTTCTCTTGGGGACCCAAGCCATCACTGACTTGGATCTGCCTTGTGCATCAACATAATCAAATTTCTTCAAGTCTATTGATGCACTACTGTGTCTAAGAACATGATCTAAAACCTTGATTTTAGGTTCCCAGACCCAGCAAGCTGAGGCCTTAACAGCATAAAAGTGATTGCCCACAACAGTATCTGTTATTACTTTAGGCTTAGCAGTAGAAACTACTTTTGCCTTAGCAGTAGAAACCTCTGTTTTCATTTTATTGGGCCTTTTTGGTGCAGCAGTAGTAATTGTCCTTGTAGCACAAGTTCTTAATAACACTTGCCTAGGAACCATGTTTCTATTAGGATGAGGGTGAGTCTTTTTAGCAAAATTCTTATGGTTCACCCTAGTGTGTTGGTTCCATACAGGTTTTTGGTAGTAGTAGCAATCTTCCTGAAGATGCTCAAAACTACCACAACTATAACAAGCCTTCTTAACCAATTTAAAATCACTACCTAACTTGTGTGAAATTAGGCTGTTCCAATTTCTTTGGTTTCCTCTAGGCCAGTTATTAGTTTTCCTAGGATATTCTCTAGGTTTCTCATCAAATTCAGCCATTTTTCTAGATATCCTACTACCTAACACAGGTTTTACAAACTCAACATTTTTAGCTTTAGTTTCAACTGTTTTAGCAATTTCTACCATTTTAGCCTTAGGTGTTGATTCAACCTGTTCATCCTCACTATCTGACTCCCAATCTTCAATGATGGGTGCATCAGACAACTTCTCAACCTTAGGTGTTTCTATTTTTGATTCACTTGTTTCACCTACAGGTTTTGCATCTATCTCAGTTATGAAAGACAATTCCTTCCTAGGAGGTGCAAAGGCACTCTTAGCAGGAGGTGCAACTTCATTGTACCCTAAGCCACTCCCTTTTCTCATTAACTGACTTTCTATAGCCTTATTCACAAGATTTGATGCAAATTGTTGTTTTTCTACCCTAACAACATGTTTATCTTTATCAGCTAAAGCTACATCTCTAGCTTTTTCAGCATCCTCAAGCTTTTTATTTAGCACATTAATCTCACAATTTTTCATAAAAAGCTGACCTTCTAGAATGTGGATCTTTTCAGCATACTCTAACTCATTTTACCTAAGAAATGCAAGTTTATCTTCTACTGATTTTAGGCCATATTTATAACCTAAATTATCAAGTTTTAGCTTTTCTACTTCATCTCTTAAAATCTCATTCCTAGACTTTAGTTCTTCCACAGTATATAAGCATGATTTAAATGAACAAGATGACTCATTAGATACCTCAGAGTCTGATCCAGAAGAAGAAGAAGCATAAGCCATCAATGCAAAGTTTGGTCCTTCCTCAGCTTGGTCACTCCAATCATACTCTCCCAAGCCCTCACAAGACACCAGAGCAGTTGTAGGCTTGACCTCTTCAATAGGAACCTTCCTTACATTCTCTCTGTTCTTCTTTGATGCTCTGCATTCCCTAGCAAAACGGCCCTTTCTCTGGCAATTGTAGCACTCAACCTTTGACTTGTCAAACCCCACATTGGTTTGTCCTCTGTACTTAAGTTCCCTACCAGTCTTCTTCAGAAACCTCCTAACTCTCATGGTTAGCATAGCCATCTGCCACTTTAGATCAATCTCCTCAAGATCATCAGGATCTATTTGTTCCAAGTCCTGATCAGTAACAGAAGTACTTGTGGTGAGATTAGCCAAAAATGCACAAATAGCAGCATCACTGATGTTGTCACTATTTGAGCTAGCAGCAGAACCAACAGCAGAAACTACATGCCCAGCAGCAGAATAGTTTTCTTGAGAGCTTCCAGAACCCTTGTTGTTTGAGGACATAATTGCTAGGTTTTTTCCACTAGAAGATGAACTGGATGATCCTTTGACTTCAGATTCATACACCTTTAAATTGTTGTACAAATCATCCAAGCTCATTGTTTCAAAGTCCTCCTTGTTCCTCCAGACCACAGAATGCATGCTCCACTCAGATGATAAGCTTCTAAGAAACTTATGATTGATGTCTTCTTGAGCCATAGGAACCTTCATGAGAGCCAACTGACTAACCAACCTTTGAATTCTATCATAAGTGGCATCAATGTTTTCAGAACTTGAGGCCACAAAAGTCTCAAATTGATGCTTCAGTAAGTTCTTCCTAGACTACTTTGTAGCAGCATTACCACCAAATCTGAGTCCAATGGCTTCCATCAAGGACTTAGCATTCTGTATGTTACTGAAACTCACTTGATATTCATTCGGTATCCCCATCAAGAGAATATTGTGAGTCTTTATCTCCAATCTTCTCTGAGCTTTGTCCTCATTAGTTCTAATGGGCAAAAGTGTCCCATCAGCACCCTTAGCAGGTAAAGTATCCCCATTCTGAAAGACTTCCCACATGGAGTATTCAAGCATCTTTATGTACTGTTGAATCCTCATCTTCCAGAGCTCATACTCACCAGGTTTGAGCATTGGTACCTTAGAAGCAGTCACCATATGAGTATTTTCGGATTCCATTACTTCAGTTAATGATGAATAGATCTTAATCAATAAAACTTCTTCTTGATTGCAGTCTCTAGATCACAAGTTCTGATACCACTTGTTGATCCCAGATGAGCTATTGACCTTGTTAATTATCTTAGATGTTAATCTAAAACAATATGTATAGAAACTGTTCTTGAACAAACGATTAAATACTATGCGGAATCTAGTATTTAATCTTAAGAAGAATTATTAATCGAACACAATTGAATTCTCTTCATAAACACTTCAATATATTAATACGGTTACTCAAAAGTAACAGGGTTACAAAAACCTTGAAGTGAACAATTACGCGTACTAAACTCTAACCCTAGATCCTCCTTTTATAGACTAAGGAGTCCTAGTCGGTTACAATAACTTTCTATACAAGAATAATCTTTTCGTATCTATTCTATAATTATCCAAACATACTATACATAGTTATCCAATAAGCAGCAGAATACTATCTCTAGCAGTAGAATCTTCGATGCCTAGCAGTAGTATCCACTTAGCTTATTTACTCGATTACTCCAGCAGTAGAATAAATACACCAGCAGTAGAATGATTTAGCCTAGCAGCAGAATCATACTTGGTGTATTTTCCATTTAGATCCAAGAGCAGTATTATCCAACCTTTAGCAGCAGCATCTCAAAACCCAACATATTTTAAAACGGATTTTAATCCGTTCTCTATATCTTTATGTTGTGACTACCGATTTAGTAACACTCAAATATGTATGCTTCCTCAAATCCTGATTTTGGGGGTGTTACATTAAACCTGAGAAGAGGAGGAGGAGAAGTGCACAGTGGTGCTCGTGTAGTGGCGGAGCTGTGGTGGTGTAGTGGTTTGGCTGTGGTGGTGTAGTGGTGGAGCTGTGATGATAGTGGTGGTGGAGACGGTGGTGCAGCTACTGTCTTTTTTATATCGCCGACGAGAAGAGGAGGAAATGTTATAACCTTTTTTTCCAGGTGTTTGAGACCAGATATGGTTTTTGGAAATTTTAATATAGCTATGCTTTGTCCCGGCGACATGTCGTCGGGACCAATAAAGTTATTCTGTCGTTTTCTGATTTGGCGGGATAGATGAAAATTTTAGGGGGGGGGGGTAAATGAAAATTTTGGGATTAGATACCGACTAAATGTCGTCTGTATTTATTATTTACTTAAAAAAATTGTTTATTATAAATACTTTTATTTAATATATATAATTAAAATTAAATACAATTTATTTAAAATTAAATACTTTAATTTAAAATTAAATGCTTTAATTTAAAATTAAATGCTTTTATAAAATTAAAAAAATTTATTTATTATAAATACTTTTATTTAATATATAAATAAAATTAAATACTTTATATTTAAAATTAAATACTTTTATAAAATTAAAAAATTTTATTTATTATAAATACTTTTATTTAATATTTAATTAAAATTAAATAAAATAACTAGTCAAATTTTTAAGTGTCCCAGTAAATTTTCTGAAATAAGAATAAAAAAATCCCGCCAAAATCCTCAACCTAACATGTTAAACGGATAAAAAAAAAGTATCACAGAGTAACTTATTGTCACATCTATCAATAATGTTAACTTGAGGCGGTAAAAAAAAAAGAAAAAAAAAATCGTTCTTATATAAGTTTACGATAATATGTTAAACGAATGAGCCGAGATGATATGGTTGTACACGAGATGTTAAATGAATGAGCCGAGATGATATGGTTATACACGAGATGTTAAACGAATGAGTCGAGATGATATGGTTATACATGAGATGTTAAACAAATGAGCCAAGATGATATGGTTATACATGAGATGTTAAACGAATTAGCCGAGATGATATGGTTATACAAGAGATGTTAAACGAATGAGCCGAGATGATATGGTTATACACGAGATGTTAAATGAGTGAGTCGAGATGATATGGTTATACATGAGAGTTGGCGCCAAAATTTTCCCACCAAACACTTTCCCACCAAAATATTGGTGCCAAAATTTTCCCACCAAAGCTAGCAAATCTGCTCTTATCCTCACAAACACATTATATACACTCTTATCCTCAAAACCACTCAACCTCACAACCTCTTATCTTCACACCAATTTCAAAACCTGAGATGCAGCGATATAATCTTTTTATGTTTTCCTGTGGAACAGGAAATATAAAAACTAAGAACATCACATCAAGAAGATACATTTGAATGGCAATATTATGCATGTCCTCTTTCGAAGGTAAATATACAAATAATAATACATTTCTTATTTATGTAAATATACAAATAATTGGGTTGTTAAAAAGAATTTTCTTATAATTTCCTTATTATGTAACAGTCAAGAGAAAAAGATCATGGATGTGGATATTTTATGTGAAAGAGTGAATTTGATGACATGTTAAGAGTAAATGAAAATTTTGGGGTTAGATACCGACTAAATGTCGTTGGTATTTATTATTTACTTAAAAATTTATTTATTATAAATACTTTTATTTAATATATAATTAAAATTAAATACTTTATATTTAAAATTAAATACTTTAATTTAAAATTAAAACTTTTATAAAATTAAAATTTTTTATTTATTATAAATACTTTTTTTTAATATGTAATTAAAATTAAATACTTTTATAAAATTAAAAAAAAATTATTTACTATAAATACTTTTATTTAATATATAATTAAAATTAAATAAAATAACTAGTCAAATTTTTATGTGTCCCGGTAAATTTTCTAACATAAGAATACAAAATCCCGCCAAAATCCTCAACCTAACATGTTAAACGGATTAAAAAAAACGTCTCACGGAGTAACTTATTGTCACATCTATCAATAATTTTAAATCGAGTCGGTAACAATAAAAAAATCGTTCTTGTGGAAAACCAGAAGGGGGATTAAATAGTTTTTACCGCTTTTTAAATTTATTCGCTTTGAGTACTTAACGTGATTTCAAGCTATTGCAAATAATCAAACAATATAAGTAAAGAAAGTAAGGAAAGAACAATCAAACCACAACACGGATGTTTATAGTGGTTCGGTCTACAAGGACTCTCTTCCTTGCCCTACTCCACTCCTCGAGCCTCTAACTCGAGAGTTTTTCTTCACTAAGAAACAAGCTCCCTTCTAGGCGGAGAAAACATTTACACGTCGCTTACTCTTTTTGCGATACTAAGCTAGATACCGAGTTCTTTACAAGGGTACAACCACTCCCAACGTCGCTTACACTTTTTTCGGTACTAAGCTAAATACCGAGTTCTTAATAAGGGTACAACCACTCCCGACACTCTGGGTGTTTTGAGGACTAAAACACTAACCGATCACTACTGAATATTTGGTATAAACAATGATGTGTGAACTTATACAATATCACACAGTGACTATACTAAAGGTTTACAACACTGTGTTGAACCTTGATGTTTGATCTCTTTGCTACAAAAAAAAGATCTCTACAAATGAAATGAATGAATGAATGGGTTAGTAAAGTAAGAAAGAATGTATATGTAATGTATGCTATGTAAGTGATGAGTGACCTTGAATGATCAGCATGCTATTTATAGGCAAAACTGACCAGAGAGGCCATGGATTTGGCGGACCCAAATTCTGGGTTCCGCCCATACAGCTGTTTGGGTCCGCCGGGACATGACAGCTAGCTCTTACCAAATCTTACCAAGATCTTACACAATCCAACTCATTGCTTGAAGATCTTTCCAAAATATTATGCTAAGTCTTACAAGCTATCTAAATTATGTATGCCATGATGTCATGTATATATTTACATTTTAAGAATTAAAATGTAAATAGTATAAATGTATATATGTATGTAACATGTATCCTAGTGATCATGTAGCATGTATATGTTGAGTTTTAAAAGTTTATAGCTATAAATGTAAAAGACTTTAGCTTATATTTATGCATTGCTAAAGATAAACTTTATAATTGCCATTAACAAAATATAGCAAAGATCGTAAAATATAAATAACGTTTTTAGGACGATATTTGTATTAACAATCTCCCTCTTTTTTTTATGACAAAACATAAATTTTATTTTTAAGCAAAGGAATAAGTAAAGTGTAAGTCATTTAAAAATATAGATTAAAACTAGTTTTATGCAAATTTTGAAGTCTTTTGAAATCAATTTTGTCATAAAACATGTATGCAATGTATGAGTTTAATCTAATCTTATCTCCCCTTTTTTGTCGAAACAAAAAGAAGAAATGCATAGCGGAGTGTGGTAAAATGGCCCTTGGTGAGAACTCCCCCTAATTTGGAGTACCAAGTATAATGCATGGATTTTGAGAACTTTAAAATCTCCCCCTTGGATAATACTCCCCCTAATTGGAGTGCCAAGGTTATGATGTATGATTGATCCTACAAAACAAAAGTTAGTGTATGTAATGCTCCCCCTTGAACAATACTCCCCGTTGCTAGGGTACCAGCGTATGTGATTCAAGGATTATGAATGCTACAAAACAAGGATTATTACATGATATGCTCCCCCTCGATCTATACTCCCCGTTGCTAGGGTACCAACGTATATTGTTGTTCCCTTTAAAGAAGTAGAAGTAACTACAAAGTTAATCTAATTGTGTTCTATGACTGAATTAATGTAATGATTAATTTAAACAAATAAGTAAAACGTAAATATAAAAACACAAGTTTTTCAACGTTTAAATTCTTATTAGAAATTAATCAAAATAATCTATTACCCAAGTGTTTTCGGAATAAACACTTGGGATCGAATAGACAAGGTATGGTGTGTTCTCCTCTCTAAACTCAAGTTATTCTTGAGTGGCAACAATAATGACCCACTGATCTATCTCAGGGATGTGGTTACTCTTTGGAGGAGAAAAGTGTTTTTGTGAAAGTCTAAGCTTTTAATGCACAAAACTTATTCCACTTTTCTCCATCTGTTCCTATTTATACACAAGTATAAAAGAGCACCTATGATTAAAAAATACAAAAAGAATAACCTAGCGTGTCTGACAAGATACAACAGTATTTATCATTTCCAAGAACCAATGGGAATAAGCTAAAAGTCTTTCCGAGTGTCAGTTCTGACACTACTTGACTTTAAGCCATTTTAGGGAAGGTTTGCTTCTGGCCCGATAGGACTTCTCCTTATCTTTTCAAACTCTTCCCGCCTGATCCCTCCTTTCTTCAGACTTCAGATTCTTCAGTCTAGGTCTTTAGTCTTCAATCATTTATTGTTGTTGAGGAGACTGGGGGTTCAGTGAGTTCTTGTCATGACTCACTGAACCCATCATCTTCTTCTTTGGCTTAAATCCTACTCAGGGAGTTCCGCCTTCCTGAATGGTGAATCCTTCTTCTTAGATTCGCCTTAAGCATCCTGAAGATGACTCACTGAGTGACTGTTCACTCAGTGACTTGAGAGTATTTACGGTTGATTAACACTTGGCTTAATTTGAGAAAAGGTAGCACCGAAGAAAGGAAAGAGTGAGATGGTGGTTTTTGTTGTTACCGCGAAGCGAGGATACTGACGGACCCAATAATCTCCCCCTATTTGGATATAAATTATGCCTGAGTGTTTTGATCAGTTATGAGTGAGAAAATGAGCTTCTTCTCATACTGAATATACTAGAAAGCTATTAAGGACACTGATATAACAAAAACATGGGTCATCATTTTATTAATATCATTACAAAGTCCTAACATCTAACATAATACTCAGGGTTCTTGTACTCAGGCTTCCAAGATACCCATGAGTTCCAGTTTAGCTTTCTTCGACACTAACACTTCTTTGTCAGGTCGCTCATTCATCATCCTATCCAACAGCTTGACAAACTCTTCATTTTCAGGGCCCTTCACTTGAAGTGTCATTAGCTTGTATGCTAGGAGAGTTGTCATTTCTACAAAGTGTATGTCACTGACTCTTTGGAAGGCCTCTTGGTTGAACTCATCCATGAAGAGGATATCATACTCAAGAGTCTTGATGACTTTGTTGAGAACAAATTTCACTCCTTGAGGAGGAATCCTGTTGCAATGTAGGGCGGCTATGAACTATTCAGGCTCCTGTTCCACAGCTTTCCTTTTCTTCCCAATCTTCTGAGTAGGCTCAGGGATTGACAGTCCCTGAGAAGCAAGCGCCTTCTCATGATCTATTCCTAAACTCTTAGCCACCTTTTCTAGTTCCTCATATTTGGAGTTCAGGGTCTTTAGAAGGCTAGGAACAATCTTGCCTTGCTTCTTCCTCAGGATGGGCATCATCATGTCCCATTCCCTTAGCCCATAGTCTGAGAACTTGAAGGGTTTGTTTACCTCAGACTTTCACGGCCCCCTGTGAACCGTTACGCTTATAGGCTTGGTCAGGTGAATGGTCATATCAGTGATGGTGCCTTCTCCCTTGGTCTTCGTCATGTGCCACATATACCTCTCATAGGTTTTCTTCCTCCTTTCTTCTCTAAGCTTGGCCTGCTGATTGTGTTCCTTAATGAGGTCAGCCTGAAGCTTGAGGAATTCTTCCCCCTTGATTTCTTGATCAGTCTCCTTGATCACCTCCTTGGCAACCTCAACAATTACAGGTCTGTTGAGTTGCTCAGCTTTTTCTTTGGCCCTTTTTCTTTGGCAGTTGTTGCCTCTAACACAAGTGTTAGATTTACATTTGCTCGTTGTTCTTTCTATCAGATGTCCTTAGATTTGCTCATTATACTAAAAAGTATAAAATGATAGAAAGTGAGTTGAATCAGTTACTATCTGATCAACTAAGCCATCAAGACAACATAAAATATCACAATAAGTTTCAAGAGAGAAGGTTTAAAGAATTTATTAACTTAGGTGTAAGCCTTTGTTAATGAATTCCCAAACTCTGTCCATCATTAACCTATTATGTCACAACTTGAGCCACCATCTTGCTTGCTCATGTATTGCACTTGTAACTTCCTTTGTGCTTAAATTTTCATACCTGTAAATGTTAGTCTAAAACCAAGAAAAAAAATGCAAAGCATTTGTCTTATAGCAGCATTATCATATGACTAACAGTATGAACAAAACAATCCAAATTTGTACAAGCAGTACAAACTTTTCAATAACAGTACTAATTGATAATGCTAGCAGTACAAATCCAATTTATATACAAAACCACATATTTTTGAAAAACATTAAGGATTAAGCATCCCAATACTTGCTACCAAGTATTGAAACCTTCCAACATCAAAAGCTTTTGTGAGAAGATCTGCAAAGTTGTGATCAGAATCAATTTTAACCACTTGAATCAACTTTTTCTCATTGCAGTCTCTAATAAAATGATGTCTAATTTCTATGTGTTTAGTTTTAGAGTGTTGCACTGGATTTTTAATTATGCAAATTGTACTACTATTATCAATATATATGACAGTGTTCATGAAATTGTACCCATAGTCAAGAAGTTGATTTTGAAGCCATAGCACTTGACCACAACAACTTGCAGCAGCTACATAATCAGCTTCAGTTGTTGAAGTAGCCACAATTGTTTGCTTCTTACACTGCCATGAAATGAGTCTACATCCAAGGAATTGACATCCTCCAGTTGTTGACTTTCTATCCAAGCTTGCACCTGCATAATCACTATCTGAATATGCTACCAAGTTAAAAGGTGATTCCCTAGAATACCATAGACCCAACCAAGGTTGACCTTTGAGATATCTAAAAATCCTCTTGACTGTTGTTAAGTGAGAAACCTTAGGAGTTACTTGAAATCTTGCACAAGCACAAACAGAGAACATGATATCAGGTCTTGATGATGTAAGATACATCAAAGAACCTATCATAGATCTATATGTGTGTACATCCACATTTTCTCCATCTACATCTTTAAGAAGAGACTTCTCAGAGTCCATTGGTGTGCTTGCCACTTTTGAATCAGTAAACTGAAATTTCCTTAGAATCTCTGCAACATATTTATCTTGGCTTATAAATATGCCTTCACTTGATTGTTTAACTTGCAGACCCAAAAAGAAAGTAAGTTCCCCCATGGAACTCATCTGAAACTTATGATGCATAAGTTTCTCAAACTCTAAACACATCTCCTTCCTTGTAGATCCAAAGATGATATCATCCACATACACCTGAACTAGCAAAAGATCCTTCTTGTGCTTCTTGATGAATAATGTCTGATCAATCTTGCCTCTTTGAAATCCATTTTCAATTAAATAGGAAGCCAGTGTTTCATACCAAGCCCTTGGAGCCTGATGAAGGCCATAAAGAGCCTTGACAACCTTGTACACCTTGTCTGGATGTTCTGGATCAATAAAACCTAGAGGTTGTAAGACATAAACCTCCTCTTCAATAGTACCATATAAGAAAGCACTCTTGACATCCATTTGATAAACTGTGAAGCCCATAAATAAAGCATAAGCCAGGAATAGCCTAATTGCTTCAATTCTTGCTACTGGAGCAAAAACCTCTTCATAGTCTATACCTTCCTCTTGTGTGTACCCTTGGGCTATAAGTCTAGCGTTGTTTCTTATCACTATGCCCATTTCATCCCTTTTACTCCTGAAAACCCATTTAGTGCCAATTACCCTTACACCCTTGGGTAAATCAACTAGCACCCAAACCTTCTGAATTTTAAATTGGAGAAGCTCCTCTTGCATAGCTTCTACCCAGCTTGAATCATCCAAGGCTTTGAGAACATTCTTGGGTTCTGCTTGTGAGAGGAAACATACAAATAAGCAAGAGTGTACATCTTCATGCTGCTTTGATGCATAAAGAGCATCAAGTAACCCTTGTTGGTCTGAAGACATAAGTTGCTTCCTTGTCTTCACTCCTGATTGCACACCACCAATCACATTGTCCAGGGAGTGGACTTTGTGAATCCTTGTGTGTGGTGTAGAAGGAACTTGATAATGAGGTGGGAGATTGTTGAAATCCACTTCATCTTTTGAGAATTCTGCTTCATTTGAGTTTGATGAGCCAGCAGTAGGATCAATTGGCTCAGCAATAGAAACTTGTGGCTCAGCAGTAGAAACATTTGGCCTAGCAGTATCAAGTTGGGTCTCAGCGGTACTATCATCATTAGTACTGCTAACTTGATTCTCTTGTTCCTTAGTTCCATCTTCCTTGTTTTCACCTTCAATCCCTTCTTTAGCTTCATCAGAAGAAGGTTCATCATTCATTGAAGTTGTATCCACACTTGTCCATATTGGAATTATCACATAATCTTGATCTTTCTCTTTTCCTAACCTTGCCTCATTTGTTGCATTATCAGCTTCTGAACCTGAAAAATCATTAGTTTCTACAACAACAGGCACATAGTTCATTGATTGGGTTAGTGTCTCAAGATCAAATAGCCATTTGGGACCTTCACCTGCTACATTGGATTTGTTTTCTAGAAATTCCACATGCAGGTTTTCCTCAACTCTCCTAGTTCTTGAATTGTATACTCTAAATGCTTTGCTATTGAGAGAATATCCAACCAAGAATCCTTCATCTGCTTTACCATCAAATTTTCCTAGATGGTCTAAGGTATTCAGAATTGTCACATGACATCCAAAAGGTCTAAGAAATCCTATTGCAGGAGTTCTACCTCTAAAAAGCTCATAGGATGTCTTATTGTGAGACTTAACAACCAAAACCCTGTTCTGGACATAGCAAGCAGTATTAACTGCTTCAGCCCAAAAAGTGATAGGCAACTTAGAGTCAGCTAACATGGTTCTAGCAGCTTCTATGAGTGTCCTATTTCTCCTCTCAGCAACTCCATTCTGCTGAGGAGTTCTAGCAACACTAAATTCTCTTCTAATACCCTTTTCTTTGCAGAAATCATCCATAACTCTATTCTTAAACTCTGTCCCATTATCACATCTAATGACTTTTACTTTCTTGTTTACTAAGTTTTCTATCTCTGTAATGAATGTCTTAAGAATGCTAGAAGTCTCATTCTTAGAACCTAAAAAGAAAACCCATGTAAATCTGCTATAGTCATCAGTAACAACAAGACAATATCTCTTATGCGTTATACTACTCACAGAAGTAGGTCCAAATAAGTCCATATGAAGCATAAACAATGATTGATAAATAGAGTTAAAAAGCTTGGGCTTACAAGTGGCTTTATGTTGTTTTCCTTTGAGACAAGCAACGCATGTTTGGTCATTTTCAAATCTTTTCTGAGGCAAGCCTCTTACCAAACCATCTTTGACAATTTTATTTATGGTTTTGAAATTAATGTAACCAAGCCTCCTATGCCAACAGTTATCCACTCAGCAGTAGTATGAGTCACTCCAATAGCAGTATTCAACCAGCAGTACCTTTGTTTGTACTAGCAGTACTAACTTATCAGTTAGTACTGTTAGTTATAACTTGAACAGACTTCAAATATACACTAGCAGTTAGTACTGTTAGTGTATTCTTCTCAGCAGTACAAACCTTTAGAACATTTAATTCCCAAACGCTAATCTTCAGAATTTTTAATTCCCAACAAGTAAGATGAGTTCAATCAAACATTGTAGTTCAACCCGTTTGACTTAAAAAAGTCAACTAAGTATGCTTTGTTCAAACCAAGCACAAAGGTCAAACAAAGTCAATACTTCAACCAAATAAAGATGCAAAAGTTAGTAGTTCCATCCAACTAAAATATAATGCACAAATATTGATCACACACAAGCATAACCATAACATCCTTCCATTGAAAATTGTTCGTGATTAAAGTCACAAAACAAGGAGTTACAAAATAAAATATCATAGAAATTAAAAAAGAGAAGTCCTAAAAAGTCCTATGAAGTCCTATAAAAGGAGACAAAGGAGAAACTTCTAATATCTATTGCGGAGGATGGGATAGAGCATTAAGGCGCTCGAGGATGTGGTTCAAAATGAACCTCATTTCATTTTGTAACTCATGAACCAAGTTGTTGGTTCTTTGAGTCAAGTGAGCGGTCCTCTCGCACATGGAACAACCATTTCTAGGTGGTGGAAGGGTTTGTTCATGAGTTGTTGGTGGTGGTGGTTGGTTGTTTGATGGTGGAGGTGGTGGAATGTAGGTTGGAGACATAATGGAAGCCATCAAAGTTGATTGCAAGTCCATAGCCTCATTGAGGTGGGAATCCACCATATTTGAGAAGGCATAAAGGCGATCAAGTTCTTCATTGATCGCGCCTTGGGTGTTGGGTTGGTTAATCCACATTTCCTCATCAATGGCATTGAGGGTGGACCTTGGTGAAAGTGGTTGAGGTTGCGGTTGTGGTGGTGCTTGATCACGGTAGAGAGGACCGTGAATATCTCGATAAATGGGATGGAAAAGGAGTGGTTCTTGACCTTCAAAAGTCAAGGGTGGAGGATTTGTAGACCTTGGTGGAAGGTCTTCAAGGGTGTCTAAATATGGATGTGGTGAGGTTGGAGGAGTCACAAATAGCTCCATTGGACGAAGTTTTGGTGAGTTTGGAGGTGATGGTGATCTAGCTGGTTGTGATGGAGCAGGTGGAGGTGTGGTAGCCACAGGAGTGATTGTTGCTGGTGGAGTGTTGATGACCACATTAGGTGGTGTTGGAGTGGAGAGAGTAAGATAGTTCTCATTTGCTACAGGTGATGAAATGTTAAGGGGTGATGACTCTTCTGATGAAGAAGCTAGATTCACAAAACAACATGGCCTGACACTCATACGAGCTGTCCTTCGTGGTGGTCTGTTAATTGATGAGTTGTTGGATTTAGTCATTGTTGAAATGAGAAGGGTTGCTATAAAGTACAGGAGTAATACTTAGAGATGATGGTGAATGAGTGATTTGTGATTATCCTAAACTTTCTAATTTATAGACAGTAAGGTGTATTGAACTTTGTGTTTGGATTTGATGTTGATCCATTGAGGAATGTTGGTTCCTAATGATTTGGAGCAAGATAATGAACTTGTCATATCACCAAAGTCAATCCATAGAAATGGAGTTGAGTAAATTTGGGAGATATGCAGTAAATGCAAGGAATGAGTGGGAAATCTAATCATTTGATTGTCCCACGGATTTCAAGGAACCAAATGGAGGGTTCCTTGCTTGTTACAGAAAGGTAACTTGGATGAAAATTTGAATTTTCAAATTTTGGTGGGAAATGGATTTCTTATAGTTCTAAGTGTGCCTAAATCATCCTAATGTGCCTAATGATCAGGAGAATGATCCTAGAATCAATAATCTAAGGAGCGGGATTAGACGGGAAATTTTTAAAAAAGTTACTGCTTGAATGGCGGATCCAAACGATAACAAGTACGGAACCAAATTTTGGTTCCGCAGGGATAAATTTGGCGGAGCCAAAGTTTTCAACAGACGGAACCCAAAAGTTGGTTCCGCCATATCTGCCAGATGGAATTTCTTAACAGAGGGCATGTCAAAATGCTCAAAACCCGTTCAATTCCCGAAAATTTTCCTAAAACCTATGTAACTACTTAGTTATGATTGATTAAACACAAAAACACAGGTTCTAACACATGTGTGCATATAAATCAAATCGATGATATTGAACTTACCATAAAAGGAGGTTAAGCCAAACGGTGGCTTAAACACGGAAAATCGATAACATCAAGTGTTATCCTCCTGCATTGTTACGTTAGTTCACATAAATGTTAAATACCAACATAATATCCTAAGAACACAACAATTCATCACATCATTGTTTGAAATTGTCTTATACCAAACACTCCCTAATCCTCACTTCTTGTTGAGCTTCTTGTTAAGCTTCATGATCCAACGTCCAATATTCTTCATCATTCCTCTTGTTTGTCAGAACTCCTCGAATTGGTTCTCGATGGGAGGAAGTTGACTCATGTATTCGGGTGGAGGAATCCTAGAATTGGGCTACCATCATCCTCACTAACCGATGATGATGATGAGGAGGTTGGAGGATGAGCACGTTTTCCTCTTGACACGGCTACTCTATGATCACTAAGAGGTACAAAGGTATGTTCAATTTCGGAGTAGTCGGGAAGGAAACCTCTAGGATTTGGAGGAATGGGTGCAAAAGCTCTAAAGAGATGGGTAAGTAGCATCCCGTAAGGCATGGCGGTGGTACACAAAACCAGAATATCAGCCATTCTTTTGGCGATATAGTAGGCTAGGTTGAACGGTTGGTGAGTAGACACACAATAGAGCATATAGCAAAGGCTTGCATTGACATGATCCCTATTTCCTATGGTGCTTATGACGTTAGCTCTAAGAACTTCTTCCAACTTTCTAAATTGAGGCCTAAGCTCGTTTAGCTCCATGCCAAACAGATCTTGATCTACCATTTTACCTCGACTTGTCTTAGTGTGGGAGGTCCTAGGTACAAAGAGATGATCACGGATGGTCTCTTTTGGAGACAATGGAATGTTGTACGAAGGCATACGATCAAGGTTGGAATCGAGGATGGAAAATTACCATTTGTCCGAATAAAAGCAAGTTCCTTGACCCGGAACTCCTAAGACTTCCGCAAATTGGTCCAAAGGGATGTTGAGTTGGGTTTGGTTGACTTTGAAATGGATGTTTATGTAACCATAGTCATTTGAGCTAAGACCGACACTAGCATAGAATTCTAGTATGAATCTAGGAATTAAAGGTTCATCGATGTCTAGAAGACAATCGAATTGGATGGCGGCTAGTTGTTCTCGGATAATGGTTCCTTCTAGGAATGAGGGGTCTACGGTTCTACCCTCGTGAACATAATAATTTTCTAAAGCCTTAAAGATTTTGACTTGGTCGTCAGTGAGTCCTTTTGTCATATGGTGTTTGGGTAGGTAATTGAGGGTTTCTTTGTGATCATAGTATGTCGCGGGAGGCATGATTATCCTAGACACGAAAAATACATAGTTTAGTTGAAACTATCGAAAATACGTATATATATATATATCTAGTGTGTGCCTACATGGGGACAATGTGTAAGTGCGATTATCTCGACTCCTTTTTATGCATGAAAATTTCGTTTATGCAAGTTTTATAACAAAACAAGAGATAACCCAAACGCTCCTACTTCAATGTGTCTACGATTAAATGTACCCGAAAATACATATTTGTTATGTATTCCCTTTAGCATTCAAGAGACATTATGCAAGTGATGTTTAAAACATAACGTTTTGTATTTGTATGAACAATGTGCAAAAACCGTTTTTCCTAGTCGTGAGAAGATTTTTATAAACTTTCTCATGGGGTTTTTGATTAAGTATGATAATGTCTTATGATATGCAATTCCTAACTAAGGAAAACATGATTTGTTATGCAATTTAGTAAATATGCTTCATGATTTTACAAGAAATATGCATAAACCCCAAGTTTTGATTTTGTGCATTAAATAGAAATCCTAGACGCAGATCAGGAATGTAGATATGATTAGGATACTTACAGAGATGATTAAAGCACAAATTGGTTGAAGGGGATGACCTAAATTGTGAGTTTGGTTTATTTTGAGTCGAGTTCCAGTAGCTTGTATGTTTTTGGGGGATGTGATACACAGTACAGGGTGTTTGTTTAATATACTAAAAATTGACTCAGGAACTTCACGGATCTGGCGGAACCAAAACAAGGGATCCATCCTTGTTGTCGTTTGGTTCCGCGGGATCAGGCTTGATTTTTGGTTATTGTTGTGTTTGGTTAATCTAAGGTTCAAGCTAAGGTTCTAACTACACATTTGGTTCCATTAATCCTAAACCAAGTCTAAGGAAGTTAAAGGGTGCTCTCTTAAGAGGTTTTGTTAGAATGTCGGCAATGTTGTCCTCTGAGGATACTTTCTCGATTGAGATGTTTCCTTTTTGAACATTGTCGCGTAGGAAGTGGTGACGTATTTCTATGTGTTTGGTTCTAGCGTGTTGGACTGGATTTTTGCTAAGGTCGATAGCTCCCTTGTTGTCACAAAGAATGGGAATGTTTTTTGAGTTCAATTCCATAGTCGACGAGAGCTTGTTTCATCCACAGTGCTTGTTGACACGCCTTTCCTGCAGACACATACTCGACTTCGGTTGTTGAAATTGCTAAGGCCGTTTGTTTCTTTGAGAACCATGCGGTAAGACAATGTCCAACAAAAGTACAAATACCACTTCTACTTTTTCTATCAACATAGTCACCGGCATGGTCTGAGTCGGCATACACTATGGTTTCTATTCTCGTTCCTTTTGGATACCATAATCCTAAATGTGTAGTGCCTTTAACATATATAAAAATACGTTTAACGGCTTCAAGGTGGGATGTTTTGGGATCTTCTTGAAAGCGTGCTGATGAAGCGAAAAGTGTACCGCTTTTAAGGGGTCATTTAAGCCCTAAATCGTATTTATTTGATCAAATATTGCCCTAAATCGTTCCTTTTGTCATTTTAGGTACTTTTGAGGAGAAATCTGGAAAAGGAGGCATTTTGGACGTTTTTGGAGCATAAAAGTGAAGAAAACGACAAAGTCTCAAAAATCGGCTGAAAGTTACCTTTGACGGCGTCACAATTAACTCTGGACGGCGTCATGCTTTGGCAAGAAAAAGTGGACGTGAAATTTACTCATGATAAGCCAGTGAAAATAGCATGTGAATTCTGACGGCGTCACGCTTTAACTTGATCAAGGGCGTCACGGCTTAAATCATAAGGGGACGGCGTCACGTTCAAGGTTCGACGGCGTCAAGCCTTGATAAGCCAGAATGGATTTTGGAAGAGCTAAAGAGGGACGGCGTCAAGAAGGTCATCCGGGAACCCTAAAAGCGGCGAGGTGACGGCGTCACACTCCATAACGTGACGCCGTCAGATCCAAAAATCTATATATAGTTTTCTAATTTTTTGTCATTAGGGAGAGCTTAGTGTGTGGAATTTTGGAAGAAAACCCTAAGACGAATTTAGCTTCTTTTTCAAAGCTTTTTGCCTTGAGATCTTCCATGTTACATTGAAGATAAGTTATCAATTAATCATTCAATATGTCTATGTGTTGTTTGATTTTATCTTATTCTTGTCTTTTGATTAACATGTTAGGCTAAATTTATCTTGTGTTTGCTTAGATCTAATGAAACCTAGCTATTGATTATTGGTTATTAGTGTGTTGTTAGTTGTATTGGATGATTGTTTATCTATGTTAGGCTTAAGAAAACTGGCTAACTTCCTATTCGGTAACTTGCTTGAACGTCTTAAGAAACATGAACCAAATGCGTACTAAAGGTTTTTATGGTTGTATTTAATGCACAAGCGAATTCTAGTGATCCCATGTTAGGAGCTTCCTAGCCGGCTCGACATAGGAGTGAAGTAGGAGCTTGTAGAGTTGGGAAAGTAAGTACGCCACCCCACGAATGGTATTAAGGAATACACCCGTCATCCACGCGACTAATACACACTAATTAACCGGTAAAAGATAGTTAGGGAGTAAGGAAATCTAAGTAAACACATTTCTCTACACATAAGTTTCTCACCACATTTTCATTTTTGTTATTTTATTTTATTTGCATCCGTAGTAATTTTGGGTTAGTTGACTAGCAACTAATTCCGCCCACTCTTTCAAAACCGAGATTTTACTTGCTTTCATAAAAATATAAAAACATAAAAAGAATCTTCCTCAACCCTTAGACCTAATTAGAGTAGTCTTTCACACCTAACGAACACTATTCCCTGTGGAGAACGATCAATCCCCCGTACTTACCACTACACTATACTACATCGGTCAGGTACACTGCCTGGTGGGGTTGTAAGCCTCTTGAGATCCCTCGAGAGGTAAAACCTGTTGTAAGGTTGCAAAACCCACGCATCAAGTTTTTGGCGCCGCTGCCGGGGAATAGTTATTGTTTAGGTTGAATTTTTATTTTATTAGGTCTACTCACTAGATTCCTTTCTAGTGAGATTTTTATTTTTCTTTTTATTAGATTTCTTTAGTCTATCTTTTTCTTTGTGCCCTTTGTTTGTAAAACCATTTTCATTTGTCACCATGGCGGATGAAATTCCATTTAGATCATTAACAATAGAGGAACAATTACTTTACACGGATAGATTTGCTTCCTGTTGTTCCAATGAATTTTTAAGTGATCTTAGATATATACAAGAGGAGATGGGTATAAAGTTTGATAGGTTTGATGAATTATGTGCATGTGTGGCTTCTATTAAACAATCATTGTTAGGATCAACTCCTTTTAATAAGACCCTTTGGAAAAATTTTGAGGAAAGCCTCCTAACCGTGAACCATAAGTTTAATGAATTAATGGGTTCGTATACATCACAACTTGAGGAAACAATTGAGGAGGATTTAGCCGAACGTGAGCATATTGAGCAAAAAGACCTAGGTTTTATGATCAATGACTTTGAATCTCAAGGAACACATGATGAATCCTTTAGGCAAATTGAACATAGTAATCATGTTATCGGGGAAGATTCTTATGAATCGGACTTAGAACTTGAAATGGCTAGAGAAGGATTTGAGATACTTAGGAACATGTTTGGGTTAGATTCTACTAAAACACCTGATGTGGATATAATTGATATAGAGACAAGGAAGGATGAGGTAAATAACACAAACCTACAAAGTACCCCACAAGTCCTACCATCATTCGAGGCATACACACCGCCCGTGACTTACCCGGAAGAAGTAGAAGGGACTATAGGAACCCCAATTGAAGTAGAACCTTTGGAAGAAACAAAACTAGAAGAAATAGGTTTGAATACTTGTAGTCATAACCTTTCTTTTAGTTCTATGGAAGTTCCTAGTTTTGATGAACCGGAGCCTCAACCAAAACCGTTACCTAATCTTCCATCTTTAGATGTGAATTTAGGAATTAAAAAAGGTCCCGATCCACCCATCAAACCATGTAGTCCGGGTAATGTTAAGATTAAGGTAGTAGACTCTAGGCCATGTGGAGTGGAAGCTAATATAGGAGTGAACCATAACCTTTCATACTTACATCACCCATTCATGATTGATCACAAGAAACACTATGGGTTTAAACCGGGTTTATTAGGTCAAGATGGATTCCCAACTAGGAATCTCTCGAAGTTGATAGAAAATGATCCCTTTTTAGGAGAACACTTTAACTCACCCATTGACCAAAGTGAACTAGGTAAGGTTATGATGAAAGGAGCACACCCCTTTGAGCATATAATTCATCCACCAATCTTTCCTCACGTGGCATACTCCTACCGAGTTGGTGTGTATCGCTACTATCACCCGCACTTAATCCTAAGTGTAGGGAAAACCTCTCCTTTATCCGTTAAATAAGGGTAGAGTCAGGCTCGTGACTCGAACAAAAACAAGCGCTTATTGGGAGGCAACCCAAGCTTTATTTGCTTTGTGTGTTTATTTATTTGTTTGTATGATTTTATTTGTTTCCGTATGTATGTTTCATTTTTATTATTATTGATTCATGTTCAAAACTAAATTGTGAAAATGCTTTATCTTGTTTTTAACTTCGTCTTAACTACATATAAAGGTATTTGGCAAAAGTTAAGTGTAAGGGAAATCAAAATCGGTTTATTAGAACACAAATGAACATGAATCGTAATAATATTAAATTGACATACATATTAGTATTTGTTTGAGTCAAATGCTTGTATCGAGTCATAATGATGTTTTACAGGAATTCCAGGAAGTAAGGTAGAGGTTTTTTCAGAAATTTTCCAGAAACTTAACATGAGAATTCTGTCAGATCATTTCTGACGGCGTCAGGCTTTACAACCTGACGGCGTCAGATTTAATTTTCAGAAATTTTTGAAAGTTTTGTTTTCATAAAAAGTTTTTATTAAAATCTCCAACTTATAATCTCCAGGAATCTGCAAAATTATCATTCCACAAGCATTATATCCTTATATATAGATTTTATCCCGCCGATGTTATGCAGGTTTTCGTGTTTGTTTTCTCAGGTTTAACAGGTTATTTTGGACAAGGAGATGTTTATGGAATCAAGCTTATGGCGATGCATTAGTCATGGAGCTTCAACATTACCTTGGAGGAAGATCTAACCGTGTAATTTCACTATCCACCGAGCGAATCAGGGGAGTATTTGATTTCATTCTTTTACTTTTTGCTTTTACATCTTGTTATTTGAACATTGGGGACAATGTTCATCTTAAGTGTAAGGGGGGGTAAAAGTACGATTTTAGAGAATACAATTGCGCTTGATTTTTGTTTGTTTAATAGTTGATGTGTAATAAAACTGAGACAAATACCTGTTAGGGTAATTTTAGTGCCAAATTTAAAATTTTTTACAACATATAGGAGTGAAACTTTGATCTTAATGAGCGTCTCACGGATAGGAGTTATATGACTAGCACAAAAACCGTACCACTAAAAAATTTTCCACCCCAAATATGTGAGGTTCGCCCCTAGAATTGGTAGGAAAAGCATTTATGCTATGATGTGTGTACCGGTAGCACTTAGATTCTAGAACTTGCGTTAGGACCATTCCAAGGCCACAAGTGAGACTACATTCGTGTAGTTAGATTTACTACATGATAAGAGGCATTAGGATTAACCCATTGTTTTACACCTGTGTTTTTGTTATAATTACATTGGCTACATTGGTCAAGTAATTCTCCCACACCCTTTGCGTTGTACTCATTTTTAGTACACGATACCCCTAGTACACCCCTCAGAGCCTATCTTTTCGTTTCTAACTTTAAGCATTTTACTTAAAGTAAGAATTTGTTACACCCCACTTAAATGTACACCCAAATCGCCTTAGCCTACCTTGTATGCACTTATTTTTAGTGCATTATTGTGACAACATTTGTTTAAACCCAAGTTAATTATCTAATTGATTACATGGTTGCTAAGTCGAGTCATATCCTTGTACATATTGTTTTGGGACGATTGGGACTCATGGGTAAAGTACTAGTGTAATGAAGTAATGGGGAAGAACAACATTATTACCCCCATATGTGCTAAATGTTTTAAAAGTACTCCAAGTTTTTCAATTATCTTAATTCGAGTCATTAGATTAGTATTTGTAAAGTTATGTAAAAGTTCAAGTGTAAGGGGGATGCAATGCCCCTATGATGTATTATTTTGGATGGTAGGGCAAGAGTGTATGCAAAAAAAAAAAAAAAAAAAAAAAAAAAAAAATCAAGAAAAACACAAAAAAATGAGAAAATGAAAAATAGAAAAAAACATACGGACTACCATCCCGTTTCATTTTATGTTTATTTTATGTTTGTTTTATGTTTTTGTTATTTTCTTTCATTAGCTTAAGATCGAGTCTAGTCTTGGCTTAGCAACATTGTATAGTACATGTAATTGATCAAGATCTTTAACTAGCCACCAATAAAATATCCCTTATCCAACAAAACCGTGTTTTCCTTTTCCCTACACCTAACGTTATAACCCATTTAAAAGCCCTCTTTGATAGTTTATCTTTGGTGCTTACGCCTAGTGGAGGAGGTTTTCGATCCTTTCCCAAGCCTATGGTAATCTATTTGCTATGACAGGTAGTGAGAGATATTATCCGTTTTCATTTATGAGATTTATTTTGATGACACTTGAGAGATGTGAGTATCTAAACACTACTTGTGAGGTGCTAGTTTGTAATCTCCGTGCTTATTATGATTGAAGTGGAACGATCATTTGTTGTAATTACTTTTATGTTTGCATTAAATGACCCCTAACTTGTATTTTGATTAGAATAAAAGCGCATTTGCTTGAGGACAAGCAAATCTCAAGTGTAAGGGTATTTGATGAAGCGAAAAGTGTACCGCTTTTAAGGGGTCATTTAAGCCCTAAATCGTATTTATTTGATCAAATATTGCCCTAAATCGTTCCTTTTGTCATTTTAGGTACTTTTGAGGAGAAATCTGGAAAAGGAGGCATTTTGGACGTTTTTGGAGCATAAAAGTGAAGAAAACGACAAAGTCTCAAAAATCGGCTGAAAGTTACCTTTGACGGCGTCACAATTAACTCTGGACGGCATCATGCTTTGGCAAGAAAAAGTGGACGTGAAATTTACTCATGATAAGCCAGTGAAAATAGCATGTGAATTCTGACGGCGTCACGCTTTAACTTGATCAAGGGCGTCACGGCTTAAATCATAAGGGGACGGCGTCACGTTCAAGGTTCGACGACGTCAAGCCTTGATAAGCCAGAATGGATTTTGGAAGAGCTAAAGAGGGACGGCGTCAAGAAGGTCATCCGGGAACCCTAAAAGCGGCGAGGTGACGGCGTCACACTCCATAACGTGACGCCGTCAGATCCAAAAATCTATATATAGTTTTCTAATTTTTTGTCATTAGGGAGAGCTTAGTGTGTGGAATTTTGGAAGAAAACCCTAAGACGAATTTAGCTTCTTTTTCAAGGCTTTTTGCCTTGAGATCTTCCATGTTACATTGAAGATAAGTTATCAATTAATCATTCAATATGTCTATGTGTTGTTTGATTTTATCTTATTCTTGTCTTTTGATTAACATGTTAGGCTAAATTTATCTTGTGTTTGCTTAGATCTAATGAAACCTAGCTATTGATTATTGGTTATTAGTGTGTTGTTAGTTGTATTGGATGATTGTTTATCTATGTTAGGCTTAAGAAAACTGGCTAACTTCCTATTCGGTAACTTGCTTGAACGTCTTAAGAAACATGAACCAAATGCGTACTAAAGGTTTTTATGGTTGTATTTAATGCACAAGCGAATTCTAGTGATCCCATGTTAGGAGCTTCCTAGCCGGCTCGACATAGGAGTGAAGTAGGAGCTTGTAGAGTTGGGGAAGTAAGTACGCCACCCCACGAATGGTATTAAGGAATACACCCGTCATCCACGCGACTAATACACACTAATTAACCGGTAAAAGATAGTTAGGGAGTAAGGAAATCTAAGTAAACACATTTCTCTACACATAAGTTTCTCACCACATTTTCATTTTTGTTATTTTATTTTATTTGCATTCGTAGTAATTTTGGGTTAGTTGACTAGCAACTAATTCCGCCCACTCCTTCAAAACCGAGATTTTACTTGCTTTCATAAAAACTATAAAAACATAAAAAGAATCTTCCTCAACCCTTAGACCTAATTAGAGTAGCCTTTCACACCTAACGAACACTATTCCCTGTGGAGAACGATCAATCCCCCGTACTTACCACTACACTATACTACATCGGTCAGGTACACTGCCTGGTGGGGTTGTAAGCCTCTTGAGATCCCTCGAGAGGTAAAACCTGTTGTAAGGTTGCAAAACCCACGCATCACGTGCACATAGACAAACACTAAACATAATGTCGGGTCTACTAGCCGTGAGATAGAGTAGACTACCAATCATTCCTCTATATTTAGTGCTATCTACAGATTCACCTTCTTCATCCTTTGTGAGTTTGGTTTCCGAGGACATGGGTGTTTTCATGGGTTTGGAATCTTCAAGACCAAATTTCTTAAGCATATCCTTGATGTACTTAGATTGGTTAAAGAATATCCCATCTTCTAATTGTTTAATTTGGAGTCCTAAGAAAAAGTTTAGTTCCCCCATCATACTCTTTTCAAACTCGTCATGCATGATTTTTGAGAAATCATCGCATAGCTCTTGACAAATTGATCCGAATATGATGTCATCCACATATATTTGAACTATGATTATATGTGATCCCTTTTTCTTAGTGAAAAGAGTGTTGTCTACTAGGCCCATGGTATACTTATGGTCAACTAGGAAAGTCTTAAGTCGATCATACCAAGCTTTTGGTGCTTGCTTAAGTCCGTATAAAGCCTTTTTAAGTTTATAGACATGATTTAGTTTTTCAAAATCGGCAAAGCCGGGAGGTTGTGCAACGTACACTTCCTCATTAATAAAACCATTAAGAAATTCACTTTTGACATCCATTTGAAAAAGTTTAAAGTTATGTGCACATGCATATGCAAGTAGTATTCTAATTGACTCGAGCCTAGCGACGGGTGCAAATGTTTCGTCATAATCTATACCTTCTTGTTGATTGTAGCCTTGAGCTACTAGCCTAGCTTTGTTTCTAGATACTACTCTATTTTCATCCATTTTGTTCCTAAACACCCATTTAGTTCCAATTATGGTTTGACACTTTGGTTGAGGGACTAATGTCCAAACGTCATTTCTAACAAATTGATTAAGTTCTTCTTGCATCGCTACGACCCAAGATTCGTCTTTTATAGCCTCATTTATATTTTTAGGCTCAATAGTTGAAACAAAACAAAAGAAATTACTTTGGTTTTGGACTTTTGATCCTAAGGTTCTTTCGTTAATTTTTCCTATGACGTTATCTAATGGGTGACTTCTAGATTCCTTGATGTTGACTATTTCCCTAACCACGGGTTCATCTTCTTTGTCATTTTCTACATTTTTTTGGTTTTCAACCATTTGACTTTCAACTAAGTCATCATCTACCAAAGGTGATGTCTTAGAGGGAGGTGGACTTTCGTCGAATGTTACGTTCAACGATTCCTTGACTCTTGAGGTTTCTTTGTTTAAGACAATGTTAGGAATTAGTATATTTAGTTTTATTTCATTACTGCTGGTAGTGTACGTAGTAGTGGTTCCTGCTGGCAGGTATGTAGTTCCTGCTGGTATGGTTCCTGCTGTTAGTAGGATATAGTTCCTGCTGCTAGTATTGTTACTGCGGGTAATAGTTAATAGTTAACCCGTATATTTAGAAGTTTGTTAGAGATTACGATATGCATGAGATATATTAGGTATAGATATTGCATATCTCTTTTACACGTTTTGTAGTGAATGCCGAATTAGGGTTTCTTGGAGTATAAAAGAAACTCACGGCTATGAACATTGTACGACTTGAAAAACAATTTTATTAGTTAATATAGATCCATAGAGGATCAAAGAGTTATTAGTTATTCTTCTTTCAATTCTATTGTTTATATTCCGCATAAACACTAGTTTAATAGTCAGAGTTTCTCTTAGTTTGTTTGTGATTACATAAACATTCTATTGATCTTAAACTGTGTCAAAAGATCTATCTAGGACGGATCCTACAAGTGGTATCAAAGCCTGGTTAGAGACTCTGTGAAAGAAGAAACCTTTTCAAAACAAATCTCTTAAACCCTCATACAATGACATCATCCGATGATTCGGTTATCAACAATGAAAAACCTGAAACTCAAAGTGTTCAACAAATTGTAACAACCACTGTGTCAAACAATAATGCCAAGTTTCCTTACCTTAAGAAGGATGAGTATGAGATATGGGCGATGAAGATGGAATACTGGATCACAAATAGTGATTACAACCTCTGGCATGTCATTCAGAATGGTAACAGCAGGAAGAAAACTGGAAGAGATTCTAAAGGCAACATCATAATTCTTCCTCCTATTTCTGCTGATGAACATATTGCAGTTCAGAGGGAGACCAAGGCAAGAACTATATTGCTTCAGTCTCTCCCAGAAGACCATATGGGTGATTTTCATCATCTTGATGATGATAGGGAAATCTGGTTGGCTATTAAAGTTAGATTTGGAGGTAATGATGAATCTAAGAAGATGAGGAAGTCCATGCTGAAGCAGGAGTTCCAAGAATTCAAGATCTCTGAAGAAGAAGGATTGCATAAAGGCTATGATAGGTTCCAGAAGATTTTGAGCCAACTCAATCAGCTGCAGGCGAGGCCAGATAATGAAGATTGCAATACCAAGTTCTTGAGAGCATTGCCTTCCTCCCGGTCACAGGTATCAATCACTCTCAAAACAAAGGGTGGTCTTGATTATTTAAGCTTTGATGACCTGTACAATAAGCTCAGGTCACTTGAGATGGATATCAAGGGAGGTTCAAGCTACAATTCCTCTGCTCCAACTCACTCAGCATTTGTTAGTACTACCAGCACTAACAAGAAGCTTACATATGCTGATAGCCCAACCTCATCATCATCAACCTCATATACCCCTGCTACACCAAGAACACATTCAAATTCTGGAAATGTAATTGAAGATGTGCTTCATTCTTTTGTTGCTGAAAGTGAACCACAACAACAGCTTGCATATGAAGACTTTGACCAGATTGATAAGTTGGACTTGGAAGAATTGGATATCAAGTGGCAGATGGCTATGCTTTCAGTGAACGTGAACAGATTTGAAAAGAAGGCTGGCAAGACGATCCAATTTAATAGGAAGGATGGAGCAAGGTTTGATAAAAGGAAGGCTAGATGTTACAACTGTTCATAACTGGGTCACTTTGCAAGAGAATGCAAAGAAAAGAATGCAGATGATAAGACCAGATACTCTGCATTCAAGCTCAAAGAATTAGACTCAGAGGAGCCTAAAGCCTTACTATCCGTTGATTCCATGGTGGATTGGTCTCAACATGAGGGACATGATGAGGAAAGTGGCGCTGCTCAAGTTTATGGAATGCTAGCTGGATGTGAGACAGAAAATGAGGCAGATGTGGCTGAGGAATTTGCTTTGATAGGTATCTCATCTCAGGTACCGATGCTATGTATCAGCGACTGATATATCAGTCCCTATAAATTCAGTCTCTGAAAGCCTTTTTTTTGTAGTGTATAGAAGTTTCCTCCATAACTTTGTATAGCGGATGGACGAAACAAATCCATATGCAACAATTCTAGACCCCTAGATGTAGACACCATGTTTTTAGCCTTATGGCTATTATGAACTTGTTTCCCAATTTTGCAAGCATCAAAAAAGTGTTAGTCGTATTTCAACTTGGGTAGGTTCCTAACGAGTTCCTTAGATGATTAGGATTGGATGAGTCTCATGTTGGCGTGACCTAAAGGTCTATGCCACCGAGTTGAGTTGTCGTCTAAGGAGGTGAGACAAAGTTTGTCTTTAGATGTTTTGTCTAATTTCATAACGTAAACGTTATTCTTCAAAACACCTTTTCCTACGGTTATGCCATTTTTAAGTATCTTACTTCCGTTTTCACTTAAAAGGACGTCATACTTTTTACGACATAATTGACTAATACTAAGCAAGTTATCTACATGAGCAACATCATCAATAGTGAGAGAGTCATGAGAGATTGTACCTTTTCCGATGATTTTGCTTTTAAGCTTGCTACCAAAAGTAACATTACCTCCGTCGTACACTTCGTAGGTTGAGAAAAGGCCTTTGTTTCCCGTCATGTGTCTTGAACACCCACTATCTTTGATCCACTCATCCGGTTCTAACCCGACTTTCAAGCAAACCTAAGTTAAAAAAAAAAAAAAAAAAAAAAAAAAAAAAAAAAAAAAAAAAAAAAAAAAAAAAAAACCTCAAGCGTTTGGTCCCCAATATCTCATGGGTCCATTTGGGTTAAACATAGCATTATCTTGATTCATGTATGGAAACGGTGGATATGGGTTCTATGGCATGTAGTTGGGACCTTGATAGTTTCTAGCGTTCCAACTATTTTGATAATGATGTTGAGAGTTGTAGTTACTCTTTGGAAAGGGGCGTTTGGGAATAGAGGTTCTAGGTCTCTGTTGAACCGTTTTAGTCCTAAACTCATTTTTTACCTTTTCCTAATCCTATAGCAACTGCTAGTTTTTGTTTGTTAACAGTTGTACTAGTGCTAGGTTTTCTTATGACTTTTATAAATTCAATACAGTCCGAAGTACAAGCCTTCTATTCATCAACAATATCCGCGGAACCTTTGGCCAATACTGGCGGAACCAAATTTTTGGTTCTTCTAGATCCGTGGGTGTTTGAACTTGTTGGAACAGTTTCTTGTACTTTCACTGTTTGCTTCTTAAAGCTACTTAAGTCTCCTAGTTTCATAAAACCTAATCCGGTTTTATCATGAGGTAACTTTTGAACTTTCATTAGATCATCAATACAACTAATGTTTTTATCAAACCTCTTAAATTTAGAATTTTTTTTGATAAGCTTTTCCTGTGTGGACTTAAGTGTTTCTAGTTCAAGTTTAAGTTCCTGACATGAAATACATGTTTCTTTAGCATCCTTACCCTTTTCTAATCGTAAAGCTTTTTCTTTTAACCAATAAACTTCGTTTTCTAAAAACTCCTTTTTGGTTTTTAAGAACTTGTTTTTGTTTATGATTTTTAGGGTAATTTCACACAGTTTGTTATATTCTATTTCTAATGTGTCATCGTCAATAGAGGAGTAAGAAGAGTCAGATTGTACCTCGTTAGAGTCATGATCCATAAGAGCAACTTCGTCATTATTTGGCTCTTCGTCATCATCTTCACTGTCACTCCAAGCACCGCTAACAAAGGCTCGTTGAGTCTTGTTCTTGGGTGGCTTCGGACAATCTCCTATTAGGTGACTAGTATCACCTCACCTAAAACACTTCCTATCTACTTTGCCTTTCTTGTCATCACGGTCTTTCCGGAGGGATTTCCTTTCTTCTCGAGGTTTTCTAACAAACTTTCCTCGTCTTCTGAAGAACTTCTTGAAATCTCTCACGGCCATGGCATACTCTTCGTCTTCGCTATCTGAGCTAGACTCTTCATCGTCACTTGACTCTACCCTAGCTTTTAAGGCAATGGACTTAAACTTTTCCTTTTTGCCTTTGACTATCTCATAATCTTTTTCCATGACCATCTCATGAACTTTGAGATTTCCTATGAGCTTGTCAAGTGGCATGCTTGAAAGATCCTTGGATTCTTCAATGGCCGTCATCTTCGCTCTCCACTTCGGATGAAGTGCTCTAAGAAATTTCCTGACAAAGTTCTTACTAGAAAAAGAATCGTCAAGTGCTTTAAGAGAAGTAACAATAGTATTAAACCTAGCAAAAGCACTATCAATGGTCTGATCTTCAGGGATAGCAAATTGTTCATATTGTTGAACAAGAAGATCAATTTTGTTATCCTTTACTTGTGAGTTCCCTTGATGAGTGATAATTAATGATTGCCAAATATCTTTAGCGGTTTTACACATAAAGACTCTTTCATATTCTTTCCTAGGTAAAGCATTATAAAGCATCATTTTAGCTTCATTATTTTTGGCAATCAACTTCTTTTGCTCATCACTATGACGAGTAAGAGAAGTACCCTCATCCCGACTACCTGATATATCCTTAATTATAGGTTTATGGTAACCTTCTACAATGATGTACCATAGATCTATATCCTTTGACTTCACATAAGTTTCAAAGCGATTTTTCCAATATATAAAACTATTTGCTACAAGTTGTGGTGATCTTTGCATAGACTGCCCTTCTTTGTAGTTTTCAAAATCCATTGATCATTTCAAGTTTTAAAATACAATATATTTTGAAAATCTTGAGTAACGTAGCTCTGATGCCAATTGTGGAAAACTAGAAGGGGGGTTGAATAGTTTTTACCGCTTTTTAAATTTATTCGCTTTGAGTACTTAACGTGATTTCAAACTAATGCAAATAATCAAACAATATAAGTAAAGAAAGTAAGGAAAGAACAATCAAACCACAACACGGATGTTTATAGTGGTTCGGTCTACAAGGACTCTCTTCCTTGCCCTACTCTACTCCTCGAGCCTCTAACTCGAGAGTTTTTCTTCACTAAGAAACAAGCTCCCTTCTAGGCGGAGAAAACCTTTACACGTTGCTTACTCTTTTTCCGGTACTAAGCTAGATACCGAGTTCTTTACAAGGGTACAACCACTCCCAATGTCGCTTACACTTTTTCCGGTACTAAGCTAGATACCGAGTTCTTTACAAGGGTACAACCACTCCCGACACTCTATGTGTTTTGAGGACTAAAACACTAACCGATCACTACTGAATGTTTGGTATAAACAATGATGTGTGAACTAATACAATATCACACAGTGACTATACTAAAGGTTTACAACACTGTGTTGAACCATGATGCTTGATCTCTTTGCTACAAAAGAAAGATCTCTACAAATGAAATGAATGAATGAATGGGTTAGTAAAGTAAGAAAGAATGTATATGCAATGTATGCTATGTAAGTGATGAGTGACCTTGAATGATCAGCTTGCTATTTATACGCAAAACTGACCAGACAGGCCACGGATTTGGCGGACCCAAATTCTAGGTTCCGCCCACATAGCTGTTTGGGTCCGCTGGGACATGATAGTTAGCTCTTAACAAATCTTACCAAGATCGTACACAATCCAACTCATTGCTTGAAGATTTTTCCAAAATATTATGCTAAGTCATACAAGCTATCTAAATGATGTATGCCATGATGTCATGTATATATTTACATTTTAAGAATTCAAATGTAAATAGTATAAATGTATTTATGTATGTAACATGTATCCTAGTGATCATATATCATGTATATGATGAGTTTTAAAAGCTCATAGCTATAAATGTAAAAGACTTTAGCTTATATTTATGTTTTGCTAAAGATAAACTTTATAATTGTCATTAACAAAATATAGCAAAGATCATAAAATAAAAATAACACTTTTAGGACAATATTTGTATTAACAGTTCTTATATTAGTTTATGATAATATGTTAAACGAATGAGCCGAGATGATATGGTTGTACATGAGATATTAAATGAATGAGCCGAGATGATATGGTTATACACGAGATGTTAAACGAGTGAGTCAAGATGATATGGTTATACATGAGATGTTAAACGAATGAGCCGAGATGATATGGTTGTACATAAGATGTTAAACGAATGAGCCGAGATGATATGGTTGTACACGAGATGTTAAACGAATGAGCCGAGATGATATGGTTATACACGAGATGTTAAACGAGTGAGTCGAGATGATATGGTTATACATGAGATGTTGGCGCCAAAATTTTCCCACCAAACAATTCCTGCCAAAACACTTTCCCACCAAAATTTCTCACCAAAATATTGGCGCCAAAATTTTCCCACCAAAGCTAGCAGATCTGCTCTTATCCTCACAAACACATTATATACGCTCTTATCCTCAAAACCACTCAACCTCACAACCTCTTATCTTCACACCAATTTCAAAACCTGAAATGCAGCGATATAATCCTTTTATGTGTTCTTGTGGAACAGGAAATATAAAACTAAGAACATCACATCAAGAAGATGCCTTTAGATGGCAATATTATGCATGTCCTCTTTCAAAGGTAAATATACAAATAATAATACATTTCTTATTTAAGTAAATATATAAATAATTGGGTTGTTAAAAAGAATTTTCTTATAATTTCCTTATTATGTAACAGCCAAGAAAAAAAGATCATGGATGTGGATATTTTATGTGGTAGAGTGAATTTGATGACCGGTTAATAGTAATCTCTTCTGCTTCAACATCTTAAGGTTCTGGATCTGCACCAACAGAGTGCTCAAACTGTAATGCCAAAGATCTTAGGATAAACATGCTGGAATCAAAAAACCAGGTGCTAGAGACAAGAGTAAGGATGCTAGAGGCACAACTTGAAATGGCAAGGAATCCCGACGACCACGACCACGCATGTCAGTCGGGTGCAATACTCCGTGAGCTGTTAGATAACATGGAAAATCTTCGTATGTAGTAGTGTTGTTGTTGTGTTATTAACTTTCTCATTTTCTATTTGTGTTTTTAACTCTTAAGTGTTAACCAATGGTCATGAACATCAGTTTCTACTTTTTTAGTACTAATATGTAAATCGAGTAAATTGGATGCTCTTTTTGCTACTGATGTGTTGCAAAATTACAAATTTGATCTTAGCAAATAATACATGGTTGCTATATAATTGAAAATGTAGTCTAAAAGCCACCAATTGTGTCTCTTTGTGATCATAGCAATCTTACCACTCTCAAAACATTCACAATTAACAAACACGAAGGCAAACCTTTTATTCAAAACACGCAAGAGTTCTCAACCACATACATTTTATACAGACTCAAACGAAACAACTTGACAAGCAAACGAAACAACTCAATCAAAACAACTCGACAAGCAAACGAAACAACTCGACAAGCAAACGAAACAACTCAAATGAAATAACTCGACAAGCAAACGAAACACACGACATAGACCATAACAAACATCGCCCATTCATTTTTTATTTTTTTTTTGCTGCTACTTCCCACTTTTCTAGAACCTGCACCATCTTTTCCCTTCCTTGCTTTCCTTTGCTTGATGAAATGTTCAAACATAGCTTCAAGATTTGTTATCCTATTTCCCAGATCATCAAGTTTGGTTTCCAACGTGCTTTCTCCTCCAACATCATCAGCTTAAGCGTCCAACATCTCTCGGTAGTATGGCTTTTTCCTCAACCATTCCAGAATCTGGTCTCTCATCCATGGGCTAATGTTCTTATAAGAACCATATTCATCATAAATTTTGTAGCCATATGTATTAAGAACTTCATTAAAGAGATACATCGACGATAAAACCTTTGACCACTCCTCTTCCGGCGTATAACCAGCCATTGTTATGTGTGTTTTGTGAGAATTGACGATTAGGTTATGTGTGTTTTGCCGAGTTAAGGATGAATGGTTATATATAAGTAAAAAATTGGCGGGACAAAGGTGCAATGAGGCGGGAAAATAATCCCGGCGACATGTCTTCGGTAACAAACAGGTGGGAAAAAATCCCGTCCAATTATTCGCAACTATTTAAAAGAGGGAAAAGACCAAATTAACTCCCGTCGACATGTCGTCGGTATTTAAACAATAATAACATCATTTAACGCTAATCAAACGCTAATCAGGGTGGCTTTTTTATTATATAAAGTACCGACGACATGTTGCCTGTAACAAATTGGCGGGGTAAATTCCCGCCCACTTATTCGCAATTATTGACAGGCGGGGGGAATGTCAAATTTGACCGACATGGTATCGACGACATGTCGTCGGTATTTTAGAACAGTAAAAATTCAACGCTCGCGGGTCTCGGTCAAGTTTTTTTTTTTGTCGTTTAGTGTTAAATTTCGACGACAAAGTGTTGCCGGGATTTTCTTCGTAGTCAGTTCTCCTGATTCTAGTTGTGTAAGCTTCAGTTAGTATCACCGAAAAAAACTATTAAGTTAATATTACTGAAAAATACTAAATTTAGTGAAGCTCAGTGATTTTTGCTAAGAAAATTTGTTAATAACTTCGTAATGTCATATTCATGGTCGCTTAAATATAGGCTGACCAAACAAAAATAATAAAGTTGACATTACTAGACTATCAATGTGTGTGTATTCATGCATATTGTCTACATGTTTTACTGTATGTTTGCTTATATGTATGAAACTATGAAATAACTATACGTTTGTATTAACGCATACATGCACTTCTTTTGGCTTTGACATGACATTGCACTTCTTGTGAGATTGATCATATTCTCGAGTTGTTTGCCATAATTTTATCACATCAAAAAACCGACATAATTTTATCACATCAAAAATTGTGGAACGTGATAATCCATTAATTCACCATGTAAGAACTTGTCACTTGTAGAGGGTGTGACTAACCACTAATTGAGGTGTTGTGAAACTAATTAATGTAAGTGTTAAAATGCTTTGAAGAGTGATTTATGTGTTTGGACTTTTGAGAACTAAGGCTTACCACAATCGATCGGAAAATATCGATCGATCAACTTAAGCGACCGATCTAAACATCGGTTGAATCGAGTGTGAAGCTTTGGTCACATGTCGGTCGAGTTGGGGCATAATCCAAAGTCGGTCTATTATTCGACCGAGTTTCAAAACACACACATATATTCTCAACCTATTTAAATCATTTCATTAAAAAAAAAAATAATAAAAAAAAAAAAAAAAAAAAAAAAAAAAAAAAAAAAAAAAAACTTTTCAACTATAAACACACAAATACATTCAAAATCGAAATTCAAGATCGAAACTTAACATTCAAAACTGCAAATGTATCACAAAGATTTCTCTCAACAATTCTCTAGTCCTGCTCGCAAAGATTTCTCCCAACAATTCCCCAGTCCTCCTCGCCAAGATTTCTCTCAACAATTCCCCAGTCCTCCAAATGAAGTTTATCACACTCCACCAAAGGATATCTTTCCGGTGTTCCAACCGGAAAATGAACCGGTGAACACTCCACCGGTTGTCGAACAACAAACGGAAAATGCATTTGGACTCACGGAGGATGAACTCCGACTTCTAGAGCAAGATTTGGAAGTCAGGAGACAAATAGATGAACAAGAACTACAAGAAGAAGCTGCTCGTTTGGAGCAGGAAGCCAGTGATGAAGAACAACGTAGGAAGAACTGGTTTGACATAATGGAACGAAAATATTATGATGGCGAGTTTAGGTCATCTTCGAGTGAAGACGGTTAGGTCTCAAATGATTCCTTTTCTTAATTTGTAGTTTTATTTTCATGTATCGTAGTTTGTTAATCTTTAATTTATGTAATGTTTTTAATTTTAATGAATTTTAAGTTTTTTGTTTAAAATGTTTGAACAAACAAACAAACAAAAAAAAAAAAAAAAAAAAAAAAAAAAAAAAAAAAAAAAAAAAAAATCGGTCATCGAAAAAAAAAGTCGGTCATCGACTGTGGCACTTTGGTCATGTCTGGTCGCCGGAGAAGGAAAGCTGACGTGGCAACCGGTGACCCAGTGTCACACCCCAAAAATGGCGTAGCGGAAAGGCATTTACGGAGTATGACCTTATTGTCAAGAACACAAGGCGTCACAATAGAGAAATATTAAATGTAATACATTGATCAGATAATAGTCACAAACTCCCATAACAGGGATAAATACAAAATAAAAAAAACAACATGAGTCTCAAAGTTACACAACGTTACAAAGAAATATCCAAATGTAGCTTCACGAGTTATAACCCGGAAGGGTCTTGTCTTAAGTCTTGCTAAGTAAGGTCACTACTCAATCTCCTAGTGTAACTTCAGTCTTAGCACCTGAAAAAGGATACTCGAAAACGTCAACATAAAGTTGGTGACCTCGTAGGTTTAGATGTTAAACCACGAAGCTGTGAATAATAGCGTAGGACATTAGTGAGCAAGATATATAAACATGAGCACATAGCAAAGATCACAAACTGTCACAGACGGCTAACACGCATAATTGATCCACACATAGTCTGGGTGCCACTTCCCAAATGATATACTGGGTGCACTTCCCAAAATGATATACTGGGTGCACTTCCCAAAATGGTACCAACAATGCATCTGATGAACTCAAATAAGTACATTTTATTACTATCATTTATCCTATTTATTTGACTTGTTTTATTATATTACGTATGAGAATTGATACTTAATCGTTTACTTTTGTAATTCTCAGGTAAAAACAAGCATTTGGTGAAACTTGGCGATTTTGGACTAATTATGGAGCAAAACAAGCAAGAAGTTAAGAGTCTACTGAAATGTACAAGATCAAGACTATTCTGCTCCAGATGCGCCGCATCTTACTTATTACATACGGCGCATCACTATCAAGATTTCACAAGATACGATCCAAGATACAAGAGGACATGCGCCGCATCTATAAATGGAGTTACGCCGCATCTTCTGGCGGTGTACGAATATTCCTGAATATATTAATCTTGGACCCCACGCGAAGTTAAGTCAATGCGCCGCATCTACTTATTAGATGCGCCGCATCTTACCTCAGACAGAAACTATAAATACCCCAAAGTCAGACGACTTTAAGAGACTTTTGTTACGTACGATATTCGAAGGACAGAAGCCCTAGGCCGAATTCAGTCGCGGTAGCAGCACAAGACACACCTTGAACAAAGATACGAGAGCTGTAAGAAGGTCCTGCATGTATTCAATCCATTAAGTAGTTTTGTTTTACTGTATTAGAACACTTTAATTGATCAGGATTGATGGGCTTGTGTTATGTTATCATTCACTTCAACTCCCCTTAAAATTGCTTTCCCATTAATTAAAGTTTATATGTTGATGTCTTTGGTGACTTTTATTAGTGCATTGATAACCTCTGTGTCTAGCTGAGCATTGCTTGGGTCGCCATGCCCCTTCCTCGCCTATTTATTAGATCGCCTATGCATTCTATCGTCTGTAGAAAAGTAGGAAGAAAGATAAATGGGATAGTCATAAGTAATCATTAAGGGTTTACTCGCCGATAAGATTAGAACCAACGAGAAAGGACTTAATCTCGGTGCGTTGCATCGAACTATACACTTCATATAAAACTAGCAATAAAACAAGTGACAAGCTACTTAACTATCAGGACAGGTCTTCTTATTGTCTCGAGTATTTATCTGTGTACGTGTGTGCTATTCGCTGATTCGTGCCTATTAGTTAGTTTATTATTTAATTGCAACCAAACCGTGCCAGTCTCTCAGGCTGAACCCCCTTGCGTTAAATTAGGTTGTATAGCTAACTTAAGATATTAAAATACTGATTAGAATAACTAGATAATACGTTCCACTCTTAGTGATCGACACTCTACTTACCATTATATACATACTGACCGGGTACACTGCTCGTTAAAGTGTGTGTGTTATTGATAAGTCGGCTAAATATAAATTTAAAACTTGAATACTGCTAAAACCACAACGACATACTGTAACACCCCCAAATTTGGTTGGTAGCAGCGGAAAATTTATTTGGGTGTTACTGTGAGGATCGAATACAAAATCATAGAAAAACAGCCTAAGATGGCATTTTTATTTCACATAGGTCCATAATACAAATTCAGTTATAAAACATTACATCAGAGTGCTAAGGTTTCTTCAAAGAAACATTACTTTAACTGAATTATAACTTATTTTACACCATTTATTGAAGATAGGGTATGCCTGCTCCATGCCTTGCCGTGCTCCTCTAGTTCCCTGAGATACATGCTTAAAAGTCAACATAATGTTGAGTGAAATCATGGAGTTTGTAATTTAAATATCAGTTCAATCACAAGTAAGATTGTATTGGAGATACAATCAGTTTAAAAAGATTGATATTGCAGTTCATATATTGCCCTAAGTCTCATGACACGCAAACGTTAACAAAGTACCGCCTAAACGGAGGTGTCCACCAAATTAATGATGAAAATTTGCCCTCGTGTAATAGGTGATTTTGCCAATTCCTATTTCTCTCAAATATAATGCATCGCGACTAATACGACTAGCAAAAAGCATTCCGTCACAGTATTAGTGGGATAGGTCGTCAACCTCTAATAGATCTATTCATTATATTCGCGTTCACCGCAGTGATTAATGACTCATGATAAAGGGTCTTATGGCAATATGGTGTACTTAGGCATATATCAAGTCAGGTAGCATACAGAAAAATACTTGTGATTTATTTATAGCATGTATCCCCCTCACGGAGTTTAAAAAGTATAAAGAGTTTAAAAAGTGAGGCCATGACTCACCTTATGCGTTCCTGGTGATGGTAAAAATAAACTCAGGGGTGATTATAACAACTTCGATATAGAACCTGGTAAATATATATAAATACTGAGAATCTGACTAATTTCTAGTGGTGTATGAGTATGAGTGGTGGATGATGATTATTCAACGATCTAATCGTTGAGAATGAAGATGCTTATGGTGCTCGTACTCTTGTAAGATTATATTTTCAACGAGTAAATAAAATATTACTATGAAATATTTCTATCGCTATTAACTAATATGCAAATATAATGCAAATATGCATATGAAGTAAAGATATGGTGCAAAAATGAAAAAGAAGATAAGAATGACAAGTTATAATAGTTGGTCCTTGATTCTTTCTAGGTTTTACATTTTATACCCTAACCGGAATTCGCGTTACGTCGTTAGTCCTTATTCAGTCCATAGTTCGATAACAGTCCAATAATTGTCCAATAGTCCATATAAGGCTTGAAGTTCAATAATATGTCAATTTCAGTCCTTTACCACTGTTTTCACAGCTTCAGTCCCTTAATTTCCAGGTTTGGCAGTTTTAGTCCTTTTCGGTTAAGTCGCGTTACATTTTTAGTCCTTTTTGCATAAAAATGACGGGAAAAATATTCTGAAAATTTTTATAACTTTATTAAGTTTATTTTAACTTATTTCAATTTATTATTTCAGAAAATAAATTATTTTTGCATTAATGGGCCATTTAACGATTTGTAACATAGCCCGTTAAGAGTTTTAGAGGCGAGGGCGTGAAAACTGTTTTGGGCTTAGATTTGGGCTATTTTTAGGATTCTAAAAATATATCATACGGGCCTGCTGGGCCTTGCCATCGAAAATCCTTGTTGGGCTTGATTTATGGCCCAACCGAAGGTTATACAATTTCTGAAAACAGTCGCTAGCTACATGTGAAGGTCGATCCAAAATGAATTATTTTGAGCGGGATGACAAGCTTATGGGGTCGAACTTAGAACATGAAAATTATAGTTTACTAGCTTGTCATTCGAGTGATATAAAAATATCGATATATTATATATGAGATTTCGAAAATATGTTACGGTTTATGGGCTGGTCGACCGAAATAATTTGGTGAAATATTCCATGAAATTTTTCTAAGTGTTTGCTCTTAGTCGAGTGGCGTTAAGAAGGGATTAATTTGAGTGTCGATATGAGGTTACGGGAGGGATCTTAGAAAATGAAATTTTTAGTTCGCCATGTGAGCTATCGAGAAAGATAAAAATATTTGGGTTTTGCATGAACGGTTTCGTATTAAATAAGTCGTGAAACGGCTGGTTCGAGTGGATTTCTTTAACTAGTAATGTCTTGAATATTTTTCTGTTTTCTTTTCACTGAATTGTCGTGTACGTCATAGTTTATGTTCGAGTCGAATTAGGGTGATATTCAAGAGATGGTCATATGTTAAGCGTGACTTGGGTGGTTCGATCAAATTAAGATTTGACATATTCCCTCTAGCTTTTGTTAATCCGGTTGAGCTCGAATGTTCTAATGTTCGAATAACATGTGTATGCGACTAAATGAAGTGTTACTATATACGACTTAAGCAAAATGATGCATGGTGTGCTTATATGTTAACGTGTGAGATAAGTTTGTGACTGTATGTTATATGAAATAAAATAAAACGTTCGAATGGAGTAGTAGATATGCATGCATGGATACGTGATATGTATATTTAAGAAAGAATGTGGAGACTTACTTCACCTTTTGAAAAGGTGGTGAGAAGAATATTAGCTTGTTCGAATGAAGCTCAAGGAAGGCAGTGAGATTGGAAAAGGTTTTGTAGCTTTGACTCACAATACTTTGCTTCCCACGTTCTTCGACAGAAATTTTACTTATGGTGTTTAAGGAATGTATTGATTTTGATGGGTGATAGAGACATAGAAGGAAGTGAATGAGATGACTTATATAGAAAAAAAAATATCTCAATTGCATTGACCATTTGACTGATGATTGAAGAGTACTGTTATCAATGGGACACTTGTGTGATGGCATCCTACTTTGAGTGTGAGAGTAGTTGTGATTTTGTATGTTAGCTCTTGTATTGTTCTTGTTTCTTTTGTTCCCATACGTGTATGAGTTCATTGGCCACAAGTTGTATTTCTAGTTTAACTTTGCATTTGGAATATCAACTTTTAACTAGTAATGTAGCTTATAGTTGGTAAGAATTATGGCAATATTATAGCATTTTGGGTCGATGTCCCTAATGATATGCTTGTGTCGAAAAGGTTTCGACCAAAACAAGTTTAATATCAAGTTACAAATTGCTATTTTTAGTTGGTTTTTGATATTACAGTAGTTAGTTAAGTGGTATGTTTGAATGTGTATTATTAAATGAAAGTCGTGCTTGGTATAATGTCGGGTTCTTAGGAGTGGGTAGCAAGCGGATATTCGGAGCAAGGAAGAAAGAAAAAAAAATAAAGGTAGGTTAATGAAACAGTCTTATTGTTGTGGTGATGGTGGGTTATGATGTTTGAGTTGGGTTCTATTGTATAACTGTTATGCTCGAGCTTTGCATGTTTGCATGAGAGTTTTTGATTATAAGTCGTATTGATCGAGTAAGAAGAAAATGAAACAAGTTATTACAACATTTCAAATGGTGGGTTAAGTGGCTGTGATATTCTTTTGGATTGGGCTAGCTCGATGAGTTAGTGGAAATGAAGTTTAGTGTTTGTTGTTGGGCCAAGCAATTAAGGGTCCGGTTGGTTTGTAGTGGTGATTTAGAATTATTGTTTGTGTTTTGGTTAAGTGAGATTATGTGATATTTACTTTGGTTAAATGTAATGAATGAACGAGACGGATATTATTACTTATCGTTGTGTAATACGTGTTGTTGCGTAGGAGATATAATTCCTAGTATCGGCGTGTTTAATATATATACACATATAATGCATTGCTGCTAATAACAATAACGAAAAGTTTAAATTTCTAGTGAAAATAGGCGTTAGGCACAGTAATACGAGATTATTATTAATCACTAAGGTTGATTACAAGGGTTTTTCACAGGGTCTGACAGTACTTCCCTCCTCATTCGAATTCCGTCCCGGAATTCAAGTCTAAAATGGCTACTAAGAGTGATTTACGAGAATAAGTGGGGATATTTTTCACGAATTTGGTCTTCGCGTTCCCATGTGTACGTTGGTCCTCTCTTAGAATCCCACTTTACTTTCACAATAGGAATACGGCTTTGCTTGAGTTGCTTAACCTCTCTATCCATTATCTCTACTGGTTCTTCGGTGAATACAAGTTTGTCGTCCAGTTTAATCTCTTTCAGTGGAATGACGAGAGTCTCGTCCGATAGGCATTTCTTAAGTTGGGATACGTGGAAGGTAGGGTGTATCCTACTGAGTTCTTCCGGGAGTTCTAACTTATAGGCGACTGGACCTATTCTTTCGAGGATTTTGAACGGTCCAATATACCTTGGGTTGAGTTTTCCACGCTTTTCGAAGCGTATCATCCCCTTCCAGGGCGAAACTTTTAGCATAACTCTATCTCCGACTTCAAACTCCATGGGTTTCCTTCTCACGTCTGCGTAACTCTTTTGTCTGTCACGAGCGGCTTGGAGACGATGTTTGATTTTGAATATTTTCTCGGTTGTGTCGTGAATTAGTTCTGGTCCGGTAAGCTGCATGTCACCAACTTCTGTCCAACAGATAGGTGATCTGCACTTTCTTTCGTAAAGTGCTTCGAAAGGTGCAGCCTTCAGGCTAGCTTGGTAACTGTTGTTGTACGAGAATTCAACCAATGGTAAGTGTTTATCCCAACCTTTTCCGAAGTCAATCACACATGCTCTAAGCATATCTTCCAAGGTTTGGATCGTCCTTTCACTTTGTCCATCTGTTTGAGGATGATAAGCGGTGCTCATGTCCAATTGAGTACCGAGAGCTTTCTGTAAGGATTGCCAAAATCCTGAAGTGAATCGACTGTCTCTGTCAGAGATGATAGAGATCGGGACTCCATGTCGGATTATGATTTCTTTGAAGTATAACTGAGCGAGTGTGTCCAACTCGTCAGTTTCTTTGATAGGCAGAAAATGAGCTGATTTGGTTAAGCGGTCGATAATAACCCAAATAGTGTCATATCCGATCGACGTTCTTGGTAACTTGGTAATGAAATCCATAGTGATTCTTTCCCATTTCCAAACTGGTATCTCGGGTTGTACAAGTGGTCCAGAAGGTTTCTGACTTTCGGCTTTGACCCTTGCACAAGTCAAACACTTCCCGACGTATGTTGCAATGTCGGCTTTCATGTTTGGCCACCAGTAGAGTTGTTTGAGATCTTGGTACATTTTAGTGGATCCAGGATGAATGGAATATTTAGACTTGTGAGATTCATGCATGATAAAATCACGAATACCCCCATAGAGAGGAATCCAACATCTTTTCTTGAAGCATAACATTCCATCGGATCTTCGTATGAGTCCGTTCTCCCTTTCTAGCATGCCCTTAATGTTCTCTTGGGCTCGATTCTCTTCCTGAAGAGCTTCCGATTGGGCTATGAGTATTTGAGACGGAAGTGGTGAATGAATTGTCATTTCTAATGATCGAACTCTAAGAGGTTTGGTTCTTTCTTTTCTGCTCAATGCGTCGGCCACGACATTCGCTTTACCGGGGTGGTAGCAAATTTCACAGTCGTAGTCGTTGAGTAGTTCTATCCATCGGCGCTGTCTCATATTCAACTCCTTCTGATCCAGTATGTGTTGAAGACTTTTGTGATCGGTGTATACCGTACACTTTGTACCATATAGGTAATGTCTCCATATTTTAAGAGCAAATACTACTGCTCCTAGTTCTAGATCATGAGTGGTGTAATTTTCCTCATTCTTCTTGAGCTGTCGGGAAGCGTAAGCTATGACTTTGTTTCTTTGCATTAGCACCGCACCTAACCCATGACGTGATGCGTCACAATATACTACAAAGTCTTCGCTTCCGTCCGGTAGTGCTAGAATTGGTGCTTCACAAAGTTTTTGTTTTAAGAGTTGAAATGCTGATTCTTGTTTCTCCTCCCAGATATACTTCTTGTTTTTCTGAGTGAGTTCTGTCAAAGGTTTTGAGATTTTGGAAAAACCTTCTATAAACCTTCGATAGTAACCAGCGAGTCCTAAAAATTGTCGGATTTCAGTGGGAGTGGTGGGCGAAGCCCAACCTTTGACTGCTTCGATCTTAGCGGGATCAACGTGAATACCTTGACTGTTGATGATGTGACCTAAGAATTGAACGGTGGAGATCCAAAAATCACATTTGGAAAATTTTGCATACAGTTTTTCTTGTTTGAGTACACCCAAAATGGTTCTCAAATGTTCCGCATGCTCTTGTTTGTTACGCGAGTAGATCAAAATGTCGTCAATGAATACGATCACGAACTTATCCAGATATGATTTACACACGCGGTTCATGAGATCCATGAACACTGCGGGTGCATTGGTGAGACCAAATGGCATTACGCGGAATTCGTAATGTCCGTATCGTGTTCGAAAGGCTGTTTTGGGAACGTCTTCTTCTCTGACTCTTAGTTGGTGGTATCCTGATCTTAGATCGATTTTTGAGTAAACACTCGATCCTTGCAGTTGGTCAAATAGATCGTCTATTCTTGGTAATGGGTATCGATTTTTCACTGTGAGTTTGTTCAGTTCTCTATAATCGATGCACATTCGGAATGTTCCATCTTTCTTTTTGACGAATAGGACTGGTGCTCCCCAAGGTGATGAGCTAGGTTGGATGAATCCTTTATCTGACAGTTCTTTCAACTGCTCAGATAATTCTTTCATTTCGGAAGGAGCTAATCGATATGGTGCTTTTGCAACAGGTGCGGCTCCAGGCACTAAATCGATTCGAAACTCTACTTGCCGGATGGGTGGGATTCCTGGCAAGTCTTCAGGGAATACTTCTGCAAACTCATTTACAACTGGCACTTCTTCTAGTCGTTTTTCTTTCTCTTTCGATTTATTTTCCGTTATTTGGACTAAAAATGCGTGACATCCTTTGTTTATGTATTTTACCGTTTTGATGTACGAGATGATATTGAGTTGGGTTTTGTAGTGGTCACAACGAACAATAAGTGTTTCATTGTCTACGGGGATTTGGATAACTTTTTCATCACAGATGATTCGGGCACGATGTTTGGATAACCAATCCATACCCACAATCGCATCAAAGCTTCCAAGTTGGATGGGCATGAGATCGATTGGAAATGATTTGTTTTGGAGGGTTAAGGTGCAGTTTTTGAGTACAGTGTTGGTGTTTAACAATTTTCCGTCGGCTATCTCAATTTCATACGAGGTGTCTAATTCTACAGGCGCTATCTTAAGCAATAAAGCAAATGAAGTAGATACAAAGCTTCTATCGGCTCCAGAATCAAATAATATTTTAGCACTAATTTGATTCAGTAAGAAAGTACCCGTAGTGACGTTGGGGTTCGGTGACACGTTTCCATCTCCGAGCACGTAAGCTCTTCCTCTGGCAACCTGATTGACATTCTTGGGGCAGTGACTTTTATAATGACCTGTTTCACCACAACCATGGCACTTTACTGTTATTGGGTATGCGTTTGCTCCCGTGGCCCTACAGTCCTTGGTCACATGGCCTATTTTCCTACAGTTACCGCAGATGGCGGTACAAGGTCCTGTATGATGCATCTTGCACTTGTTACACTGGGGTTTTGTTCCAGCATACACTTTTCCTTCAGCAGGTGTGGCCACATAAGCTCTAGCAGCTTCTTGTCTGCGGTTTTGTTGTTGATGTCTATCATTCCTGCTTTGCTGATAGTTCCTATTGCGGTTGCTTCGATCGTTGCTGCGGTAGCTCCTGCTGTGATGGTAATAACTGTTGCTGTTCCGGTTGTTGCCGTCACGGTTATCATAGTTTCTCTTTTGTCCACTGACTGTGGAGTTAGAACCTCGTTTAAGTACTCGACTCATCATTCGCTGAGCAAATACGAATGCGGCTTCGAGAGTTTGTGGGTGTGATGCGGTGACGTCTCCTTCTATGCTTGAAGGTAGTCCTTCCACGTATTTCTCCAATGTCTTTTCCAAGTCAGGTACCATGTGTGGGCACAAAAGAGATAACTCTTGAAATCTCCGGTTGTATGTACCGACATCATTGTTTTTCACTTCTAACTGGTAAAATTCATCTTCAAGCTTTCTGACCTCAATCCGGGGACAGTACTTTTTCAGCATTTTATTCTTCAGTTCGGTCCAGGAGATCTGAAATGCTGCTTCAGTACCCATTATTTTGACCGTAGCATTCCACCAGGATAATGCATTTCCTCTTAAAGTTCCAGTGGCGAAAGTGACCTTATTGATTTCTGCACAGTTGCTTCTCATGAATACCGTCTCCATACACTCAAACCACTGTGCTAGTTCCGTCACTCCTTCTACGCCTCGGTAGGTGGTTGGTTGGCAACTTAAGAATTCTTTGTAAGTGCATTTACGTGGAGTAGATGCCTCACTTTCATTTGTTGCTCCCATAGTATTGCTTGAGCGGTTTGCTGCATCAGCCTCGCGTGCTGCGGTGATGCCTTCTTCAATCATTCTTCGAACCTCCTCATGCGTTAGTGTTACGGTTGCGTTGGTAGTTTCGTTGTCGCTATGTGCCATTTTCTATTTAGGTCACAAGAATGCAAATTTAGAATTCGGATAGAATAGCTGAGTATATGCACAATGTAATCATGAAATGATGACTAAATTGAATATCTTCCCAATATTTATGATGTCTCTGTAATTTATCAATTTTACAGATGTGGGGTTGTTAAGGTACAATCAATTTAATCGACTAAATTTCATGTCACATATTTTATGTTTTCAGGTTTTTACAATATTTACGCAATTTGAGAATCATAATAATCGCAGATAACATCACGACATGTCTGGATACAATTACAATACATACGAACAACCATAATACATAAGTTAACAGATATATAGTACATTACTACCAGCATTACAACATTAATAACTTGATCAGTTGAGTTTATACAACAAAACGATACAAGAGTCTTTATTAAGTGCCACATGCGGCAGACTACAATGTCTCAAACTATACAATCATGCTAACTATGTCTACTGCTCAGGTCTATCCGTACGCCTCGTGAGCTCTAAGATCTGGTCTCTGAGTCTCTGTATCTCTGCCTGATGCTCCATCTGTATGTCTCCCATGAGTCTCTCTAATGTGTCGGCTCTACGCTGTGCTGTGTGCGCCTCCCAAGCTAAGTCCTGTCCCTCTCTGCGTATTGATATCGCGTGGGAACGGGTATCTGCCAAGTCTGTCTGCATCTGTCTCAGGCACTGCTGTATCACTGCTCTGTTGGATGCCAACCTATGCAGTGTATTAGTGCTATTACCCGGAGAATCTAATGGTACATGGTCAATTATCCGAAGAAGTGACTCAATCTGCTCTCCGTGGCTCTCGAGTCGTGTCACTACTGTGGATGGTATAAGGGTGTGGGTGACTACTGGTCTAAATCCTTCCCAGGCATCATGGGTCTGAGCCGGGGGAGTGAAACCAGGAGGGTAAGGTAGGGAGGGTGAAGATGGGTGTATCTGATCCGAGATGCGACGTCTACTCGATGAAGGAATGTCCTCTGCAGGAATCGGATCCCGCTGTCGAGGTGGTAGTGGATATGTCTGGGTATGTATGTCAAGTACATGGTCAAGTAGTGGTGGTGGTGCAACATGATGGGGCTCGGGTAAATCATCAGCAGGGAGCCATTGTTGACTCTCATAATACAAGTCATCAAGAGGTGGTATATAGAAAGGAGAGTAGGTGTCGTAAACAAAATGTGGTGGTAGCGTAGGTGCTGGTAAAGCTGGCACATGTATGTCATCTAATAAAGGTATAGCGGCGGCTCTACCCTCTACAAGGGGCTCGATCGCGTCAGGCACAATCTCTGGTACTACAGCATCGGGGAGTACGGGGGACGTGACTGATGCTGGTGATCCCTCGGAGTCCGGCTCCGATGATATACTAAAGTGGGTGATAAACGACATAGTACTGTAATAATCCATATATCGTAAAATAAGTAACTTACTAACATCAAGTGGTGTGATATAAGCATGAAATGATCTAGTTGTGTGCAATAACTATTAGGTATGCAGGGCTTATATATGATAATCTTAATGTATAACATACCGAGCGCGGCAGCAAGCAGGCATGGAGAGTTTAAGGTAACATGGTGTATAATTAATTTGTTTGAAAAATGTAGTTATAGTCCAACGTTTAAAAACATTTGGTTCTCTATAACCGAAGCTCTGATGCCAAACTGCAACACCCCCAAATTTGGTTGGTAGCAGCGGAAAATTTATTTGGGTGTTACTGTGAGGATCGAATACAAAATCATAGAAAAACAGCCTAAGATGGCATTTTTATTTCACATAGGTCCATAATACAAATTCAGTTATAAAACATTACATCAGAGTGTTAAGGTTTCTTCAAAGAAACATTACTTTAACTGAATTATAACTTATTTTACACCATTTATTGAAGATAGGGTATGCCTGCTCCATGCCTTGCCGTGCTCCTCTAGTTCCCTGAGATACATGCTTAAAAGTCAACATAATGTTGAGTGAAATCATGGAGTTTGTAATTTAAATATCAGTTCAATCACAAGTAAGATTGTATTGGAGATACAATCAGTTTAAAAAGATTGATATTGCAGTTCATATATTGCCCTAAGTCTCATGACACGCAAACGTTAACAAAGTACCGCCTAAACGGAGGTGTCCACCAAATTAATGATGAAAATTTGCCCTCGTGTAATAGGTGATTTTGCCAATTCCTATTTCTCTCAAATATAATGCATCGCGACTAATACGACTAGCAAAAAGCATTCCGTCACAGTATTAGTGGGATAGGTCGTCAACCTCTAATAGATCTATTCATTATATTCGCGTTCACCGCAGTGATTAATGGCTCATGATAAAGGGTCTTATGGCAATATGGTGTACTTAGGCATATATCAAGTCAGGTAGCATACAGAAAAATACTTGTGATTTATTTATAGCATGTATCCCCCTCACGGAGTTTAAAAAGTATAAAGAGTTTAAAAAGTGAGGCCATGACTCACCTTATGCGTTCCTGGTGATGGTAAAAATAAACTCAGGGGTGATTATAACAACTTCGATATAGAACCTGGTAAATATATATAAATACTGAGAATCTGACTAATTTCTAGTGGTGTATGAGTATGAGTGGTGGATGATGATTATTCAACGATCTAATCGTTGAGAATGAAGATGCTTATGGTGCTCGTACTCTTGTAAGATTATATTTTCAACGAGTAAATAAAATATTACTATGAAATATTTCTATCGCTATTAACTAATATGCAAATATAATGCAAATATGCATATGAAGTAAAGATATGGTGCAAAAATGAAAAAGAAGATAAGAATGACAAGTTATAATAGTTGGTCCTTGATTCTTTCTAGGTTTTACATTTTATACCCTAACCGGAATTCGCGTTACGTCGTTAGTCCTTATTCAGTCCATAGTTCGATAACAGTCCAATAATTGTCCAATAGTCCATATAAGGCTTGAAGTTCAATAATATGTCAATTTCAGTCCTTTACCACTGTTTTCACAGCTTCAGTCCCTTAATTTCCAGGTTTGGCAGTTTTAGTCCTTTTCGGTTAAGTCGCGTTACATTTTTAGTCCTTTTTGCATAAAAATGACGGGAAAAATATTCTGAAAATTTTTATAACTTTATTAAGTTTATTTTAACTTATTTCAATTTATTATTTCAGAAAATAAATTATTTTTGCATTAATGGGCCATTTAACGATTTGTAACATAGCCCGTTAAGAGTTTTAGAGGCGAGGGCGTGAAAACTGTTTTGGGCTTAGATTTGGGCTATTTTTAGGATTCTAAAAAATATATCATACGGGCCTGTTGGGCCTTGCCATCGAAAATCCTTGTTGGGCTTGATTTATGGCCCAACCGAAGGTTATACAATTTCTGAAAACAGTCGCTAGCTACATGTGAAGGTCGATACAAAATGAATTATTTTGAGCGGGATGACAAGCTTATGGGGTCGAACTTAGAACATGAAAATTATAGTTTACTAGCTTGTCATTCGAGTGATATAAAAATATCGATATATTATATATGAGATTTCGAAAATATGTTACGGTTTATGGGCTGGTCGAACGAAATAATTTGGTGAAATATTCCATGAAATTTTTCTAAGTGTTTGCTCTTAGTCGAGTGGCGTTAAGAAGGGATTAATTTGAGTGTCGATATGAGGTTACGGGAGGGATCTTAGAAAATGAAATTTTTAGTTCGCCATGTGAGCTATCGAGAAAGATAAAAATATTTGGGTTTTGCATGAACGGTTTCGTATTAAATAAGTCGTGAAACGGCTGGTTCGAGTGGATTTCTTTAACTAGTAATGTCTTGAATATTTTTCTGTTTTCTTTTCACTGAATTGTCGTGTACGTCATAGTTTATGTTCGAGTCGAATTAGGGTGATATTCAAGAGATGGTCATATGTTAAGCGTGACTTGGGTGGTTCGATCAAATTAAGATTTGACATATTCCCTCTAGCTTTTGTTAATCCGGTTGAGCTCGAATGTTCTAATGTTCGAATAACATGTGTATGCGACTAAATGAAGTGTTACTATATACGACTTAAGCAAAATGATGCATGGTGTGCTTATATGTTAACGTGTGAGATAAGTTTGTGACTGTATGTTATATGAAATAAAATAAAACGTTCGAATGGAGTAGTAGATATGCATGCATGGATACGTGATATGTATATTTAAGAAAGAATGTGGAGACTTACTTCACCTTTTGAAAAGGTGGTGAGAAGAATATTAGCTTGTTCGAATGAAGCTCAAGGAAGGCAGTGAGATTGGAAAAGGTTTTGTAGCTTTGACTCACAATACTTTGCTTCCCACGTTCTTCGACAGAAATTTTACTTATGGTGTTTAAGGAATGTATTGATTTTGATGGGTGATAGAGACATAGAAGGAAGTGAATGAGATGACTTATATAGAAAAAAAAAAAAAATATCTCAATTGCATTGACCATTTGACTGATGATTGAAGAGTACTGTTATCAATGGGACACTTGTGTGATGGCATCCTACTTTGAGTGTGAGAGTAGTTGTGATTTTGTATGTTAGCTCTTGTATTGTTCTTGTTTCTTTTGTTCCCATACGTGTATGAGTTCATTGGCCACAAGTTGTATTTCTAGTTTACCTTTGCATTTGGAATATCAACTTTTAACTAGTAATGTAGCTTATAGTTGGTAAGAATTATGGCAATATTATAGCATTTTGGGTCGATGTCCCTAATGATATGCTTGTGTCGAAAAGGTTTCGACCAAAACAAGTTTAATATCAAGTTACAAATTGCTATTTTTAGTTGGTTTTTGATATTACAGTAGTTAGTTAAGTGGTATGTTTGAATGTGTATTATTAAATGAAAGTCGTGCTTGGTATAATGTTGGGTTCTTAGGAGTGGGTAGCAAGCGGATATTCGGAGCAAGGAAGAAAGAAAAAAAATAAAGGTAGGTTAATGAAACAGTCTTATTGTTGTGGTGATGGTGGGTTATGATGTTTGAGTTGGGTTCTATTGTATAACTGTTATGCTCGAGCTTTGCATGTTTGCATGAGAGTTTTTGATTATAAGTCGTATTGATCGAGTAAAAAGAAAATGAAACAAGTTAATACAACATTTCAAATGGTGGGTTAAGTGGCTGTGATATTCTTTTGGATTGGGCTAGCTCGATGAGTTAGTGGAAATGAAGTTTAGTGTTTGTTGTTGGGCCAAGCAATTAAGGGTCCGGTTGGTTTGTAGTGGTGATTTAGAATTATTGTTTGTGTTTTGGTTAAGTGAGATTATGTGATATTTACTTTGGTTAAATGTAATGAATGAACGAGACGGATATTATTACTTATCGTTGTGTAATACGTGTTGTTGCGTAGGAGATATAATTCCTAGTATCGGCGTGTGTTAATATATATACACATATAATGCATTGCTGCTAATAACAATAACGAAAAGTTTAAATTTCTAGTGAAAATAGGCGTTAGGCACAGTAATACGAGATTATTATTAATCACTAAGGTTGATTACAAGGGTTTTTCACAGGGTCTGACACATACCGTGGGTATAAATTAGAGCACTCGCACGCACGCATCAGCATCACAAAACAAGTACGCACGTTCCAGCTAAGTCACACAATCTGAATTTACACAGTAAGGCACATATTGCAATCAAAACACGCATCTTGTCCAAAACCATGAAAATAGTTGATCACAGCATGAAAACAATTAAAATATCATTTGAGTACCATTTTCCCCCAAGGAAAAACATAATGAAAAAGGGGCTACGAGAACTCACCTTAGCAAAAGCAATCCCGATTGATAAATTGACAAACGGTAAATTAAGCCCGATAACTCTAATCGCGACCTAAATGATACATATGTCTTAGGTTCGAAAACAAGGTCATGCACGCAAGTTCATACTCTACTTTATCACTTGTACATGTTGTTGAAACATTTGTCGTCAAAATATAGTTGCGTCAATTTGATCCTTTATTTAGAAAATTACCACTTTAGAAAACGTAACTTGTAAATCTTGCGACCAAATTTTAGTCGTCATGTTAATAAGTATTTCAAAAATCTTTAACGCGCCTAATAAGTATATATAAGGTTCTACCATTTCCGTTTACGCCATTTTAACCAAAAATGTACTCTAAAAGTCCAAAAATCCATTTGAAATATTTCTAACAGCTTTCTAATAGCAACAATAGAAGCTGTCAACGTATATGTCGTCGTAAACCTTCTTTTAGCCATAACTTTTGCGTCGTAGCTTCGTTTCTTAAGTTTGACCTATCCCCGCGAAGGTATTTAAGTATACTTTAGGCTTTTCAAGGTCTCGGCTAGTCTAGACATCATTTAACCTCAGTTTTCATCTCTTAAAATTCGGGACAGATTCACTTATTTTCTGAAAATGTAGTTTTCGTCGTCTAAATTGAAAATAGCGTATCTTTTTCGTTATAAGCCCGTTTTAACTCATTCAAGCGGCTACATTTTCGTTATTAAGTCTATTTTCTATATTTCTAGTCTAATAATGCCCCTGAGCTACTGATTTTTCTGGAATTATCAAAACATGACAGATTGTTTATTAAAGGTGTCAAAGCTACATTTCTACTCTTCTAGCTAACATATCCACTTAACCACAACTTCAATTCTAGTCCTAGTTTCTCCATCAACTTCCCAACATAACAATAGGGATCTAACCATAAACTTGACAATATTTAAAGGTCCATGTAAATGTTTATCAAGGTTGTTTAAATCTACAAGTTTACTAACTTACAAGTATATATGATGTTTTCATCACTTTCTTGCGAAGATTTTTGCTAGTTAGTTTTCTTGTGACCAAAACTTGTTCAAAACATAATCTTTGTTAAAGGATCATTGTAAATGTAAGAATTTACCAACATGTACCAAGTAATAATTAGTATAGATACTTGACAAGCATTAGGACAAGAAAAACGTGAAATTTTAGTAAGATTACTTACAAAAGTAATTAGTGAGATATGAGAGTTGTAAAACACTTGTTTAACCCCAAGATTAGTGTTCCAAATACTTGTTAAAATGCCCCAATGACACTAGAACTAACCACAATCAAGATCTTTGCTTCCCTTGCTCCTCTATGTGGGTCGACTTTTATATGTAGAATGGGTGGTGATATCTCTTTCTTTCTTTTTTTTCTCTACTAGAACTAATAGTTGCCAAAAATGAGTATATCTTGATCTATTTATACTTGAAATATTCAAAGGCTTAATAGTAGAGTCAAATGTTATCATTGGCTAGTTGGGTGAATGTTGGGTCGATTAGGGTCTTAGGGGGGGGGGGGGGGGGGGGGACAAATTTTGGGTCAAGCCCCAAGTAGAAATATGGCTCCATGTTTTGGGGAAATTGGAGGCTAATTAATGTAGTTCAAATTTTGTCTAGTAAATATGTGTAAGACGAGAGGGGGGGGGGGGGGGGGGGGGGAGGCGGCACAAGGTAAATATAGGAGTAGAAGATTTGTATTTTGTACAAGAGTGTATGTGTTATATGTATTGGGTGTTGAAAATAGGTATTGGTTGGTGATTCGGTGATTAACGAAAGTTGTACGTAACTAAACGTGAGATGTAAAGAATTTACCCTGGGCGTCAGGAAATATTTTTGGAACTTTGGTAATGATTTTGGAAGTATAAAAATACGTTAGAAATGATCGTTGGGAGAATTGAGTGTATCGGGTGTTAAATCTTAAATAACGAATAGCGTTTGTTGAATTGACAACCGTAAGTATTAAAAGAATAGGAAATTATTTTATGGTTTAAAATTGTAAACTAGAGTAGGAGCAAGGTACTGGAGCATTGTGGACTAAATATAGCCTAAGTTCTAATGTACTTGAATTTTATTCTAAATTTCACGTTGGTTTAGGTAAAAAGTATACGTAAAATGGTACTGAAATAAATGTCAAGAAAATAAATTCGAGTTTGATAAATAGTATTGTTCTGCAAATTAGCGGATTGTTATACCCAGGTCATTTGAGTCATCGACTGTGACCAGCCTAAGTGTGAAAGTATTTACATGCGGCACTTTTGTTAGATTCAGAGGGTTTAATTATTTATTTAATTAGTAGTTATATGAGTTTATGGTATGACATATATGCATGCCTTGAACAACTCATAAGTAATAACTAAACAATGTACGTATGAATACATTCACATATAAAACGATAACAGATGTGACTTTATATTTTGTTTATATTGCTACACAAACTGTTTTTTCTGACTAAAATTTTCTATAGAAAAAATCGTGGAAAATTTGTTACGGATTAGCGACATATTACACAACAATTTGTTGACAAGATTTTCCTGAGAAATCTATCGCAAATTTACCATGGATTTGTGACACATTACATATTAATTTGATCATATTTCCGTGGAAAATCTATCGCTGTTTTCCCATATATTAAAGACTATTTACCCACCAACTTGGTTGACTACATTTTCCAACAGATTAGCTACCGATTTCCGACAGATTAGTGACGGGCAAAAACCCCTGACAAATCTGTAGCTACATTACCCACGGATTAACCACCAATTTGAAAATTACCCATGAGTTTCCCACATACTTTACTATTTTCGGGTTTCTACACACTTGCATGCTTCCACGTTACTATATGTGTCTACATATGTGTTTGTATTTTCATATTATAAGTGTTTGTTTATTAGAGAACAAATGTGTGTTATCACAAGTCTATGTGTTTATAGTTTTAACTTTATTGCATAAACAATCATTATATAAATGTGATTGTATGTCTTACATACATGTGTTTTACAAGTCGTTTCCTTCATTGTATTTATATATGTTTTCTATCTATCTAGATATATCCCTTTTGCAATGTATCGATTCTATCTAGTATGTTTAGATACTAGGGTGTATGCATTTTGTGATTTTATGAGTGCAAATTTTCTTTTGACTTTTAGTTTTCTTTATTATAAAAATACAATAAGAATTATGATACTCAAAAACACTAAAGATTAGCCATGGTTTATGCAAGAAAATTGTTGACTGGAATTTCTCGCCAAAAAACCATTGGGAACTTTTTTGGGAAGACGTAGGAAGTCTGGGGGAAATTTGTGGAAAATAATTTGTGTGTAACCAGTGGGTAAAAACTGTTGTAAATATGTGGCAAAAAAAGTCGAACATTCGTGTAAAATTTCAGTTCATAAGTGTGGGATAATATCTATGAAGGTGGGTAAATATTCCCACAGATTAGTGACGACAATATCGGTGTGAAAGTAGTCAACGCCTGTGGAAAATATTTACGCACAAGGTTTTTACAAATGGAAATATTTTGTGTGAAATCCGTGGATAGCAGCCGTTTTCCACGGACTTTCCCACGTATTTTATCGTGAGAAAAAGCTGTTTGTATAGTAGTGTTATTTAGCATGAGAAAATACTTGATTTAGATGTACGCAATCTTACCCGAATATATTTTCATAACAGTTTCGGACACTGTTTAAATGATCATCAAAATATATATTTAGTGACGTTTAAAACTTTGTAAGTACATCAGAGTACCTAATCACCAATCTAACTTAACGGTTGTTACACAATATACATGTATTTAAATTAACACAAATAAATTATGCATCGATTAGCTAAATTGGTTGAGATGTCACATATTTTTGCATAGTTTTAAATGTCGATGTAATCATCTTTAAACACATCTATAAGTCTTAGATTCATAATGCACCGTAAAAGTTCAACATTTTATGACTCATATTAATCATTTGTTAGAAAAATGACTATAATTATATTAGTTCCTTTATTTGAAAATTAAATTCTTACACACTTCACCTGAAAATAGTGGTGCAACAATGACTATATATGCTTCATGTCCTAACTGTAAGATAATAAAACCCGTAGGTAGGGGTGGCAATCGAGTCGTGTTCGTGTTGACCTATTCAGGTTCGCGTGTTGGCGGGTTAGTATAACCTCTACCCAAACACGACCCATTTATTAATCGTGTCAAGAAACCCAACCTTAACCCACACATGCATAACACGTGTAACCCATTTTTGACCCGTTTAACCTATTTAAATAAATAGGTCAAGTGGTGAATAAGGTTGGTAGTTTGTTGATTTAACTAGTTTAAATGAAAAAATGATATAAGGATTTAAAATATGATAAAAATAACAGACAAATAACTATACGACAATTTTCTCGGTTATAAACGTCAATTTCTATGATATATGAGATATAATCGTAATTCAATCGTATTAAATACATAACACAATACATTTAATTCACATCCAACATAAAAAGGCATGTTATATATTTTATTTTTAGAGTCTTATATACTTAAACGGGTTCACGGGTTGACCTGTTTAATATTTACTCAACCCAAACACGACCAATTTATTAAACGGGTTAGACGGGTTGACCTATTTTTTACCCAAACCTGTTTAACTTCGTGTCGAGTTCGTGTCGTTTATCGTGTCGTGTCGAGAATTGACACCCCTACCCGTAGGTGATATATTTTATTGACCTAAACACATAATCGGGCTTGACCCATATCTATCATCTAATACTCTCCTGTAGTCCGAGTGGCGAAATCGCGAAAACTCGGCCTGGAGTAGTAAACGAAAAAAATAAATTAATAAAATAAAAAAATTAGCGCAATAAAAACATAATTTGTTGATAAAGAATTTCAACAGCAAGCGGAAGCAATTTTCCAAGCAGCGGAAGTAATTCTTCAAGCAGCATAAACAAATAAATGCAGTAGCCAAAGCAAATAACATATTTATTGATGAAGACATCCGACAACAAGTGGAAATTAACATATTTGTTGTGTATTTGGGTCATATCTATCATCTGATACCAACTCGTATGCATGTTAGCACACTGATGTGTATAGTGCAACTATGCAAGACTGCAAGTGATTGCTTCACTTGCTTGTATCATGATGGGGGTTTTAGGTGTCAAAATAAATTTGTTTACCTTATATGGATAGATGGGTTGGTATTCACTTTTACTTTATGATAAAGACTTGATCGAACTTAAATTTAAACCAAATTGCATGGTATATACTTTCAATAATTCTTAATGTACTTTAACAAGTTCTCAATGAGTCCAAACAATCTAGGATCCATGAAAATAAACAAGATCCTCAAATCTTTGTCTCCATAATTCGTTAAGCCTGTGGCTGAAATTAGGCATATGTACATTTAGTAAAACATTCCTAAAAAATTGTACATAAAGAATGTGATACATACAATTTCAAGCTTTTATGAAATTACTGCCCCGTCTTTGGGTTATGGTAGTTAGATTAGCCGTTATACGACTAGAAATGTGTGAGCCTATTGGGGGCACACACGTTAATACACGAAGAGTACGTTTATTAAATAATTAATATATATACTTGTTATATTTATTAAGTGTTTAATATGTTTCATGAAATAATTTAACGGTTATTAGTTTAAATCGTTAGACGCTTTAACTAATTTAAATATATGTTAAATATAAAAGAGAGGGACTTGGATGTCGGAAAACGAAACTCCCGGACCTCCTTCCAATGTGGCCAGTTATGGGAAGGTTCTAGGAGGGGAGGAGAGTGTCGATTTTGTATAACTAAAGGAGGTGAAAGCAATGACTTGTTGAACAAGTTGGGGTGCTATTTAAACACCCCTTTGGCCTCATTATTTACACGACACACTAATAAACCTTAATACCCTTTTTACGTACAGAATTGTTTTACTTTTTCCTTGGTCCACAATTGCGGCTGACATTAAACAAGTGTTTTGATTCGTACAGTACGTGGGTATAATAACAAGAATACTAATTCTTGTTTTTATTTTTCGACTATTGTCCTCTTCTACTAGTATACACGATTGAACGTATACCGTTTGGTATTCGAGCGTGTTTAAGTTACAACAATATCACAAGGTTGTTTAGTTGTATACGTGAAGCAAACGACTAGCATCGTAACGTATTTGTTTGACGTGTAGTGTGAGCAACCGTAGAGGTGATTGTTTTAATCACTTGTTTCATTTGCTGGTGTCTACAAGGGTTAGTTTTCTATTTAGTTTTCTTGTTCCCTTTTATTATTTGTTTATTATATGTGTTAACTATAATTGTAAACTAGATCCATTATCCGCTGCGTACTCGTAGTTAAATGGTTAACTTGATTATAAAATCCCAACAGTGGCATCACGAGCCATCTCGTTTATCGATTATGGGTTACACGATTTAATAAACACGCGAAAAGGCTGCATGAAATCTAACTTAGTTATTTGTTTTATTTTTGTTTTGACAACTATAATGCAATACTTGTCATTAATTAATAAAAAATAACAAGACACAAACGAATTAATTAACGGTTAATTAGATACATAAAATAGTAAAAATTAAAAGTTAATAAGTTTGTCATGATTATTTTATGTGTGTATTCCGGCTATAAGACCTACGCAATCATTTTTTGTGATGCATGTGGCGATCTAGGCACTTGATGAAAACCTAGTGAGGGTCTTATGGTTCTCTTTTTGGGGAAGACTTGCTAGAGTTCTCGGATCTAAATGTTTACTTGTTAATATTATTGTCATGTTTTTAGTATTATGTTCTTTTGTGATTTTTGTTTTTAGCCTACATGTTTACACGCCTAAAACTAAAATAAAAGAGGACTAATACCTATAAAAAGATGACATTAATATGGTCTTAATTTACACGCCTAAATACCATGCTCATTGTGACCTGCTATTTGATTCGTGGAAAATTGTTTTTGTAAAATTAAGTGACCTAAATTATTGAAACAAGTTTTCATGAAATTAAAAACTGGACGCTATGGACACTTGGGAAGTACGGCTCACCCACTAGAACAAACTATAAGGGGGGTTTCAGGCGGTGCGCACAGTCACACCTAAAGGATTTCCGGTCAGCGCGACCTCCCGATCCTTGCGAGTTCGATTGGAGCTACCGTGAACCATGATGATCACTACAGTGTCATTACTAAAAGTTTTTTTTTAAATAAAGTGCTACAAAGTTGTTTTGCATGCTTCTTTGTACACGATTTTATCACATTTATGTGTATACCCTATATGTAAATTTTAAGTCTATGCCACCCAACCAAGAACACGTGCATTTGACTTGACCTCTTTGGTCAGACCTTAGGGCCATTTCAACCCATGGCGAATTTTGCTCATTGGTCAGACCTTTGGCGATATTTGCACGTTCTTGCTTGGTCGACTTATTTCGAGTATGCTTGGTCAGACCTTGGACCCGAGGCATAAGATGAGACTAAACATGCTCATGACATTATTACTTGTCTACTAATGTCTTGATCAGTCTCATAAGTCAAATAGTTGCAGTTTATGCAATTAACGCTCGTCGCTTACCTCTTGCCCTACTTGTTTACACGCTGGTCAGACCTCCGGTAATAAGTGGGAGGTCAAGATAGATCTTAGTCTTAATTAGTAATTAATTGGGTAGTTAATTCTTTTAAGAATTTAATTATCGAAAATACTAACATTGAACTTTCTATGTTCTGATTAAAATTGTGTTGTTGCAACATAATTCGTAAACAAAAGTTTGTTTTTTTTTTTTCTTAAAAAGACACACTTAATCTCTTTTCCTGGTAAGAAGAGTGAGACTTATTCCTATTTGTTTTCTCCTTAGTTGACAAACTAAGATAGGATTACAATCGTTAAACTCACTCATGATCTTTCATTACCCTTTTCCGGTATTGAAATAATTGAAAGATAAAATATTTTGTGTAACTAGAAAACATTTTGTCTATAGCTACCAAAATAAATGACATCTTGCACTTGTCACGATGTATGAGTTTAAACCGCAAAGAGTAAAGAAATTACTAGCATATTCGCTAGGTATTTTTTTCTTGGACTCTTATTATTCCTTATAGTGCTAAATACCCTTGGGGCTATGTAGACGATAAAGGAGGAATTGCATGCTAACTATTCAAGTTAAATGAAAGCATGAATGGCTAGTCCCTCATCTACATAAGTAGGACGTCATATACTCTGTTCAATACCTAAGTACATTGCTACTTGTAGGCATTCGAAGAGAAAAGGAAAGTATATTAAATTGCAATATGCTTTCTACTGGCAATGTAACACTTACAATGTTGACAAATCCAGTGGGAGCATTGCGTTTTATTACTGAAATAACATTCCTGTAATGTTGTAAATTTCAGTGGGAGCTACGAGATTTATTTCCTTGTTAGTCACCCATATCATTTCAAACTTGCTTTGAAATAATTCATTACTTTCCGAATATGAACGACCATTGCTTAAAGGATAATTGCATTTTATTTTATTAGATAACACGTTGCCTTTCTGCTGATGCTTTCTGAACGTTATCTATAGAATAATAATCCACAATTCCTTATTAAAGGTTATGGTTCTAAAACTACTTGTAATATCTATGACATTATCATATTGTTTACACAATCAATCACATGTTGTTTGTTTTCATAATATGATGTTGTGCCTTACACAAGTGGGAGAAATCTCAAAGTGTGTGCAAGGAACAACATATTATTGGTTTCTCTTAACCGCAAGGTAAGAAAGCTAATCATTCTACTAGGACTTGAACACGTAAGATGTTTGTTGCCCTACTACATTCAAATGTCATGATATAATGTAAAGATACTTCAACATTTTGACTACATGTTTTACTCAACATAATTTTGGTTAAATGATAGTAATCATAATTCTGAAGTATAAAATTAACTTGAAATTACTACAGAACTCAAGAGTTTGCGTTCATGATTACTTTTGTTAGTATAATTATGTTTACATGTTAAGACATAATTATAAAGTCCTTGAATTAATCAATGACTTATAACATAAAGTATATAGTAAAATTGTTATGTCTTCTTGTTAACACATAAACATGAGGCCTTTGAATTATTCAAAGACTTATAATGTATTATTGACATGTTCTGTTTTCTTGTAAACACATGAACATATAATTCTTGAACAGTTCTGTCTTCTTGTGAACACATGAGCATAAGGTTCTTGCATTATTCAAGAAATATACATTATAGCATGCACTTGGTTCAAAAATACTTAATATGCAATTTGGCTCGACCCAATTGACAAGTATTTGATCCAAAGAGAATTAAGTTATCTATGGAATTCTGATATAGTCTCACAATTCCAATACTCATAGAATACCACATTATTATGGTATGTCTAATAGGTTGAAACAAACTATATTCATATTGTTTGATTCATGATAGCTTTAATTGCTCTACCTCCAAAATCTATCAAGGTTAGAAAATTGCGTGTGTCATGGATACACTCAATGTAGTTCAAACTAAGAAGGTATTCAAGACAACCCACGACCGAAACCCCTAAACCTTTAGGGATTTTTGGTTTTTCCACTCAAACCAATCGAATCCTAAACCCTTTTGGGTTTTTGATTTATCTACACTTCCTAGCTTGAAGATTGTAGTATTGGTGTTCCTCCTAGCTCGACGAAACACAAAACTATTGCTAAGGTTTTCGGTTAAAGGGTGATACAAAATTAGGGTTTTGCTACAAACCTTAATTAGAGTTGTTGGAAGAAATTCCATTATGTCTTGATTTAAGTTCTGAATTTGTTAAAATCTTATGAAGCAATTTATTAACAAGCTTGAGATGAGAACTTAAAATGTATTTTGTGGTTCCAAAATAAAGAACAATTTATTGTTGCTTAAATACTTAGTATTTAGAGAATTGTCTCTACTTACAAAAGTAAGTGGGAGCATCAACAAATCTTGAAGATATTCAAGAACAAATACATAACCTTCTAAAATCCACTTATTAATGTCATACTAAGGTTAAACATGTAAATGTTGACTGAAGTATAATGTTACTCTCATTCATAAATCTGCAAGGATGCCTCATCACTTGATTGATATTTTGATATCAATGCTGAGGATATAAGTTAGAAGATCATTGTAAATCTGCTAACTACTAAGGTACATTATCACATCTTGAATCTGATAAATGTTTTAGAACTATGAATGATAAGATGCAGTCCTTAAAAGGCAAATCAATGTTTTGATCTTGATTGTTATTTCGCCTAATAGTTAACCTATGAGGTTGGAATAAGTTTCTTTTGAAGAAAGGCTTACAAGGGCAAAATTGTATACATGATTAATGCATGGTTTATAATAAGAAGTTTTTAATCATACTCATGCAATTGACTGTGATTAGATTTTCTTATATACACACATTAATTAAATAAAGATAATTAATTGACATACAAGTTTTCCTTGAATGTGGAATATGGCAATTAAGTTTTATAAATCCTTCCTTTATGATTACCTTTTGCGAGGACGGTGTGTAATCAAAATGGTTATGAGTTTATATAATCTTTATGTAGCATACAAGTTTAAGCAATCCAAGTTTGGATTGGATCATGCATCTAGGAGCTGAGATCTTGAATTTAAATACAATATGATTTTGATTGAATTAAGATAACTCCTGATTACATCTGACATTAAGTGGGAGCACTATGTTTTTCCTTAAAATTCATATGTTGTATAACATATTGAAGATATCATTCCATTTAAGCTAGATTTTAATCCTTAAGCTTGGAATGAAACTTCACTTGGGATTTAGGGAATAGAACAAACTACCTTGGAATAAATATTTATTTAGAATAAACATATGCGGAAAATTAAGTCCAACACAAATGCAATATATCATTGAAGCAAGTCTTAAATGGTATATTTCACTCGGAATAATTTATTACATGGATGGAAACCTTATGTTTTTAACTAAGGATTTGTCATGGATATATTATATTGTGTATAAGACTGGTTGTTACTTTTGCACTAGAGCAAGATGAGCTGACAACAACAATATATAATTGAAAGTATTTAGATTATTGTTAAATACAGATGTTTACGAATTATAAAGCATAGTGTTGTATACGTACAATGATGCTAGAGGATAATTAATACTAGTTAAAGTAGGATTTTATCATTTATGATAAATCTGCTAACTAGATATGCTCAACGAAGAGCATTGTTGCATTACACATTAAGGAATAAAGAGTACTTTACATTTTAAGAAACTGTAAAGATGATTGTCAGTATGTCGTTGACTTCTAATACCTTATGCAAGGTAGGGCGACATCTCCATACTATGACACTTGCAGTAGTATGAGCATATGAGATAAGACACTCATCTCAAATCCCTCACTATATGTGAAATTTGAAACTAGTATTCGGAAAGTTTACTCAGATGACTATTTATTTTTCTTGCAAAGAAAAGTTGAAAATGTTGGAAACATTAGATTTCAACTTACTAATTAGTCTCATGCATATCTGTTTTTAGTATTTGGATAATTGGGATTGTAAGACAATTTTTACTTTATGATTAATAAAGATACTTGGTATTTGTTACTCATTCATATAATAATTGTTATCCTATATTTGCATGTTTAATCCTTGAATGATTTTATCGTTCTAAATATGTCCATTGTCGGTTAATAATTTGGGAAAATTGTTATGCAAGGCAAATATGAGTGTTGGTTATATTCTATTAGAATGTGGATTGTTCCCGCCAAACTCATATGTATTCACAAGGGATGCATATTGGATACCCCAACTTTCGAACATTTACTTTTGGATCCTTGTCATGAGTAAGATGTTGAAAATGGTTTACTAAGTCATCCTTAGACTTGAGATACAAGCAAGTTCTGTTATGTGTGGATATCACTTTTGTAATTATATGCCAAACGCTGTCCTGAATAAGGTAGTTATAAAAGCTATTTTTCGGAGTGATGTGAAGCAGCATCCACAACACTTGTAGTCAACAAAGGATTTGTTACTCCACTTGATATGTGCAGAAAGATACCATAGGCCCTCTCCAGAGTTAATCAGATAATTGTTTGGCCAAACCCAAAGGGTAATGCAAGATGATTCTTGATTACATTTGGTATATCTGAATTAAATTCAATAACGAGAATCTAAATGGTTAAACTATATGGAATGAGTTAGAATCCATATCCATGGTTTAACGGTATCTATAACAAGAGATGATTATAGCAAGAAATTAATAACCATGCTACTGAGGATATTTTTTTTGAAACTTTATCTCAGACATTTCTAGTTCAATAACGAATGTGAGTGTTGCTAGACGTTTCCGTCGTTGGTATATATGGTGTCTGCTACTCCAACTCCCAAGTGGGAGCTGTTGGGTTATGGTAGTTAGATTAGCCGTTATACGACTAGAAATGTGTGAGCCTATTGGGGGCACACACGTTAATACACGAAGAGTACGTTTATTAAATAATTAATATATATACTTGTTATATTTATTAAGTGTTTAATATGTTTCACGAAATAATTTAACGGTTATTAGTTTAAATCGTTAGACGCTTTAACTAATTTAAATATATGTTAAATATAAAAGAGAGGGACTTGGATGTCGGAAAACGAAACTCCCGGACCTCCTTCCAATGTGGCCAGTTATGGGAAGGTTCTAGGAGGGGAGGAGAGTGTCGATTTTGTATAACTAAAGGAGGTGAAAGCAATGACTTGTTGGACAAGTTGGGGTGCTATATAAACACCCCTTTGGCCTCATTATTTACACGACACACTAATAAACCTTAATACCCTTTTTACGTACAGAATTGTTTTACTTTTTCCTTGGTCCACAATTGCGGCTGACATTAAACAAGTGTTTTGATTCGTACAGTACGTGGGTATAATAACAAGAATACTAATTCTTGTTTTTATTTTTCGACTATTGTCCTCTTCTACTAGTATACACGATTGAACGTATACCGTTTGGTATTCGAGCGTGTTTAAGTTACAACAATATCACAAGGTTGTTTAGTTGTATACGTGAAGCAAATGACTAGCATCGTAACGTATTTGTTTGACGTGTAGTGTGAGCAACCGTAGAGGTGATTGTTTTAATCACTTGTTTCATTTGCTGGTGTCTACAAGGGTTAGTTTTCTATTTAGTTTTCTTGTTCCCTTTTATTATTTGTTTATTATATGTGTTAACTATAATTGTAAACTAGATCCATTATCCGCTGCGTACTCGTAGTTAAATGGTTAACTTGATTATAAAATCCCAACCTTTTATGAAATTACATGCCCCGTCTTTCGTTTCATGTAAAAAACATGGAATGGACCGATTTCACATTTAAAGTGTTTACCGTCATTCCCTCAAATCGTTTGTAATGTTGTGTGTCAAAACAAATGTGGAAGATATATTGTACAATACAATAACATAGAAGCTTATGATTGCGTTTCACTGATGAAGCTAAAGTACGGCGCAATAAAAGTCTAGTACGTACTTTGAGTTTTTATAAGCACTAGATGCAATTGTACAAGATAATAGCATCATCTATTCGATTGTTGGTGAGGTTTAAATGGCTTTTATTAAAGGAAGGCAAATCATTGATGAGTATATAACATGTTCGATCAGGATGTATAGACAAAAAGAGTATATAACTATCGGGAAGTGTTTTTGAAAGTAGTCCTTTTACTCTTATCTAAAATGTGATTGTCTACATCATATTTTTTTTAATATCTCGCTTCAACGGGTTTGGATATTGTCTTTGTGACAAAAGGGTATGCATGTAACTCTTTGGAACAATAGTACAAATCTATTTTCCAATAACAAGTACAAGGGCAGATCCCCGCCCCCCCCCCCCCCCCCCCCCCCTCGTTTTTTCGCTCAGTAGTGCTAACTTATCCGTATTTCATCCGAAAAATTTTATATTTATTAAGTCGGCCCCCCGAATTAGAAGACCCAAATATAACGATAGGACAAAAAAATTTCGGCCCCCTCCACTAAAAACTTCAAGATCCGCCACTGAACAAGTATGCAAGTCATGTTGTAATTATATAATCATGACTATCACATATATAAACAATTAACATCAAAGAACACACATGCGGAAGCGAATGATACATAACACATAAATAATTAACCGAATTATAAAGTAAGCGTACCTTGATGATTCTAGCAAGAACAAGAATCAAACCGTACAATAGGAGTGATGAACCCTAATTAGGGTTTATAGGATTATAAGAATTGCCCCTTACCGATTTTGCAATTCAATCCTTCTTACAATAGTGTGTAAGAATCACGTTCCTGTACACACGTACTAAATCAAACTAAAGTTATGCAAGTAATGTAATCACAAAACTAAAACCAAAACAATTTTGTTGAAGAAAAATTCGGTCGACCGGGTTTATGCCGATCGAACCAAAGAAAAGACAAAGAAAACTTTAGGGATTTAGTTTATGTGCACAAGAGGTATCAAAAACTAAATGCTTGGTTTGCTTATATAGTGAATGAAACTTAGAGTCCAAGTTTGAGTTGGATTAGGAAACCCAAAGCCCAAACCGATCGGCCCTATCGAATTAGGGGGATCCGGAACATTCTTGACTACTAATTTCATTCTAGTCCCTTTCCTTTTCTTATTTGACGACCGTTAGTCACTTCCGTTAAATACTAACGTTCGTTATACGTTTTGTGATAATTAATAATTAAATATAACGTTTTATATAAAAATTTTAATCTTTAGTTCTGATACGTAAAGTGTGCAATCCCGTGATCTCGAGTTCGATCCTAACATACGACTACTAAAATAATGTCCATAAAACTAACAGCTCCCACTTGGACATATTTTAATAGTGTAATCACATCGGTTAGCGTCTTGCAACACGCCGATGCCTCTAGTACAACTCGAGTAGGTCTCCTGGAGAAACCTTTAATGATTCATCATTATTATTATCCTTTTGTTACTAATACTACATTAAATAAAGATATGGATCTAAGTAGGCTAGCATAGTTGGCTCATCCAACTATCTTCATTCGAAAGAAGTTATCCTGCTTAATACCCTTCGTTTCCGCCAAGATGTGGGCCGTCTCCGCTTTAATCCCCTTCCCTCGTAGACTCATCATAGCCTCTTGTAATCAATATCACCATCGCCATGGGTGCGTTAATGTAAACGCTCTGGCAAGACACGACCATGTTTCTTTACTTATATAATCCATGAATAACCAATTTCACAAAGCCGGAACAACCGCCATGGTTGCGTTAGTGTAAACGCCCCGCCAAGATACAGCTGCTATCCGACCTGTAAGAATTCCAATAACATAACCCATAACCAAACGAAACCACCATGGCCACGTTAGTGTAAATACTCGGCCAAGACACGGTAGTTCTCACAAACCTATCTCCTTACACTTATAATACATGAACAACCGATTTTGCAAAGCTGAAACAACCACCATGACTGCATACAGCCATCCTCATACATACAACATAACCTGAAACCAAACGACCTCATTAGCTCTAAAACCAACGTATGAAATAACAAACTCAGTAGATCTGAACACCTAATCTCCTCTTGTTAAAATTTAATTTTCACAACAACAAGTTCATATATCCGTACCCATGTCACAGTTTAGAACTAATACCCACAATATAAGTAGCATCATTAGATTATGTGATAAGGTGTAAGAAAAAATGATTAGTATCTTTATTCTTAAAAGTTCATTGACAAAGTAAGCTCATAAAAAGAAGGTGATCCAAACATCCCTTTTGATCCAACTATAAAATACCAGGGGTACATAGGAGGGAAGGCAACGTGTGTTTGTACCTTGGGCAGGCCATATCTTGGATCTCAAATTCGTCGGTATGAGGATCATAACCACACCTTACAACATAACCACCTCAACAAACAATCACAACTTTAACAAACTATGTAATAATAAACGGATACTTCATAGTCTTCCGATTTAAATATAAAGAAAAACCAAACATAAGCCATTGCAAACGCACACATGCGCTGCAAATGACACTGTTACATCAATATTTGCCAGGTTCAGATGTGCAAATATAGAGAGAAAGCAGAGCACTGGTTTTGGCTGCAAGCATAATGTATTTCAGGTTTTCGTGCCAAGTTTCTTATGAATTAAGATTAGGCTCAGATCTGTATATGGTGGTCAGGTCATAGAGATATCCAAATTCCACTACGGCTGCAAAGGAACCCGGTTGCATAGCAGGTATATATGCTATGCCATCCAGTCATTGCCCCACCAAGTTAGCGTCGAAACATCTCATTGAAATTCCAACAATCATCACAACCATAAAAACTTTATTTAAAAAAATTTATATTTATATAATCCATCAATAACCGATCTCACAAATCTGGAACAACCGCCATGGCTGTGTTAGTGTAAACGCCCCGCCAAGATACGGCTGCCCTCAGACCTCGAACAATTTCAATAACATAACTTAAAACTCGTAACTGATATAAGGAGTTTCGGTAGGCGAACCAGCTTAGGTTTACACCTGATGTAAAGTGTTTGACGGGGCCAGAAAAATGAGGCTCGGATCTGTGCTTACTTGGGTAACTCACAGACCCGCCATGGCTGCAACCACATAATATTCGTGGTTACCCTGCCAAGGTACGGGAATGCGTGAGTCACACTCATAGAAGAGTTAATATACCGAAAAAGTAATCATTGCCCCAAAAAACAGACTTCAACGGGATTATTTTAAGGTTCATACTCCTAAATGTTCAGGAAAACACATTTCTTAAAAGGAAAAATCTGACTAGGTCAGATGTTTAGCCTTAGCAACTGCTTTTCTTACATCCAAACCGCTCCACAACTCACCCTCTTTTTATAACCCGCTCTTACCCGCTCAAATTCTAATATCAGGTGTAAACATTTGCCCACACACAACAGATTTGTGTCAGCTTTTGCAGCTGAAAACACAACTACATTACCAATTCAATCCGCAAATCATCCGCGGATTTGTTTTTAACCCACCCAGACAATGACAAAAACTCCTGACCCATAATTGGCATCGTGTTTAACTGAAGATATAACGAGGCTCAGACAGACAAAGGATAAAAAAAAAAGGATATAGCCACCATGGCTGCAAGTCTAGTAACTTGCCCCGCCAAGATGTGGGTTGTCTCCGCTTTAATCCCTTACCCCCGTAGACTCATCATAGCCTCTTGTAATCAATATCACCATCGGTATGGGTGCGTTAATGTAAACGCTCTGGCAGGACACGGCCATGTTTCCTTACTTATATAATCCATGAATAACCAATTTAACAAAGCCGGAACAACCACCATGGCTGCGTTAGTGTAAACGCCCCGCCAAGATACGGCTGCTCTCAGACCTGTAAGAATTCCAATAACATAACCCACAACCAAACGAAACCACCATGGCCGCGTTAGTGTAAACACTCGGCCAAGACATAGTAGTTCTCACAAACCTATCTCCTTACACTTATAATACATGAACAACCGATTTTGCAAAGCTGAAACAACCACCATAACTGCGTACAGCCATCCTCATACATACAACATAACCTGAAACCAAACGACCTCATTAGCTCTAAAACCAACGTATGAAATAAGAAACGCAGTAGATCTGAACAACTATTCTCCTCTTGTTAAAATTTAATTTTCACAACAACAAGTTCATATATATATACCCATATCACAGTTTAGAACTAAAACCCACAATATAAGTAGCATCATTAGATTATGTGATAAGGTGTAAGAAAAAAATGATTAGTATCTTTATTCTTAAAAGTTCATTGACAAAGTAAGCTCAAAGAAGGTGATCCAAACATCCCTTTTGATCCAACTATAAAATACCAGGGGTACATAGGAGGGAAGGCAGCGTGTGTTTCTACCTGGGGCTGGCCAGATCTTGTGTTACACCCCGTACCCGTTTAGACCAAAATTTAAAACTTTTTACTCAAAAACACTAGACTTTTACGGATATACTGTTACTCTTTTGACCACTGACAAAAATCTATAAACTTTCAGACCTTGAGACTAATTTTAAATGAAACTAAACTCAATTACCTTCAAAACGATAGGTGGAACGACCCGTAACGACTTACGGTTCAAACGATACGATTTTTCGAAGTTTACCAAAAATCTGTCAGACTCCTCCATCCGATCGGATCGCCAGCCATCCGATCGGATGGGAGGTTCTGTCCCAATTTTGCATTTTTAAAATCCCCGGCAGAAACTCCAACCTCCCGGACTCGAAACTTAACCAAACTTTCCAGATTTTATTAGTATGTCCATAAGATCATTTTCATATAAAAACATCTCCCGTTTGACCACCCAGAATAGTACTAAAAAAATGGACGGGTTATGCATAAAACCCATTTTGACCCATTACACAACAAAACCACTTATACCTCCTCAATTTCTCTCCAAACTTTACCGAAAGCGTTATATTAACATAACAAACATGTTTCTTACATACTCGACCCATGAACCCACCCAAAATGGGTACTTTTACACATTAGCCAAACACCCCCTTAACTTAACCCATAAACACATAAAACATACTCGACACATCGTTAGACCACCAAATCATTACACGACTACGACACACAATATAAGACTCATAAAAGAGACTCTCGGGGGTACAACTTTGACTCGAGCTCAGTATTCTACCTAGCTCCTATCGTTCACTACCTTCCAACCGCTTTCAAATCCTTAAGCTATAATCCAAGTCTTACGTCCTTCCAAGCCATAAAATCAACATACGAACCTAAAAAACGTTGAAACACTAACACGTAAGCTTTCGCTTAGTAAGTAACCCAACATAAAACATATCTCATATACATATTTCCACATAAGCATCATAATCACACAAAAGCTTCTAAACTACGACATACTACTCATATCATATGCAACTTCATAACATAATCGCATCCATTCATCACAACCATTATTAAAACATACCTTAACTAGTCCAAGTCCAACAAGATAACATACCCTTAGTCAAGATTACTAGCCATCCACCCTTAGCTTACAATCATTCTAAGTCCACTTGTTGGGAATAAAATGTTCAAGTCAAATAGCCTGCCAGATGAAGTATTAAGCCTGCTAGTTGATTTTGAAGAAGTTGAAGATATACTAACAGTACCTTCTGGGTGAGAAGGTACTGCTAGTTAAAGAAGGTCCTGCCAAGTTGAAGGTCAAGTTGATAGATATTTATTTGTAGATATTTTAGTTGTATTATTAGTCTTTGTACATTGTAACACGTTATGTAGAAGTTGTTCAGTCTTCTATGTTGTGCAGTAGATAATACTGAGTAGTTTACATTGAAAGTTGTAATTAGTAGGTTAGAAAAGTCCAAGTATCTTATTATAATACACAACTTGACAACTTGTAATAAGGGGTCCTTATCCTATAAAAGGATCCCTTAGTCACCACCTTTGATATCTGACTTTCCAACCAAATACTTAGAAATATCCAAAAACACATTACAATCTCTCTAGTAACTTAGTTACTGATTCACAAATCCTTTAAACAAATCAAAGATTCAAGGTTACCTTTGTAATCTTGGTGATAGTTTAGATCATCTGTATTATTTCATAAATAATATTGAATCGTTTTGTGTTATTCAAGTTGTGTTCATTGTTCATTATAACTCACTTTTGCATGTTTACCACATTTGTTCCTTTAAGTGTGTTATAGTAAATTCCGCGTACTACATCACATTCATTCCTAAATATCTCAAACACATTATTAAGATCAACATCCCAAGTGTTTGTATAATCCTTCACAAGTGGTATCAGAGCTAGGCTGATATTTACGATTTAAAAGAACAATGGACGTTGAACACATTCAAACCAATGTGGCTGCAAAACTTCCATTACTCAAACAGAATGAGTTTGATATGTGGAGACTGAGGGTAGAGCAATACTTCCAAGTGCAAGACTATGCACTTTGGGAGATTATTGAACAAGGAAACTCATTCAAACCTACAATCACCACCTTCACAGTGAACGATGCAATAGTAACAAATATGCAAGTGAACCCAACAACCGCAGAAGAAAGAATCCAAAAGAGAAATGATCTTAAGGCCAGGAGTATGCTTCTCATGACTATTCCAAATGACCAGCTTTTGATCTTCAACAAGTACAAATGTGCTAAAACCCTTTTTCAAGCTATTGTGGCTAGATTTGGTGGAAATGATGCCACCAAGAAAACTCAGAAAACTCTTCTCAAACATCAGTTTGAAAACTTTACAGCCACAACAAATGAGTCTTTGGACAGCATGTTCAATAGACTACAAAAGCTTTCAAGTCAGTTAGCCATTCATGAAGTGCTGATATCTCAAGAAGACTTAAACTCCAAATTTCTTAGGAGTTTACCCTCTGAATGGGCCATGCATGTCATTGTCTGGAAAAACAAACCAGATATTGATCAAATGAGTCTTAATGATCTTTACAACAACTTTAAGATAGTAGAGCATGAAGTGAAGAAGTTTACTAGTTCAAGCTCAGGAAATATGGCCTTTGTGTCATCTCCCAGCACCTCAAGGTTAGTAGATGAAGAAAAAGATGGTATAGAAGAAGGTACTGCCAACACAAATTTTGGTACTGCCAATACTTCTAGCAGTACCAAAACAATTCTAGATGAAACAATTGGTTGTGCTTTCCTGACATCACAACACAATGGTTCCATATTGACTTTTGAAGATATTCAAGAGATCAATGATGATGATCTTGAGGAAATGGACATAAAGTGGCAACTTTCACTTCTGAGCATAAGGGCTAAGAAATTACTGATGAGGATTGGAAAGAAGATTACCATAAATGGTAATGAGCCTGCTGGGTATGACAAGTCTAAAGTGGAGTGCTACAATTGCCACATGAAGGGTCACTACTCAAGATAGTGTAGAAGACCAAAGAAGCAGGATGATAAGGGAAGAGGTTTTGAGAACAAGAATAAGGGAAGCTTTGAGAACAAGGGAGGCTTTAAGAATAAGAGCAAGGCTGTGGAAATCACTGAGCCTAAAGCTATGGTAGCTATTGATGGGCTAGGTTTTGATTGGAGCTTTATGGGTGAAGAGGAGTCAACTTCAGATGAAATGGATTTAATGGCTTTCTCCAATCCTGAGGTACAAATTACTAAATGTTCTAATACTTGTAAAGTTTTTGAAGAATTACAAACTTTAATAAAACTTTATGATGAACTGAAAGTAGAACAAAGAAACACTCATCAAGACCTAGTTAATCATAAGTGTGGTATGGCCAAACTTGAGAAGCATATAATCCATTTTAGGGAAAATGAACTCACTTTTTCTGACACAAAAGCCATTCTTAATAGGGAAATATTTTTGAAAGATGCTGAAATAAATCTGTTATGAACTGAGTTTGCTAAAGTGAAATTAGCAAAGGATAATATTCAACTAACTGTTACCACATTAGAAACTGCTTCTGACTGTACTAGAAGCATAGTTGAAAATCAAATGAACAAGAGAATCAAATCTGGGATTGGATACAAGACTTGTCCACCTCCTTACAGAGGAATCCCTTGTCCCCCAGGATTAGATCTTGCAGAATCAGGTTTACATGAATTCACCAATAAAACACTAGAAAATGAGAAACCTGTAGAGAAAAGTGAACCTTTTGAGAGTGCTAATGTTGCTTCACTCTCTAAGGTGCTCACTGATAAGAGCTCAGATGCTCCAATTATTGAAGATTGGACATCTGATGATGAGAAAAAAGAGACTGTTTCAAACAAAGGAAACAAAGTAGGACCACCCAGTCCTAAAAGTGTAGAGATTAAGACTAAGGCTAAAGCTATTCTGAAAACAGTTGAATGTTGTGCTAAGTGTAATAGCAAACCTAGAGGTAGCCAGAGAAATTGGAACAATCTTAAGTCACACCAACTTGGTGATGATTTTGTTATGTACAATAAGGCCTGCTATTACTGTGGTAGTTTTAATCATACTCATGCTTATTGTAACAACTGGGTTTCTGGGAGTACATCAAGGTCTAAAACAAATGAAACAAACTCCAGAAAAAGTTTTGTGAAGTCTAACACATCAAAAGTTAATCATACTGTTAGACCAAATAAGCCTGTTAACTCAAAACCAACTACTAAGGGTGCAATAAATACTTTCAAACATGCACCAAGAGTTGTGAAAAGTCCCATTGAAAAGAAATATGTGGTCAAAACATAAGATTGGAGACCAAAACCAAAAGGTCCTGCTAGACCAAATGGTACTGCCAAAATTAGTACTGTCAGACCAAGGACCACAAAATGGGTTAAAAGGGAAAATGATGTTAAGTCCTCAGCATGTTGGATATGGAGACCACTCCAATCAAAAGTTGCATCAACAGTCCTAAAGAGGTTTGATTACATTGATGCAAGAGGCAAACCCAAGTCAGTTATGGCTTGGGTACCCCAAGGAAACTAATATGTTTATATATGTGCAAGAACATTCAAATGATATTGCTGATCAAGGATATGTAGATAGTGGATGTTCAAGGCACATGACAGGCAACATGTCTTACCTCACAGACTTCAAATCATTTGATGGAGGATATGTTACCTTTGGGGGAGGAATCAAAGGAAAGATTACTGGTAAAGGTACAATCAAAACCAGTAAATTAGATTTTGAAAATGTGTACTTTGTGAAAGAGCTTCAGTTTAATCTCCTCAGTGTCTCACAAATGTGTGACAAAAAGAACAATGTTCTCTTTACTGACAATGAATGTATGGTTCTTTCTTCTGATTTTAAAATTCCTGATGAAAGTCAGATTCTTCTTAAAATCCCAAAAAGGAACAATATGTACAGTGTTGATTTAAAGAACATTGATCCTAAGGAGAGTTTAACTTGTTTAGTAGCAAAAGCCTCATTGGATGAATCTATGCTTTGGCATAGAAGGCTTGGTCATATAAACTTTAAAACAATCAATACAATTGCAAAATATGATTTGGTTAGAGGTTTACCCAAAAAGATTTTTCAAAATGACCAAACCTGTGTTGATTGTCTTAAAGGCAAACAACATAGAGCTTCTTGTAAGCCCAAGACCCATAACTCAATTTCTCAAGCTTTATACATGCTTCATATGGATCTTTTTGGTCCTTCTAATGTGAGTAGCTTGAATGGTAAAAAATATTGTCTTGTAGTTACTAATGATTACAGCAGATTTTCTTGGGTTTTCTTTTTAAGATCTAAGCATGAAACCAGTGAGATCCTTAAATCGTATATAACTGAGGTAGAAAACCAAATTGATAAGAAAGTGAAAGTAATTAGATGTGACAATGGGACAGAATTTAAGAATAGGGTTATGGATGAATTTTGCAAAGAAAAAAGAATAAAAAGAGAATTTAGTGTAGCTAGAACCCCACAGCAAAATGGAGTAGCAGAAAGGAAAAATAGAACACTAATAAAGGCTGCTAGAACAATGTTGGTAGACTCTAAGTTGCCTATTTCATTTTGGGCTGAAGCAGTAGGTACTGCTTGTTATGTGCAGAACAGGGTTCTTGTGATTAAACCCCATAAAAAGACTCCTTATGAACTTTTCTTTGGTAGAACACCATCTTCAAGTTTTATGAGACCTTTTGGATGTCATGTCACTATTCTCAATACCAAAGATCATCTAGGAAAGTTTGAAGGAAAAGCTGATGAAGGCTACTTGATAGGGTATTCTTTGCAAAGTAAGGTCTATAGGGTGTATAATAGTTGCACTAGGCTAGTGGAAGAAAATCTGCACATAGAGTTTCAAGAGAAACTACCAAATGTTAAAGGCATTGGGCCAGATTGGATGTTTGACATTGATAGGCTTTCAGAATCTATGAATTATGTGCCTGTTGCAGGTACAAATACTAATGATAATGCAGGTTTTGAAGACAATGTTGAAACACCTAAAGATCAAGATTACATCTGGATGCCAATTTGGAAAGGATTGGATTTATCTTCAAGTCATGAAGAACCTTCAAATACAACAAATGAAGGTGTTGAAGATGATCATGGAACTCAGGGTCAAGAGAATCAAGAAAGTAGTGCAAATGAAAATGGTACTGCTAGTTCACCAGATGGTACTGCCAGTTCACAAGTTGGTACTGCTGAACCATTAAATGTTCAATCAGATGATTCCTTACCAGAAGAAGTGGGAATTGGCAATCTTCCACTTACCTATGAAGTTCCTACAACACACAACACAAGAATTCTCAAAGATCACTCCATTGATAATGTGATTGGTAGCATTGATTCTGGTGTTAGAACAAGAACTCAAGTCTTGACTTCAGACCAAGAAGGGTTTATCTCATCTATTTATGAAGAAAAGACTCATGAAGTTGCCAACATATGCCTGTTTTCATGTTTTCTCTCACAGGCTGAACCCAAAAACATTAACAAAGCCTTAGATGATCCAAGTTGGGTTGAAGCAATGCAAGAAGAGCTTCTTCAATTTAAGCTTCAGAAGGTTTGGAAACTGGTTGATTTGCCCAAAGGTCACTGGGCAATTGGAACCAAATGGGTGTTCAGAAATAAGAAAGATGAAAGGGGAATTGTGATCAGAAACAAAGAAAGATTGGTGGCCCAAGGGTATACTCAAGAAGAAGGAGTGGATTATGAAGAAGTTTTTGCTCCAGTTGCAAGACTTGAAGCAATAAGGCTATTCCTGGCCTATGCTTCTTTCATAGGCTTCACTGTTTACCAAATGGATGTCAAGAGTGCCTTCCTGTATGGTACTATTGGAGAAGAAGTGTATGTTTCTCAACCTCCAGGCTTCATTGATGCTGAATATCCAGACAAGGTGTATAGGGTTACCAAGGCTCTTTATGGTCTACACCAAGCTCCTAGGGCATGGTATGAAACATTGGCTTTCTATCTATTGGAAAATGGATTTCAAAGAGGCAAGATTGATCCAACTTTGTTCATCAAAAGAACCAAGAAATGCATCTTGCTGGTGCAGATTTATGTTGATGGCATTATCTTTGGATCCACAAACCAAGAGTTGTGTGTAGAGTTTGAAAAACTTATGCATAGTAAGTTTGAAATGAGTTCCATGGGGGAACTTACTTTCTTTCTGGGTCTCCAAGTGAAACAATCAAATGAAGGCATATTTATCAGCCAAGATAAGTATGTAGCAGAGATCCTGAGGAAATTTCAGTTTGCAGATTCTAAGGTTGCAAGTACACCAATGGATTCAAAAAAGGGGTTACTCAAGGATGCTGAGGGTGAAGATGTGGATTTGCACAATTATAGATCAATGATTGGGTCCTTGATGTACCTTACATCATCAAGACCAGATATCATGTTCTCAGTGTGTGTATGTGCAAGGTTTCAAGTACATTCCAAAGTTTCTCATCTCACAGCATTCAAAAGGATCTTTAGATATCTCAAGGGTCAACCTAGGTTGGGTATATGGTATCCAAGGGAATCATCTTTTGACTTGGTGGCTTATTCTGATAGTGACTATGCTGGTGCAACCCTAGACAGAAAATCCACAACTGGTGGATGTCAATTTCTTGGCTGCAGACTCATATCATGGCAATGCAAGAAGCAAACAATGGTGGCCAACTCTACAACTGAAGCAGAATATGTTGCTGGTGCAAGTTGTTGTGGGCAAGTGCTTTGGATCCAAAATCAAATGCTTGACTATGGGTATAATTTTCTTAACACCATTATTTACATTGACAATAGCAGTACTATATGTATCATTAAAAATCCAGTTCAACATTCAAAAACAAAACACATTGAAATCAGACACCATTTCATAAGAGATTGCAATGAGAAAAGGTTAATACAAGTTGTCAAAATTGATTCTGAAAAGAATTTTGCAGACCTTCTCACCAAAGCTTTTGATTTAGGTAGATTCAAATACCTAGTAGGAGGTATTGTAATGATTAATCTTTGAAAAACATGTGTTTTTGTACATAAAATAAATGGTACTGGCTCTTAAACATGGTACTGCTAGTTAGTCAAAAGGTACTGTCAATTCATAATTGGTCCTGCTAGTATAAAGTTTGCTCTGTTTTGTTCATATTGATAATTAAATGTTTACAATGCTATAAAACAAGTGCTTTGCACTCTGTTCTTTTGGTCTGCAACTAACAAATTTCAGGTTGATAGCAAAACAAGAGATCTTCCAAACAAAGGGGAAATAAAAGTTATTTATATCTCAGGAGAGATAATAATCTCAGGGGAGGAAATAATAGCCCAGAAAAGGAAGATAATCCAATAAAAGGAAGGAGAAGACAAGAGCATACAAGATGATGTAGAGGTTGAAAATGATAAGATTAGATCATATATTCAGAAGGGATGAAGCATTCCTAAAGGAGAAAGTTCTATCTAGATCAAACGAAGGAAAGTTTCAATGCAAAGGCATGCTGATTGATGATTTCACTTGTTGAACCAAGCATCCAAGATACACAGCATCATTGCCTCTTATATTTCCTCCATCCAAGGAAATTGCACCATCTTTAGGTCAATATGGAATTGGTATTCAGTTCACCAAGTTTTACAAACCTAAGAGCTGGCTAGTCCATAAGCAAACGGCTTTTGGTAAAGACACATCAAATCCGTTGATGGTTGATAGTTTACCAAAAACTATATGGTATTTAACTAACCATACTTTACAGTAAATAGTTGACTAGTCCATAAGCAAACGGCTTTTGGTAAAGACAAATCAAATCCGTTGATAGCTAATAGTTTGCTAAAAACTATAAGGGATTTTTGCTAAAATTTCAAAGAGACTGCCAAGTAAAATTTTCTTTCAAAGGTACTGTTAGTTCAAATTTTGGTACTGGTAGAGTAAAATGGTACTGCTAGATAACCGTTGAGTCTGTCAGATAAAATTCTAGCCGTTAGGCCTGGTAGTTACAATTAGCCGTTGGGGTAATTCTGTAAATTTCTGATGTTATATTATATTATATTTCTCATATAAAAGATCTTTTTAACCGCCTTTTCATTTACTTATTATAAATTTTCTTATTGTCGGTTGAAAGTAAATCTCTCATAATATCTTTCATCAGTCCTTATCACAATTACCACTCACCTTTCATCTTCTACCAGTACCACTATCAAATCCCACCATCCTAATCAAGTTTTTCCTTAATTTTCTCTATGGCTAATCTATCTTTTGTTAAACGTCACAACCAGTTAGCATTTTTGGAAAAGTCTGAGGATAATGCTTCTTTTCATCAAATAGTGGACTTTTTAAATGATTCTTACATCAGGTTTGCTTTACTTGTAAATCCCACTATTTATGAATCACAAATTTTACAATTTTGGCAAACAGCTAAAGTTAAAACTTCTGAAAATGGGGACCAAAGGATAAAAGCCAAAGTGGATGGCAAAACCTTGACTCTTACTGAGTCATCCATTAGAAGACATCTTCATTTGGATGATTCAGATGGTATTAGTCAATTGCCTGATACTGAAATTTTTGAAAATTTGGAAAGAATGGGGTATAATGTTGATTCTACTAAACTCACTTTTCTTAAAAAGCATTTTACCCCACAATGGAGATTTTTGATCCATACAATCCTTCATTGTTTAAGCCAAAAGAAAACCTCATGGGAGCAATTTAGTGGTAACATGGCTACAGCTCTCATTTGCTTGGCAACAAACAGAAAATTCAATTTTTCCAAACATATTTTTGAAGGATTGGTTAAAAATGTGGATAGCCAAACAAAGTTTTTGATGTATCCCAGATTTATTCAATGCATCATCACAAAATCAAAACATTTGTTACTTTCCCCACACTCACTTTATGAAGGAACTCAGGTATATGATGAAGAGCCTGCTGGTACAGAGCAAGAGCCTGCTAGTTCAAAAGAGCCTGCTGAAGCAGAGCAAGAGCCTGCTAGGATTAAGAGGCTGTTGGCTATGGATTATAAAGGGACTGCTGAACATGTCTGCAAAAGAAAGAGGGAATCACAGCCTCAGGGGAGGTTGTTTGTTCAAGGAAAGGTATATGTTGATGATGAACAATCTGCTGCTCCAAGTCAAGAACCAACACCAAAAGATAAGGGCAAGAAAATTATGGTTGAAGATGAACCTAAGCCCAAAAGGTTGAAGAAAAGAGAGCAATTGTAGATGGCCTTAGATGAGGAAGTCTCCAAAAGGCTTCATGAAGAAGAAATGCAAAAAGCTTTAGAAGCTTCAAGACTGCTTGCAGAAATGCAAGAGCAAAAAGATGCTGCTCAAATTCTTCTTGACTCTTAAGCTGCTCAGGAAACATTTGATGCTCAGGTGCAATGGATTATTGCCAATGATCCAATTGTGAGAGGTTAGGCTTCCATAATTATGGATGACAAGAATCTTAACACTGAATAGAAAACAGCAGAGCTTGAAACCTTTATCAACAACAAATATAGAGAAGCAACTCTGGAAAATATTTTTCAAAAGATTCAAGAAAGTCAGAAGAGAGGTTTTAAGGTGGGCTCATCTTCAAAAGATCAAGTGAATTTCATGAAGAAGTTTCTAAGAAATCAAGCAAATTGGACTGAATCTCAACTGAAGAAGAAAACTCCTGAAGAAATTCATTTCCTTTATCTGAATGCCTACAAGTCATGTTACTACAAGATCCCATCTGATGCAAAGCCTTCAATGAAAAAGAAAGATGCTCAAAAGAAACAAGAAGCAAAATTGGATCCAGAGCAAGTAAGTAAAATGTTAATTGCTTTACCAACAATTATACATGCTGATCCAATTAGGTCTAGACACCCTATTATTGATTGGGAGATTCACCATGATAGATCAGGAAAGTCATGGAAAATAACCAGGGTTGGGGGTCAAACTGCTATCTTCAAAAACTTTGAGAATCTAATAAGAGCATGTGATAGAGCTGACTTAGAAGAGTTGTGGAATCTAGTTCAAATCAAGCTAGACACAAATTCTAACACTGATGTTAAGGAACAAGAACTTTGGGTAGAGTTCAATAGGATGTATGATCCTGATCCAAAGGATGTTCATTGGAAGTTTCCATGATCCTACAACCACATGGGAATTCCTAAGTCTTAGCAGTATACATCATCTTTTTTACACAAAGTGGGATTGAGCTCTTTATGTTAGCTGAAAAAGAGTATCCTCTGAGCTATGAAGTTCTTACAACCATGATTTCCAAGAGGTTAAGATGTGATAAAGATGAAGAAAAGTCAGAAGTTGTTCAAAGTTTGTTGATGAACATTTTTGAACAATGTGAAAGAAAATGGAAGAATAGAGAGTAAAGTTTTTTTGGAAGAGTTCCCTCAGATCCTCAAGGTATGGATTTTATTCACAAGAAACTTGTGTATTTTAAAGGGAATAACAAGTTTAGGGGAGGATTGTTGGGAATAAAATGTTCAAGTCAAAGAGCCTGCCAGATGAAGTATTAAGCCTGCTAGTTGATTTTGAAGAAGTTGAAGATATACTAACAGTACCTTCTGGGTGAGAAGGTACTGCTAGTTAAAGAAGGTCCTGCCAAGTTGAAGGTCAAGTTGATAGATATTTATTTGTAGATATTTTAGTTGTATTATTAGTCTTTATACATTGTAACACGTTATGTAGAAGTTGTTCAGTCTTATATGTTGTGCAGTAGATAATACTGAGTAGTTTACATTGAAAGTTGTAATTATTAGGTTAGAAAAGTCCAAGTATCTTATTATAATACACAACTTGACAACTTGTAATAAGGGGTCCTTATCCTATAAAAGGATCCCTTAGTCACCACCTTTGATATCTGACTTTCCAACCAAATACTTAGAAATATCCAAAAACACATTACAATCTCTCTAGTAACTTAGTTACTTATTCACAAATCCTTTAAACAAATCAAAGATTCAAGGTTACCTTTGTAATCCTGGTGATAGTTTAGATCATCCGTATTATTTCATAAATAATATTGAATCGTTTTGTGTTATTCAAGTTGTGTTCATTGTTCATTATAACTCACTTTTGCATGTTTACCACCTTTGTTCCTTTAAGTGTGTTATAGTAAATTCCGCGTACTACATCACATTCATTCCTAAATATCTCAAACACATTATTAAGATCAACATCCCAAGTGTTTGTATAATCCTTCACACCACTCCTATACTCTTATACAACCACAATACATACATGATAATACACATATAATACATGTTTTAGGGAGAGTTACTTACCTTAGTCCAAGCTAACAACACCAAAGTCATCATCATCACCATTATCATCCATCATCATCATCAATCTTCTACAACATATCAAACCTTAAGAACATAACAATCAATAACATAACAAGGGTTAACATAACCCATTAAACACACTCATCTATTTTCCTACATCATCATATGATCATATCTTGATCATATGATGAAATCCCACTTTACCCTTAACCTACAACCTCATTAACATCAAGAGAATAATTACTTACCTGTACAAGATTATTGCTAGGGAAGGCTATGGATATAGGATCTTCATCTTCTTCATCCTTGATCAATAACTAGTTTTTCCCTCTATTGTTCTTCTCTCTAAAAACCGGCCTTACACACCCTTATCTAAATAATGGAGGAAGTATCTAGATAAAGCTAGATATAATTAGTTAGGTGGAAGCTTTGGCTTTTTGGCAAGAATGGTCCTTCTAGTCTCTTTCATCCTATTTTAGCCACAACTAACTTATAACACATAATTAACACTTGGCAACTTAGGTCCCTTTAGTTTAAGCATCATATTTTATATTACTACATTAGTCATACTTTGACTATTAGATTGATTATCGGGTTTGACTTTCACGTTACTTTGTTGACCAACCAATAGCATTAGGTCTTTATCCATTTTCATCTAGAGTGGGGTCCCAACACCTAGGAAACGGGTGTTACATCTTGGATCTCAAATTCGTCGGTATGAGGATCATAACCAAACCTTACAACATAACCAACTCAACAAACAATCACAACTTTAACAAACTATGCGATAAAAAATGAATACTTCATAGTCTTCCGATTTAAATATAAAGAAAAACCAAACATAAGCCATTGCAAACGCACACATGCGCTGCAAATGACACTGTTACATCAATATTTGCCAGGTTCAGATCTGCAAATATAGAGAGAAAGCAGAGCACTGGTTTTGGCTGCAAGTATAATCTGTTTCAAGTTGTCGTGACAAGTTTCTTATGAATTAAGATTAGGCTCAGATATGTATATGGTGGTCAGGTCATAGATATATCCAAATTCCGCTACGGTTGCAAAGGAACCCGGTTGCATAGCAGGTATATATGTTATGCCATCCAGTCATTGCCCCACCAAGTTAGCGTCGGAACATCTCACTGAAATTCCAACAATCATCACAGCCATAAAAACTTTATTTAAAAACTTTTATATTTATATAATTCATCAATAACCGATCTCACAAATCTGGAACAACCGCCATGGCTGCGTTAGTGTAAACGCCCCGCCAAGATACGCCTGCCCTTAGACCTCGAACAATTTAAATAACATAACTTAAAACTTGTAACTGGGCAACTCGACGGGGCCAGAAAAATGAGGTGTTTCGGTAGGCGAACCAGCTTAGGTTTACACCTGATGGAAAGTGTTTGACGGGGCCAGAAAAATGAGGCCCGGATCTGTGCTTACTTGGGCAACTCGACACACCCGCCATGGCTGCAACTACATAATATTCGTGGTTACCCTGCCAAGGTACGGGAATGCGTGAGTCACACTCATAGAAGAGTTGATATACATAAAAAGTGATCATTGCCCCGAAAAACAGACTTCAACAGGATTATTTTAAGGTTCTTACTCCAAAATGTTCAGGAAAACACATTTCTTATAAGGCAAAATCCGAATGGGTCATATGTTTAGCCTTAGCAACTGCTTTTCTTAAATCCAAACCGCTCCACAACTCACCCTCTTTCTAACCTGTTCAAATTCTAATATCAGGTGTGTACATTTGCCCACACACAACAAATTTGTGTCAGCTTTTGCAGCTGAAAACACAGCCACATTACCAATTCAATCCGTAAATCATCCACGGATTTGTTTTTAACCCGCCCAGACAATGACAACAACACATAACCCATTATTGACATCGTGTTTAACTGAAGATATAATGAGGCTCAGATAGACAAAGGATCTAAAAAAGTGGTTATGGCCACCATGGCTGCAAGTCTAGTAACTTGCCCCGCCAAGATGTGGGTCGTCTCCGCTTTAATCCCCTTACCCCCCGTAGACTCATCATAGCCTCTTGTAATCAATATCACCATCGCCATGGATGCGTTAATGTAAATGCTCTGGCAAGACACGGCCATGTTTCCTTACTTATATAATCCATCAATAACCAATTTCACAAAGCCGGAACAACCACCATGGCTGCGTTAGTGTAAACGCCCCGCCAAGATACGGCTGCTCTCAGACTTGTAAGAATTCCAATAACATAACCCACAACCAAACGAAACCACCATGGCCGTGTTAGTGTAAACACTCTGCCAAGACACGGTAGTTCTCACAAATCTATCTCCTTACACTTATAATACATGTACAACCGATTTTGCAAAGCTGAAACAACCACCATGACTGCGTACAGCCATCCTCATATATACAACATAACCTGAAACCAAACGACCTCATTAGCTCTAAAACCAACGTATGAAATAACAAACTCAGTAAAAAAATTATTTTCTTAAATAAAATCTTGTTTTGTTATGTGTGGATTGCTGCAAAGTTAAAAAAATGTAACATAACCATAAATAGGTAAAACTGATGCAATACCATTACCCGAACCCCAACCCAAAGTAGCATGCCTAACTATCCTTTGATTTAAGCATCATTAACAGATCAACAGAAAATAATGTCTACCATGCAACCTAAAAAAGGCATCTTAGGTTATCCTAACCTAAGGAAGTGTAATAAAGCTTATAAATTTGTAACCCTAATATACTTGCATCGATCAAAATGATAATAATAAAATAAGTTGCATCAATTAAAGACCTAAATCTAAGATCAAAAAATTAACAGAAACATAAAAAATAAAAACGATTTTAGACCTAGTATCAATCTTGATTTCCTTAAAAACAGCTGCTTCACACAACAAAGTTGAGTTGATTCTTTTGATTAAAAAACAATCGATCTACCTAACATAAAAGTATATAAAGCAAGAAGTAAAAGAGGGTAAGTAAAAGAGGGTTTCATACCTCATGCAATTAAAACATGAGAAACCATAATCAAACGAAATCATAAGTATTCTAGAACCAGCAACAATGATTAAAGACCAACTAACAACGATTAATTGCTCGAAAACACCAGATCCGAATGATGAGAAGAAAGAAGTAAGATGTGGTTGAAATAAGAGTGATTGTACCTGAAAAAAAAGGGCAAAAGACAACCACATATCAACAAAGAGAATCCGGATCCTCCCACTAACACACTGTTCCCCATTTTAAAATTAGTTTTCTGTTCATTTCACTGTAGCGTAACACACATAAATCACTATAGACTCTTCGGAGGCGGATCGGACGAATTTTCTCCTTGGGTTTTTTTTTTTTTTGGGTGCCGGACCTGGGAGATAAAGAAAGGTTAGAGAGAGATGTGAGAGAGACCAACGTTAGATCCGAATGAAGCTCGGGTTATTTTTACTCGGAATAGGCCCCCTAAGAGCTACTATCAAAGCTACGGTGAATAGTACGCGGGTATTAGTATAGAGATATAATATGTTTCATATCTATTAATCTATTAATTCTAATAAAACACAATTTTGGAGATCTCTTTTGCAATGTATTGTTTAGTTTAGATACTAGGTGTATTCATTTTGTGATTTTATCGGTACATATTTTCTTTGACTTTTAGTTTTCTTTATTATAAAAATACAGTAAGGAATATAATAATGAAATACACTGATGACTAGTCATGGATTATGCAAGAAAATTGTTGACTGGAATTTCTCGCTGGAAAAACATTGGGAACTTTTTTGGAAAGACGTAGGAAGTCTGTGAGAAAATTGTCTGCGGGGAATTTGTGGAAAATAATTTGTGTGTAACCCGTGGATAAAAAACTGTTGTAATCTGTGGCAAAAAAAAAAACCCGTCAAATATTCGTGTAAAATTTAAGTCGAAAAGAGTGGGATAATATCCATGAAAAAACCGCGGGTAAATATTCCCACATATTAGTGACGACAATATCGGTGTGAAAGTAATCAACACCTGCGGGAAATTTTATGGGAAAATATTTACTCACAAGGTATTTACAAACGGAAATATTCTGTGTGAAATCCATTGATAGCAACTGTTTTTCATGGGCTTTCCCACAAATTTTACCGTGAAAAAAAGCTAGCTCTTTGTGTAGTAGTGTTATTTAGCATGGGAAAACACTTGATCTAGATGTACGTGATCTAACCCGAATATATTTTCATAACAGTTACGAATGCCCCTGTTTAAATGATCATCAAAATATATATACTTTTGGTGCAAAAGGTGATCAAAATATATATATAGTTAGTGACGTTTAAAACTTTGTAAGTACATCAGAGTACCTAATCACCAATCTAACTTAACGGTGGGTTACAAAATTTACATGCATTTAGATTGACACAAATACATTATGCATCGATTAGCTAAATTGATTGAGATGTCACATATTTTTGCATAGTTTCAAATGTCGATGTAATAATATTTAAACACATCTATAAGTCTTAAACTCATAATGCACCGTCAAAGTACAACTCTTTTATTTCTCATAAAGAAATCATAATTTGTAATTAAGAGAAACATCCAAGATAGCGATTCAAATTTAATAATTGTTATAATTTAGATACCATAACAATTATATAAATAATTTTACTTTACCAAAGCACGTAGCGAAAGCAAAGAATCAATATATAACAATTATATAAATAATTCTACATCACCAAAGCACGTAGCGGAAGCAAAGAATCAATATTTAACATATAAGAGATTAACCGAAAATTAAAAACACGTACCTTTGATCCTAGCAAGAACAAGGATCAATACTTCAAATCTTCTTATTTAATTAATCAAGTGGATTACTGAGAAACCCCTTACCGTTTTGTTTCTCAATCCAAGAGGTATTAACTATAGTGAGTTAATAACCAAGGTTTTGTAGACACGTACTATAACAGATTAATGTTTGATGCTAGTAAAAGAACACAATTATTAAACCAAAACACTTTGTTTAATAAAACAAAAGTCGACCCCCCCCCCCCTTTTAGGGTTAAAATCGATCGACTAGGAACAAAAGAAGAAGAAAACTAGGTTTAGGGTTATAGCAAGAGTGCACAAGATATAAAACCCTAACCCCTAAGCCTTGTATTTTTAGAGTAGGAAACTTAGAGGACAAGTTAGGCATGCATTGGGCCTCCATAACCTCCAACCGATCGGCCCTAGCTATCCCATAGGGATTCTAGAACTTTCCTGTCCTGTAATTTCACCTACAGTCCTTCCTTTATTCACTAACGGTCATTAGTCAATTTCGTTAATTACTTAACGTCCGTTAGTCGTTATTTGTGTTCAAATAATTAAATACATAACGTTTATATATATTAATTATTCTTCATTAATCATTCATACGTAAAGTGTGCAATCCCATAGTCCCGAGTTCGATTCTAGTCATACACATTTAATATTTTTTCATAAACTCTAACAGCTCCCACTTGGAAATCTATTAATAGTGTAATGACATTGGTTAGCGTCTAGCAACACGCCAATGCCCCCAGTACAACTCGGGTGATGGTCTCCTGAAAAAATCATTCGATGATTCATCATCATACTTATCCTTTTGTTTCTAATACTACATTAATAAAGATATGGATCTCAGTCATTCTTTATTAACCATTTTGTTTCTCGTTATTTCTGATTGAGCAAGATTACCAAATCTTCTGAACATATTTAGGGGAGATCTTGGGCGTGCGCACGCATACATCTTGCCAACCCTACGAAGGGCCCAGCAGTATTAAACTCCAAACAAATTTGAAGGAGCAAATTCTCTCTTGACTATGAGCATAACCCAAGAACTTTGCAACACTTCTGAAAACAATCTTTATAGCTACCAGTTACGTATAGCGGTAAATTGCTTCACAGAAATGCACTACATCCATGACAGTTATCTAGTATCTCAAGTCTGAGGATAACTATGTATACATGATTTACTTGATGACAAGATCCATAAAGTAAACTCATGAAATTGGGATAAGTCCTATATTCAATTCATTGAATATCATGTGAAATTCGCATGACAACGCATCAATATACCTTCAAGTATACTCTACCAATACTCAGATTTGTCTTAATTTAATGATATTCCCATATTATTAATTGACAACGGACAATTTAGAATAACATAAGTTATTCACGGATTTAAACATGCAAATATAGGATACAATCTATTATTAATGAAGACAAACGTACCAAGTACTTTAATTTATTTTAAATAATAATTGCTTAACATCCCTTATCTAAATGCTAAAATAGATCAATGCATGATAATTCCCATTAATGAATTATGCCTCAAGTCATGTCAATCATACTTGTTGACAAAACATAAATCAACTAATTTTGATCTATCGAAATTTTGAGAATACTTATTTCAAGAATTCAATTAGTGAAGTTCTTGTATGTGTGCATTCAACTATCTTGATATTGCCACATAATATTTCATAAAATACGTGACATCCTCAACCACGAATTTATGATATTTAAACAATCAAACCTTTTATAATTTAAAGTATTCTAATTCTTTAATGTATAATGCAACTATGCTCATATTAAGCATAACTAGTACACATGCCCATTAACTAGGATGAAATCATACCATAACTAGTATTGAGTGTCATCTCAATTTTATTAACATCATTGTATGCAAACAACAATATGCTTCTTTAAAATTCCGTAAAATTTAATATCCATTGTGTAATGTTTGATACCTTCCAATCTTTCAAGATTTGTCGGCTATATCAATTATGCAACAATTTGCCATATGGTTCATGCTTAGAATTTAGGAGCAATTCCAGGATGAGGATGTTAATTCTATATCCAACCATATCCATTACACTTAGTTATCTAATAACTTTCAATTAGATATTAATGTTGTCAAATCATCTTTCATCCAAGCATGATACAACAAATAACATGATGTACATGAAAAATCCTTGTGTCAAACTTAAATTTCATTCATGTTATATCTTTTCAAAGATATGTTTCTATTAGACTTTCTAATAGTATGTCATGTTTTATTAGAATCAATTATTTTACCGCTTATGTTTATAACAATAAACATATATTCCAAGGTTGTATGTTTATTTTCTAAATCTTCAAGTGAAGTTTCATTTCAAACCAAGACTTAACATTTAATGTTCATGGAATGTTACTTCCTATATGTTATACAACATATATGAAATAAGAAAATGAATATAACACTCCCACTAGCTTTGAGGAATATTAAGGAATTATCTTATTTTAAGTATAAATCAAAACTTGGATTTAATAATTAAACATAAGTATATCTCCTAGATGCATACATTAATCCATTCATGAATTATTGCACTTTGTATACTTTCAAAGATTATTTGAATTCAAATACTCCTTTCAATTACTTATCGTCCTCGCACAAGTAAATACTCAAGAAAGAGTTTTGATATTCCATTGTTAATTTCATATTAATGAAACTAAGAATGACAATCATAATCTTTATACATTTAATGTGCCTAGACAGAATATTCAATCACAGTTAATTGCTTAAGTGTGATTGATGATCTTGTCATAAGACATTCATTAAATATGTATACAAAATTTGTCCATATGATATCTACTCAAAAAATTTAAATCTCCAGGATTTTCATTCCCTTTGAAGAAACTCATCTTCATTCTATCGTTTAACTATAGAGTTCAAGATTAACTAAGTTTCCAAAATTAGTTATCTTTTTTTACTGCATCTAAGCATTCATAGTATGAGTAATTTGCCAAATTCAATATTTGCAATTCATCTTAATGATCAACAGGTTTACCATAATCCTGTAACTCATAATCCTCAACATATTATTCAAATATTTGAGATATCCTTGCGGATCTATGAATGAGAATTCCATCATCTTGAGATTTAACATTAACATGTTTAATCCTCATCATGACATTTTCTAGTGTACTTATAGAAGATTATGTATCTTGTAATTTTATCTTTTCAAGATAAAACCTCCCACTTGCCTTTTGCAATTTATAGACTATCTATAAATACTTTAGCAAGTAGAGCAACACTAAATTGTTCTCTTTTGGGACATTACAAATACATATTGATAGTTCCTTCATTAGTTTGTTAATAACCTACTCATAAGTAGTTTAACACATTCAGAACTTCAATTTTAAGACTTAATATGATTCATCACATTCCATAATAAATGGTGTCTTATTAATCTTTTAAGTTGGAGTCTTATTGAGTATATACAACCTATACTCAATTTTCTAACCTTGATAACTTTTGGAAGAAAAGAAGTTATAGTTATCTTTAATCAAACAATACTAATAGAGTTTGATTCTCCTAACTGAACACACCACAAACTTGTGGTATTTCATTAGAACTAATATTGTGAGACAATCTAACAATATGTAAGATGAACTTATACTCCTTTTGGCTTACCTATTTACCAACTAAATCAACTTAATGGTGAAATAGATTTTCCAAGCCAATTGCATGCTATATAACATAAGTACTTTTTGACCAAGTCACTTCATGTCCATGTCTTAACAAGAAGACATAAACTGTTATAATCCCAATACACATTATAAATCATTGATCATCAACTCAATGACTTCTTGTATATATCTTAATAAAGAAGACATAGCAAGTTAACGTCTTACTTTATTATAAGTCTTGTAACAATTAAAAGACTTCATATTTATAACTTTACAATAAAATATAAACATGTATAATTAAAGTAATCATGAACACCACAATTTGGTTTTAAAAGTAATTTCAAGTTAATTTATTATTTCATTTATTTATGACATTCCAAGAATACATAAATATTCATATTTGAAGTAGTATTAGATTACTTCATTTATTTATGTCATTACAATAATACATAAATATTTATTTTGAAGTAGTCTCATTATCCTTATTGACACTTGTTCTAATAGGCATCTAATTTAGAAACAATAATTATCCATATACGGTCTCACGTAATCATAGAATTTCACCTTGTTGTTGTAATCTAGTAAAGGTCTCACTTAAGCTAAATTTCAACAACAAGTGTTTCTAGACATAGAGATGTATTAGTCATATTTAGAACTTTAGTTTTTTACCTTGCGGTCAAGACAGTTCTTTAAATCATATTACTATATGTTGTACCTTGCACACAATATAAGATTTCTCCCACTTGTGCATGGAACAACATCATGTATCAGATAAACAACACGTCACTCGTTTGTTTAAGTGATCAATATGATTGTGTCATAGATATTAGTAGATATAGAACCACCTTGTCTAGTAAGGAAACGTACATGACTATCCTTAAAACCACAAGTGTATATAATTGGAAAGTAATTATCTCAAGACATTCTAGAGATAATATGGGTTACTACCATGATAACAAAGCTTGTAGCTCCCATTGAATTACGAATCATTACATTAATTCATTATTCAGTAATTACAACACAATGCTCCCACTGGATTTGACAACATTATAAGTGTTTCATAACCAGTAAAAGCAAATAGTGTGCTATTTACTTTCCTACACCTTTGAGAAAACCCATACGTAACAATTACTTAAGTATTAAAAAGAGTGTATTCTACTATGTAGATGATGGACTATCTTTCAATGCAATTAACTTGAAAATTGGGCATGCAATTTTCCTTAATATGTCTACCATCCCCACAATGGTATGTAGCATCTTTAAGTGGTCAAAGCACAACAACTAGATAATTTATGCTAGTTTGCCTGTTACCAATTTAGCGGTAATTAGTCTAGCTTCTAATTTAATAACTCATAAAATGTGCAATTTTCTTAACTATTAAAGTTTGCTATGAGTTATTTTTTCGAATTTAGACAATTCTAATTTTCCTATCTTACCTTTCTCATTCATGAAAAAGATTAGAATTAAGTCTCACTCTTCTCAAAGAAAGTAGGCTAGGTTTATTATTTTAGTAAAGTTGACTCTAGCCAAAAACTCCTACGGGTGTAGATCAATTTACCACTAAAAGAATGCCCCACATTTACGGTTTAACATTGCATTAATACATTAAAAGAATTAACAAAATTCAATTTTAGTATTTTCGATAATACAATTTTTCAAGAAAAGAAAACTACCCATGAAATATTCATATATCCATTTAATCTTCTTGAAAACTAAGATCCAAATTTCCATAGTTTCACTACATCAGTTGATCTGCTAGCAGTGAAAGTACAAAATATGGTAATCTGTCGTACAATAATCGGCAAACAATTTCCGACTCCTAGATCATTATGGGAATTACATTTGCCAAATACAATTTTGCAAAGTAAGCATATTTCTTCCCATCTCATGCCTTAAGTTTCAAGGTCTCACTTACAACTTAATTAAGTCGTCTAATTTAGAAACTGCAAATTCTCCATGTCACGGTCTCACGCCATAGAAATTTACCTTGTCATTAATATCTAGGCAAGGTCTCACTTACGCTAAATATTAACTCCAAGTGTCTCTTATAATTAGATAGCATGAACTTAAATTTTAGGGTATTTATTTTGATGTGACAATCAGAATATGTACGAAGAAGCATGCACACATCTTCGTAGCATAAGTTTTCAAAACAATTTTATTTACCAATTTGGCTAAGAGTTAAACCAACAAAGTTTTAATTGAAGTATTGGGTTCACCAATCAAAGAATTACCTACAATTATCGCCCACTATATCCTACTGCTACATGAGTCAAAAGACCCAAGTTATTCGGATAATTACCACAAAAGTGGCGTGTGGAATTGAGGTCAATTCACCCTTAAGATGATTTTACACAAAAAATAGCATTACTTGGTAGCTCCAATTAGACGCACAAAGGAGCGGAGAGACAAACGTCCGCCCGAAGGCTAATTAAAAACGCGTCCCTTTCGGATGACAATTTAATGTCAAGCCTCCTTATACCCCTCTTATAGTTTGTCTAAACTGGGTGAGCCGTTCACACTATTGGTACAAAACTCGTCACTCAATTAAAAGTTTATGATTCTAAGTCTTAAAAAATTATGTTATAAACTATAATATTGCTAGTCTCGCCTGGGAGCAAATTACCGTGCGAAGCGAACCACTGTCGGCACATAACACTTTGCAATATATAATTTATCACATCATGTTGCATAGTTATTAGGTCAATTTATTTTCTATTCGAAAAATTACCTTCTTTTTTCTTACAATTCAACATATAATTTAAACTAAAAAAGCAAGTAATTTAATAAAAATAAATAACCACATAATAACTCATATAATCTTAACCATTAAATCATATAGCCACATGCAAACCTTTTGATAAATCCTATTAATAATCTATATGTGTTTCAATATGCATATAATTACTAAGACTCCCATTAGTTTCCGAGCTAATGGTACCAATGGACCACATACACCAAACAAGTTGGTTGCGTAAGCCTTAGCAAACATATACCAAGTTGCACATAAAAGATTTATTAATTTAATTAATTAGGTCTTCTCTAATTTTAGATCTATCTTTTTATTACATGTAGCAAGTAACTTAACAATTAATTACAAACCCTAATCCATGATAAACATGCATGTGTCATCATGGATTAAATTGTAAGTCAAGGAACGTAACCCTTTACACACATAAACACATATGTTCCTAATTTTAAGGTTACAAAACTAGTTTTTTAATTAAAAAGGGATCGGGGGGGGGCCCCCCCCCCCCCCCCCAAAAAAAAATTAGGGTTCAAATTTTTTATGTTCTCAAACCCTAAAAAATTCGACTAACATGTTAATCCAAATCAAAAATTCGATTTTTATGTGTTTCGGTAATACAATTACATGTTAAACGGCTCGTGATGCCACTGTTAGAATTTAGATACCATAACAATTATATAAATAATTCTACATCACCAAAGCACGTAGCGGAAGCAAAGAATCAATATTTAACATATAATAGATTAACCAAAAATTAAAGACATGTACCTTTGATCCTAGCAAGAATAAGGATCAATACTTCAAATCTTCTTCTTTAATTAATCAAGTGGATTACCGAGAAACCCCTTACCGTTTTGTTTCTCAATCAAAGAGGTATTAACTATAGTAAGTTAATAACCAAGGTTTTGTACATACGTACTATAACCGATTAATGTTTGATGCTAGTAAAAGAACACAATTATTAAACCAAAACACTTTGTTTAATAAAACAAAAGTCGTCCCCCCCCCCCCCCCTCCTTAGGGTTAAGATCGATCGACTAGGAACAAAAGAAGAAGAAAACTAGGTTTAGGGTTATAGCAAGAGTGCACAAGATATAAAACCCTAACCCCTAAGCTTTGTATTTATAGAGTAGGAAACTTAGAGGACAAGTTAGGCATGGATTGGGCCTCCATAACCTCCAACCGATCGGCCCTAGCTATCCCATAGGGATTCTAGAACTTTCCTATCCTGTAATTTCACCTACAATCCTTCCTTTATTCACTAACGGTCATTAGTCAATTCCGTTAATTACTTAACGTCCGTTAGTCATTATTTGCGTTCAAATAATTAAATACATAACGTTTATACATATTAATTATTCTTCATTAATCATTAATACGTAAAGTATGCAATCTCATGGTCCCGAATTCGATTCTAGTCATACACGTTTAATATTTTTCGTAAACTCTAACAATTATGCACCACTCATGTTGTTGCTAGCTTGTTACGACCACATTATTAGCCTTTATATATCCTGACACCTCTAGTTATTTGGGAAATTTAATTAGATCAATTATCATACAATTAATGTTCAAAAAATAATAATAATAATAATAAATAAATAAATAAATAATAAAATAAAAAAATCATACAATTATCTGTTTTGGACTTTTAGTAGTACGTTTCATAAAAATCTCTCTTATAAGTTTCAACTGCCTCAACTACAAACTACTTTGACTTAATCTTAAAAATATTTTAAATTTGTTGCATTTTGAGTGTAAGACAAATAAAAAGCCACACATATTCCTCTTGTCCACATATTTCGCATGCAATTCAACATGTCTAACTTTAACAAAACTGAAAAGAAATTACGTCAACTTTTGATTGGGAAAATCATATATGAGGGTTACATCAACAACTCTTAGATAATATTTGGCCCGGTGGTGAGCACTCCTGATTTTCTCACAAGATGTTTTATATTCGTAACTCGCTAGGTAAACATTTTGAAGGTGGTAAAAAATGAGATGATCACAAGAATATGATAGCCGACCGAATGGACTAAGGCTTTGCCCAAGCTTTATTGGTTTAGAATTTGTCCATTGTTTAAGCTTACGTATCAAGTTATCTTGTACTCTATATATACAGAACATTATAAATAATAAAAGCAAATTATTTACATTATCTAATATGATATCATAGCTTTAAACACCCATCACCAAAAATACTCGACCTAATATTAACCATAACCCTAAATTTTCATCAAAAATTGTTGTGTCTATTGCTTTGGCAGTCGACATACACTTTAATACATCTTTATACCTTTGTATTTTGCTCTATAAAACATGATACATCTAATCGGTTATGGACATCAAATAAAACAAGAAAGTTAGAAAACCAAACTAACCAATCCTCATAACTTATCTACACTTTAATACATCCACCTTTATATTTTGCTCTTAAAAAAACTTGCAATAAATCTAATGGCCATGATTTCATCCACACCAAACTCATCTGTAAACATTGATTAAATTCATCATACTGTATATGTGTAGGAGGAAGATGGAGCGGTCATTAATTGTTCTTGATATCATTTATTGCTCTTTTTACAACTCAACAGAATAATTCTTGCAAGTTGCAACAGAACAACTAGTAGCTTCTTATTTGTATACTATTTTTTAAACAATATATACTTACAAAAACATTATTATTAATATTATTTATTATTACAGTTGTATATGTGTGTGTACAGTAATATATGCATAATAGAATAGAGAGTAAATTGCAAAAATCGTCCTTGTGGTTGGGCCAAATTGCACGTTTCATCCTTGTGGTTCATTAAGTGCAAAAATCGTCCTTATTTTGCACTGTTACGTGCACTTTTGGTCCTTCAAAAGTGAAATTTGGCAAACCACAAGGACGATTTTTGCAATGATGGAGGACCAAAAGTGCACGTAACAGTGCAAAATAAGAACGATCTTTGCAATTAATGAACCACAAGGAGGAAACGTGCAAATTGGCCAAACCACAAGGACGATTTTTGCAATTTACTCTAGAATAGAAATAGAGTATTATATAAGGTGATATGAGTACCCACAACAAGACCAACCATAGTTGGCCACATAGCTCAAAATTCAGATTCTGAGTGACTCTCCAATGGCAACGATCATCAACTACAACAAGCTCTCTCTCTTCATTTTACTCTTTGCTTCTTGTCTTGCCACCCTCATCACCTCCTCTCAAGGTTCTTGTTTCTTCTCTCTCTACTCTCTCTCTATCTATCTATCTCTAAATATATACATAAACACTTGTGTAATTGTGTATGCAATGTTATATATGTATGTAGACATGGATCTTGTGATAAGCTAGCAATCTTGAGAAACATGAGAAATTTAACATCATTATACAAAGTCGTGAATTAGCTATACTGATTCACAACTTTTTCAATTTTTCTATATACATGTATTGTTATTAAGCACAATTTCTCCTACTTCTCACGGATATTTAGCTTTTCATACGATTATTCTTACTCTATGTGTATGTTATGCATAGGCAGCTCTAAGGGTAGCCGGGGAGGCCAACCGGCTAGGGCCCGTTTTCGCGAGGGGCCCATTTTAAAAAAAAAAATCCAATATATATGTATTATATGTATTTTTTTAAATAGGTATTAAACATTTAAACTTGGGTCCAATTAAATTCCAATCTTATAACTAAATCTATAACCCATAATAAATTTATAAGCCCAATAAGGGGTCTAAGGGGCACATTTTTTAACGGCTCGGACAGGGCCCATAAATCCTCGGAGACGCCCCTTACTCTATGTATGTTATGCATAGAATAATTTGCAGCTTCTTTACATAAGCTCATTTTTATTTTTGGGGTTCTGGTTTTAGCTTAATTTAGTTGTAGTTTGTTTGGAAAGCTTCAATTTGGTACAAAAACTTGTATCTTTACTAGAAAATGATTTTATTGATTGATGTTCTTGTTTAGAACACAACACTATTCTAGGGTTTATTTTTTATCACCTTTTCTTCCCTTAAATCATTCTTGATTGTTCTTGTTAATAGGAACATGGTAAATTGTACATGCGTGAAATAAAGTGTCAACCTCTTTAATTATTAAACAACTCATTATATAGTAAAGGTATCAAACGTTTTTGGCTATGTGAGAATAGAACTTTCTAGCTTGGTGCAACTTTGTAAATGTATGTTAAAGTTTTTTAATAAACTTTTTGTCAATCTTGTGGCACAAAATGTTTGGGGTAGTTTAGATTAAAAGATTTATGATTGCCCAATTCGATGTCGCTGCTCAAACTGAACCACTAACAACTAACAAGCCGTTTATAAAACAAAAAAAAAATGATTTATGAGTGTTTGCTTTTACCTCATTTCATTTATGGGTTTTTCAAAAATGCAATCTTTTGGTATAAAAACTACAAAATCTTGTTACAAGGTCTAATTTAGTAAATTCATTTTCGCGATGTAGGTGATTACAAAACCTGGCAAACTCAATACCCGTTTATTCGACGATCAAGCACGTTCTCCTCACCATCACCACCATCATCCTCGTCGTCATCCAACCGGGTACAAAAGGGGTATGACTACATTGTTGTAGGAGGCGGCACAGCAGGGTGCCCATTAGCAGCCACATTATCCCAAGAATACAAAGTGTTGTTACTTGAAAGAGGTGGTGTCCCTTTTACTAATAGAAATGTGTCACTTTTGGCAAATTTCCATCTTACCCTTGCAGACCTTTCGGATACTTCTGCTTCTCAATACTTTGTGTCAAACGATGGTGTCTACAATTCAAGAGGTCGGGTTTTGGGTGGTGGTACTTCTATTAATGCCGGATTTTACACTCGAGCAAGCGCAAGGTATAAACTCTCTTAAGCTTCTTTGCCATTTATTTAGTCAATTGCCATGTCAGCTCTCTTTGGTGCCAAATCTTAATTACTACTTGATCATAGTCAACAATCTTTTTCAAACTGTATACTACCGAAATCGGAAGTGTTGATTTCTACATTAGCACATATACGGTAAAATGTTCTAATAAAAGGCCAAGTAGAAGAATTTAACCTAGAACATTAGCAATAGCATTTGATATGTTGCACAAGGTGCACACATTGCAAGCTGGCATGCCAAAAATAACTCTTGCCATAAGAATTGCAATAAATTTTTGTGTCGTTTGTCATAAAACATTATGAAAACTCTCGTGTTTAATTTATTTCGTTTTAGTAATACTACTTTTTCATGTTCGAGCCATTAACAACTTTATCATGAACAAATAAAAATACAACACGTCGCAAACATGAAACTTTGATGGTATTTCATGACGAAAACTCTAAATTCCTTACATGCATATATATATATAGGCTCCTTTCATATTATTTCCATAAATGTTATTGTGTGCATTGATATAACATACTTACATGTAAAATTGTAAACTATAAGAGTGTACATTTTTTTGTTGTTTGTAACATAACTTTAATTTATGGATCACTAACTATTTCACCCTCCATGCATTAATTTATATATACTGGCTTGTACCAATCCTATTAGTTTTCAATGTTTCAGAATTTACTCTTAGCTACATTAAGTCATTAATATCACTGATTTACCATTTACTTTTCACCAGTCTAGTACCACATTACAAAATCTGTCTTGGAAATAAAAAGAGTACTCGACATGTGATATGCTTCTCGACTCTTAATATATTAGTTTTCATTATGAAACATTTGTATAACCTAAAGTTTATACCAACTCTTACAGTAAACATAAGAGTTGATATAAACTTTCGGAGTTAGTTTTAATCAATAATACGTGCGATTTATTAGAGAAAAAAAAAAAAAAAAAAAAAAAAAAATCCATCAACAAAATACAAAAATTCATGGACACAAAGTATTGGAGTCACAAGGTTTTTCATCATGAGAATTCCTTTATAATCCTTAATAAAGGAATTATGGGCCACCCTCTTTCTTTTAGGTGAAGTGACTTTAAGACATACAAGTTCAAATTATATGTGCATTATATTGTTGATATGCTTTTAACAAAACTATGATTAGCATATAAATGTTGTTGGGTGCTATTTCTCCAACAAAGATGTGTTATGATATAGTTATGGATGTTACATGAAACTTATATGGTAATTAATAACTATATGTTTACATTATAGACGAGTATTTCAATATCGTATTCTTTATGTAAACGAGTAGTCAAATATCATCATGAAAAATGATGGGGTCGAAAAGCTAATGTTACTTGGTTCGTTTTCATTCAAAGTCATTGCTAGAAGAACAAAACACAACAATGTTATAGAAAAGTCACTGTATTAGATTTGGAAAATGATGTCTAGACCCTAAATGTCTCTCTCTCAACCTTGATTTGATTAGTTTACTTAATATGTCTTGATGTTTAATTTAATTCCAGATGTTATAGTTTTCATACTACTGAATATAAGACCTCAAAAACAAAGATGGGGCTTTTTAAAATCAAAACAAAAACTATTCAACATGTCACATTTTTGTGTCAAAATAAATGCTAGGGTGTGGTGACCTCTCCTACCTTATTTATTATGAGAAGTGGTGGTGTAGTAGGTTGCTGATCACAAGACAAATGAAACATTAACAGTAGCATGTGAGACAATGGTTATACATTTATTTTGGACCCACTTGTATGCACTTGGTTAAATACAATATACTCTAGAACGGAATCAGACACAATTTGACCATGTGTATTTACGAAAAATTATACAAAACGAGGGACACAAAATTTTTGGACCAGGTGCATTTAGGAAAAATCACATATGTGTCTCGGGACCCCCTGAGACCCACCCTGGTTCGATCCCTGATATACTAATAAGTTATTTAATTAACTTAATTAAGGTTTACATGATAAATTTATTTTGGTTTGTTTGTTTGGTTTTTGCAGCTATGTTAAGAGAGTGGGATGGGATGCAAAGTTGGTAAATGAATCATACCCATGGGTCGAGAAGCAAGTTGTGCACGAACCCATCTTCGAACCATGGCAAAGAGCAGTTCGTGATGGTCTTTTGGATGTTGGTGTTTCACCCAATAATGGGTTTACATATGACCATTTGTATGGTACAAAGGTCGGTGGGACTATTTTTGATAGATTTGGCCGTCGACACACTGCTGCTGAGTTACTAGCATCCGCAAACCCTAAGAACATCGATGTGCTGATTCATGCTAGAGCTCAAAAGATTGTTTTTGACACAACCGGTATGCTAACTTAACTCGTGTTGATGTTCATTTATTAAAAAAAAAAACAATCAAAAAAAAAAAAAAAAAAAAAAAAATAAAAAAAAAAAATCATTGTTATAAAGAAAAATAAAATGTAATGGTCTAAAAATTTTAAATACAGCGAAAAAGCCAAGGGCGGTAGGAGTGGTATTTAAAGACGAAAATGGGGCTGAACACGAGGCGTTTATATCTAAGAGGCAGGGAAGTGAGGTTATCGTAACGTGTGGAGCTATTGGTAGCCCACAACTACTATTGCTAAGCGGGATAGGACCAAAAGCTGATCTAGAGAAACTAAACATTTCAGTGGTGCACGATAACGAACTGGTTGGGAAAAATATGCAAGATAATCCCATGAACGCGATTTATGTTCCTTTTAAAAATCCAGTTAAACAATCACTTATTGAAACCGTCGGGATCACAAAATTGGGCGTTTACATTGAAGCTAGCAGTGGTTATGGTCAGACTAAGGACAATATTAGTTGCCACCATGGTATTGCTTCAGCTGAGGTTAGTGTGAAAAGAAAGCCTTCTAGCAACATATAACTATATATTTTTTCGTGGCTATTTCTGACTATGCATTATTTGTAACAGATTGGACAACTTTCAACGATTCCTCCAAAACAAAGAACACACGAAGCGATTGCAGCATACAAAAGAATTAAGAAGGATATCCCATATGAAGCATTTCATGGCGGTTTTATCTTGTCAAAGATTGCTCACCCAAAGTCTAAGGGGGAGCTCAAACTAATCGATACCAATGCCGACAACAATCCATCCGTCATATTCAACTATTTTAGTCACAAGGCAGATTTAAAGAGGTGTGTTCACGGCGTCCGAATCATGGAGAAACTCATAAGGACGAAACCTTTCCTCAATTTCACTCAGTGTGACCTCAAGACCGTCAACAAACTACTCAACATGAGTGTCACAGCAAATGTTAATTTAATACCTAGACACACAAACGACACAAAAAAACTTGAGCAGTTTTGTAAAGACACCGTGATCACCATCTGGCACTATCATGGCGGGTGCCATGTGGGCCAGGTAGTGAACACGGATTATGAGGTTATGGGTGTGCACAGACTTCGAGTCATTGACGGGTCCACTTTTGACCAATCCCCGGGCACTAATCCTCAAGCTACTGTTATGATGTTGGGCAGGTATTGTATAAGTTACTAATGTATTTAGTTCAAGTGCTTTTAAATTTTCAGAACTATAAATTGTTTTACAATGTGTGTATAACGCGCTGATATGGTGCAATGTAGGTACATGGGAGTGAAGATCTTGCGAGAAAGGTTAGGAAAAGCAAAAGGACTGCAAAGATAAAGCAGACTCATGTGTGGTACTTGACGATATATCGTGTGATGGTGATTTTCAGTATTTTTTGTTGAGACAAATTAATTAAGGAAGAAATTCTTCTAGCAATTCTTAGCGAGCGTGTAAAGAACTTAAAGCTTGCCCTACAAAGGGACTGGGAACTTTTAAGACTAAAAATTCTCGATTCCTATTGTAGTCTAAGTGTTCTTAATGTTTGGATTGTGTAAGTTTGTCGGGTTTGGTTCAATCTAATTTTATTTATTTCTTTAGCGAGGAAATGTTAATTGTCTATACATATTGATACAACATGAATGAATTGCCTATGCAAACTAAGAAATGGGAACTAAAACAAGACATCTGAGGCTACTTTCTCAAGAACTAAATATGTACCATATATGCTTAGTTAGACCAAACAAAAACTGTCGACATCGCAAAAAAAAATTATTAAACATAGAAACGAGAGATCGAAGATTGACTGGAGCTATATAGACAAATCATGGACTTGCCTCCCGTCAGAAGGTCACACGACAACCGGAGATCACGTGGAGTTGGTCCTTCGGGAAGAGGGCACCGGGTATGGGGCCAGGTTTCTCCGATATTTAAAACTAATGGAGAAAACAACACAGTAGGTATCACAATGTGTTATGGTCTCTTTAGGTGTAACCACAAGCTCGTTTTGTACCTTAGCTAACATATATTTGTAGCAAGCGTGGGTATGGCCCTAACCTGGTAATCAATTTGGTAAGTAGTTGCAACTCATTAATCAAGTTAAATAATGGTTGAAAATATGTATCTTGTTAATCAAATGGCCCCTACATTATGGTTATTGACTCGAGCTTTGTTGAGCAACTCGACACGAGCTAGCTTGTTCGCAACGAGCTTTATCAAGCACTGAGCCTGAGCTCGGGACTAGAAAATGAGCTTGAAATATATAACGAGTCGAGCTTATAAAAGATTGGATAGAGTAATTATCGAGCTTTTAAGCTATAGAAAAGTTTTTATGTGTATCATTTATTTTTTTAAGGTCTTACATGTTAATTCACATAAGTATTAATACTTAGTTTGTAATCTAAGGTTAATGTCATAAAATAGCAACGTACTTTATAGAATTTTTTATTTTGATAATTAATCTTTTTTTATCCACGTAAGTTATTATATTTTCATGTGTAAGTCATAATGGTTATTATCTTCAGAATTTTTCAACTGGTTGTCATGATAAACTTTCAAAATGTCTAAAATTTCATATGAAACTTTCAAAATGTCTAAAATTTCATATGTTATGCTCAAACATTGAAAAGTTTGATATTTTAACCGTGTGTTAAGAAAACGGAGCAAAAAAAAAAAAGAAATCATGATAATCGAAGATTTTTCTATTCTCCTAACGCGTCACCAAAAATTGGCGAGCATTTAAGTATAACTTATGTTTTGTTAGAGATTTTCACCTATTATGCCGATTATTCGTTATAAAAATCGAGAAAATAATAACCATTATGACTTACACATGAAAGTATAAGACCAAAATTAATCAAAAAGAAGTTTAATTACTAAATTAGATAATTACATAAAGTACGTTGCTATTTTATGACATTTAGAGCTGAGCTCGAGCTTCACTAAAAGCTCGCTAAGCTATCGCGCCAAGCTCGAATGAACATAATATCGTTTGCACTCCTAATCAATACACCTAAGTTTTACTGTAGTATAATAAATTGAGTTAAGTAGGTCTGATTAATGAAAACTTCGTCTTTTTTCAGTTTGATGTCAACAAAAATTAAGTAAATCAATACACTAGCTGCTAGCTTGAACTAATGGCTACTTATTAAATTCAAGTACTGTGCAAGGGCCAGAGTAATCTAGGTCTAATGTAGCATTTAGTCAAGTCTGGACCTGTAACTAATCAAGATAATATTATGGTCTTATTTTCTAGACACCAATAACTACTATCCCTTGTTAAAAGATAATATTGTTATGTATGGTTTTACGTTTTACACTCTTAAACATGTTTATGTTAAACAAGAACAACAGTTAAATGAAAGGTGATCATGAGCTAGTAGTCTACTCGTAGTATTTTGGCCCTATAAAAGTATTTGGATATTACCTAATGGTCTAAACGAGACAAGCCACTAGTCGTACGCTACTCATATTCGACTTGATAAGAGCTCGAAATGTTCCGAGTCTAAACAAGCCTCAGCTCGAGCCAAAGTATTTAACAAGCCTATCTCGAGTTTGTATAACAAACCGAGCTCGAACCGAACATGAGCTAGTAAAATATGTCACGAGCCAAAACTCAAGCTAAAATCACAAGACACAAAACTAGTCGAGCATAAGCTTGAACTTATTTTGACCAAGCTAAGCTCGCGCTGTAATAGGCTTGAATGTATGTACATTAATGTCGTACTACTCCATCCGTCCAATATTAATTCCTTGTCTCTTACTTAATACAGTAGTTAATACTTCGTATGGAAGAGTCTGATACATAAAACCTTATTAAAATTTCTTTAATCAAAAATAAAATTACTTAACTCATCTCAAATTAAACGTTTACCTTTCTATTTAGGTTTTCCCCAAAGTAAATGTCACTTTTAAATTTTAATCAATTAACATATTTTCCAATTGTCAAAATGAAATTTTATTTATGCACATTGTAATAGCCCAACTTCGTTACAGTGTGTTTAAATTAAAAGTTTATATTTAATATGAAATGGAAGAGTACAAACTTAAAGAAAAGTTCAAATAATTTGTCAAAAGATCATTTAAAAAAAAAATAAATAAACTCGAAAAGTACACGGTGTCATAACACACTCGCTTTACTTCACCTCTTTTAACGCCGCGATACACACGTTATGGCACTGGTACTCGGTGTTATGGCTTGAGGAAGAACCAAAGAAGACAAAGGTTTCGTTTTGCTTTCTCTTTTTTTATTTATTTATTTTGTTTTTTATTTTAATTTTTTAAACATGAGTATTTCACACTTAACCCTTATAATTTGAAAAGTTTGTATAGTTAGACTAAACGAGGTGTAAAGCCCCGCGCTTCGCCGCGGGATGTTTGAATACAAAATTATTGATTTCCGTTGCGACCCCCGCTAAGCGCAAGGGCGTAACTGTGTAACGGATTAATAACCCCAAGGACCAGCCGTTAGTAGGACTAACTATGTAACGGACATCTAACATGAAGGACCGATTACGTAAATTCTATGACATTGTTAGTCCCTAAGGGACCTATTTTGCACCGACAGGTAAACCTCAGGGACTGTTGTCGCATTTGAGTTGTTATTTAAATATATATAAAAAATTAAAAAAAATAAATAAATAAATAAAAATTAACGACCGTTAGTAGATAACGGCCGTTAACTAATGACCGTTAGTACTGTACATTCTACTGTTCATAAAGCCCTTAGCAAAAAAAGGATTGCCCCTAGCAATCCTGCAGGCATAGTTTATGCGTACAATGCAGTAGCTAATGCTTGTTGGGTGTGCCGCTAGCAGAAAATAGATTACCTCATAGCAACATTGCTAAATATACTTTAGAGTAATTACAGATGAAAATGCAAATTTGAAACAATCTATATGTAATTCTTATTTTTTTGTGTGATGTATTTTAATTTTAATAAATAATTAAAAAACTAGTTTATTTAAAGAAATTAAAATAGGGGTTCCCATATAAGTGCTTTTGCTTGAGTTACGAGGGAGAGTGATTTTGATTGTGTGAGTTAAAGAGTATGTACTTGTGTTAAAGTAGAAAGGCTAATGTGATATGACGTGACACCAAAAGTTAGTTTGACTTAAGAGGTGTTCTAATACTTAAGTCTTTTGTTAAAAGAGTTTGCTAAAATCACAAAATGCTCAAAAAAAATATCTACAAAGGTTGTGTTTGGTGCGGGCCTTGTAAAGACTTATGAAGGATTGAACTTTTAAAATAAGCTAGCTTATATAATAAGGTTTGTTTGTTACACAGGCTTATTGTGAAAAACTAGAAGGGGGGGGGGGGTTGAATAGTTTTACGTCTTTTTAATTTTATTTTGAAAACTTTGTTTACTTTTAAAAACTTATATTCGAATTTATGTGAACTCAACTCTTGAACAATATGAACAAATATAAGTAAATCTAAATAAACAATGCAAGTAAAGTAATGAAATGAAATGAAAGATAGAGATGGAAAGATCTAACCGCGAGACAAAAGATTTATAGTGGTTCGGCTACAAGGACACCTTCCTTGCCCTACTCCACTCCCCGAGCACCTAACTCGAGAGTTTTCTTCACTATGTCAACAAGCTCCCTTATGGCGGAGAAAACCTTACACAACTTTTGCTTACACCGGTTTAACGACACAAAGCTAGATGTCGGGTTCTAATCGTAGCTAGAACCAATCTCACAACTTCTACACAACTTCTTCACAACGGCTTCACGACTTCTTCACAACTTCTTCACAACTTATTCACAACGGCTTCACGACTTCTTCACAACTTCTTCACGACTTATTCACAACTTCTTCACACCGGCTTTACAACTACTTCACAACCTAGCACTACTTATGTACTCTTCTACTTCTTTACACCTTCACTACTTACACACCTTAACTTCTTCACAACTTCACTACTTACACACTAATCTAGCCTAAGCAATTATGCTCACACCTATCTAACAAATATACACAACTTATACAAAAATGAATGAATGATTATACAAACAACTTAGGTAGCAAGATGATACTAAGTTGCAATACTTCTTCTCTAGTTGTTGAAGGAGTATTCTTCTTTTGCACTTGAATGGTAGAAGCTTGGATCACTTGGAAATCAATGCTTAAGAATATATGATCAAAGGATTTAGAAAGGATTTGGAAGGATAAGAAGAGATTTAGAACAGAAGGTTTGGGGTGCAAAAGGTGAGGAAAAAGTCCAGAGATGAACCAGTATTTATAGGCAAATGTGAGGAGCTAGAGGAGCGGGGCGGTCCCCTTAAATAGGTGGCCGGCCCCCTTAAAATTAAGGGGACCGCCTAGTAAAATTAAGGGGGCCGCCCATCTGAACGTTGCTCAGATTTATCTTTTTGTGGGGAAGGTTTTTCTGAAACATTTTTTCCATTTTTGGTTGAAAATTTGAATTCATAAATTTATAATGGATTAAACATTTTTATTTAATACCAAAAATGATTTTCTAAAAGATATAAAATGTTTGTGTCATTTTATAAAAAATCAAGTGATTAAGAAAATGTTCCTTTGATCATATAATGCATTAGGCATTTGTTTATTCATACCTTAAGTGATTAAGTTGTAGAAATGAATATTTACAACTAAATACTTGTTTATTTAATAAGTTTATGTTTAATGAGTTTACATTTTGTGATTATCAAAACATATAGATATCAAGAAGTATTAATAATGTTTTTAGGCATTATTTATATCAACACTTATAGAATCTTTTATAGTCATAAGCCTCAATAAGCCAAGCTAGTTGAAACGGGTCTTATAGTTAGTCAAATTATTTAAATACTCTTCAAAATATAATGTATTATCACTCAAAAACTGAAAATATATTTTAATTTCTTTTTCATTCCTGAATCTAATTTGATGTATTGTTATCAGTGCTGCAAAAATCGGCCTATGCGGCCGATTAATCGACCATTAATGGCTAGGAGGGAATTAACCGCTCCGATTTTCACTAATCTGCCTTATCAGTTTGGTCAAAAATTGGTCAACACACCGATTAATCGGATAAAAATCGGCTAAATCATGCATAAATCGGCCAACTCAGTTACGGATAGAAATGGGCCAAATTAGGTATAAATGAGCCAAATCGGAAAAAAATCAGCTAGATCGGCCAAATCGAGCATATAGATTCAAATTTTTATAATTTTATATATAAAAAATTCAACGATTAGTCCCCGCCTAACCGATTATTTGCTAGGCGGTACCCGACCGCCAATCTACCGCCTACCGGTTTTTGCATCACTTATTTTTATATGACTTTACATTAATATCTTCAACTCCAACTAATTCACTAAGCAACTCTATAAAAATATAAGTTTTAGCTTCCAGCTTATGTTATTGATGCGTGGTTTTGCAACCTTACAACAGGTTTTACCTCTCGAGGGATCTTAAGAGGCTTACACCCCCACCAGGCAGTGTACCTGACCGATGTAGTATAGTGTAGTGGTAAGTACGGGGGATTGATCGTTCTCCACAGGGAATAGTGTTCGTTAGGTATGAAAAACTATTCTAATAGGTCTAAGGGTGAGGGAAGATTCTTTTTTGTATTTTTTATATTTTTATGAAAGCAAGTAAAATCTCGGGTTTGAAAGAGTGGGCGGAATTAGTTGCTAGTCAACTAACCCAAATAACTACAAATGCAAATAAAATAAAATAACTGAAAATGAAAAGGTGGTAAAACTTATGTGGAGAGAAATGTGTTTACTTAGATTTCCTTACTCCCTAACTATCTTTTACCGGTTGATTAGTGTGTATTAATCGCGTGGATGACGGGTGTATTCCTTAATACCAATTGTGGGGTGGCGTACGTACTTCCCCAACTCTACAAGCTCCTACTTCACTCCTATGTCGAGCCGGCTAGGAAGCTCCTAACATGGGATCACTAGAATTCGCTTGTGCATTAAATACAACCATAAAAACCTTAGTACGCATTGGTTCATGTTTCTTAAGACGTTCAAGCAAGTTACCGAATAGGAAGTTAGCCAGTTTTCTTAAGCCTAACATAGAGGAACAATCATCCAATACAACTAATAACACACTAATAACCAATAATCAATAGCTAGGTTTCATTAGATCTAAGCAAACACAAAGAAAACCTAGCCTAGCATGTTAAACAAAAGACAAGAACAAGATAGAATCAAACAACACGTAGACATATTGAATGATTAATTGATAACTTATCTTCAATGTAACATGGAAGATCTCAAGGCAAAAAGCCTTGAAAAAGCTGCTAAAATCGTCTTAGGGTTCTTACACACAAAGTTCCACAATAAGTTCCACACTAATGACAAAAAATTGCAAAACTATATATAGACTTTCAGATCTGACGGCGTCACGTTATGGAGTGTGACGCCGTCACCTCGCCGCTTTTAGGGTTCCCGGATGGCCTTCTTGACGCCGTCCCTCTTTAGCTCTCCAAAATCCGTTCTGGCTTATCAAGGCTTGACGCCGTCAGAATTAGGCGTGACGCCATCCCGCTTTAACTTATACCGTGACGACCTTGATCATATTAAAGGGTGACGCCGTCAGAATTCCCATGCAAATTTCTCTGGCTTATCATGAGTAATTTTCACATCCACCACTTTTGCCAAGCCATGACGCCGTCTGGGGATATTCCTGACGCCGTCAAAGGTACTTTTTAGCATAAATTTGAGACTTTGTCGTTTTCTTCACTTTTTTGCTCCAAAAATGTCCAAAATGCTTCCTTTTCCAGATTTCTTCTCCAAAGTACCTAAAATGACAAAAGGAACGATTTAGGGCAATATTTGATCAAATAAATACGATTTAGGGCTTAAATGACCCCCTAAAAGCGGTACACTTTTCGCTTCATCAAATACCCTTACACTTGAGATTTGCTTGTCCTCAAGCAAATGCGCTTTTATTCTAATCAAAATACAAGTTAGGGGTCATTTAACGCTAATATAAAAGTAATTACAACAAATAATCGTTCCACTTTAATCATAATAAGTACGGAGATTACAAACTAGCACCTCACAAGTAGTGTTTAGATACTCACATCTCTCAAGTGTCATCAAAATAAATCTCATAAATGAAAACGGATAATATCTCTCACTACCTGTCATAGCAAATAGATTACCATAGGCTTGGGAAAGGATCAAAAACCTCCTCCACTAGGCGTAAGCACCTAAGATAAACTATCAAAGAGGGCTTTTACATGGGTTATAACGTTAGGTGTAGGGAAAAGGAAAACACGGTTTTGTTGGATAAGGGATATTTTACTGGTGGCGAGTTAAAGATCTTGGTTGATTACATGTACTATACAATGTTGCTAAGCCAAGACTCGACTCGATCTTAAGCTAAAAACAAAATAACAAAAACATAAAACAAACATAAAATAAAACGGGATGGTAGTCCGTATGTTTTTTCTACTTTTCTTTTTCTCATTTTTTTGTATTTTTCTTGATTTTTTTTTTTTTTTTTTTTTTTTGACATACACTCTTGCCCTACCATCCAAAATAATACATCATAGGAGCGTTGCATTCCCCTTACACTTGAACTTTTACATAACTTTACAAATAACTATTCTAATGACTCGAATTAAGATAATTGAAACACTTGGAGTACTTTTTAAAATATTTAGCACATATGGGGGTAATAATGTTGTTCTTCCCCATTACTCCATTACACTAGTACTTTACCCATGAGTCTCAATCGTCCCAAAACAATATGTACAAGGATATGACTCGACTTAGCAACCATGTAATCAACTAGATAATTAACTTGGGTTTAAACAAATGCTGTCACAATAATGCACTAAAGATGAGTGCACACAAGGTAGGCTAAGGCGATTTGGGTGTACATTTAAGTGGGGTGTAAACAAATTCTTCCTTTAAGTAAAATGCTTAAAGGTCGAAACGAAAAGATAGGCTCTGAGGGGTGTACTAGGGGTATCGTGTACTAAAAATGAGTACAACGCAAAGGGTGTGGGAGAATTACTTGACCAATGTAGCCAAAGTAATTATAACAAAAAACACAGGTGTAAAAACAATAGGTTAATCCTAATGCCTCTTATCATGTAGTAAATCTAACTACACGAATGTAGTCTCACTTGTGGCCTCGGAATGGTCCTAACGCAAGTTCTAGAATCTAAGTGCTACCGGTACACACATCATAGCATAAATGCTTTTCCTACCAATTCTAGGGGCGAACCTCACATATTTGGGGGTGGAAAATTTTTTTAGTGGTACGGTTTTTTTTTGCTAGTCATATAACTCCTATCCATGAGACGCTCATTAAGATCAAAGTTTCACTCCTATATGTTGTAAAAAAATTTAACTTTGGCGCTAAAATTACCCTAACAGGTGTTTCTGTTAGTTTTATTACACATCTACTATTAAACAAACAAAAATCAAGCGTAATAGCATTCTCTAATCGTACTTTTACCCCCCCCCCCTTACACTTAAGATGAACATTGTCCCCAATGTTCAAATAACAAGATGTAAAAGCAATAAGGTATTAGAATGAAATCAAATACTCCCCTGATTCGCTCGGTGGATAATGTGGTAACACGGTTAGATCTTCTTCCAAAGTAATGTTGAAGCTCCATGACTAATGCATCGCCATAAGCTTGATCCAACAAACATTTCCTTGTCCAAAATAACCTGTTAAACCTGAGAAAACAAACACGAAAACCTGCATAACATCGGCGGGATAAACTCTATATATAAGGATATAATGCTTGTGGAATGATAATTTTGCAGATTCCTAGAGATTATAAGTTAGAGATTTAATAAAAACTTTTTATGAAAACAAAACTTTCAAAAATTTTCAGAAAATTAAACCTGACGCCGTCAGAAATGATCTGACAGAATTCTCATGTTAAGTTTCCGGAAAAATTTTGGAAAAACCTATACCTTACTTCCTGGAAATCCTGCAAAACATCATTATGACTCGATACAAGCATTTGACTCAAACAAATACTAATATGTATGTCAATTTAATATTATTACGATTCATGTTCATTTGTGTTCTAATAAACGATTTAGATTTCCCTTACACTTAACTTTTGCAAAATACCTTTATATGTAGTTAAGACGAAGTTAAAAACAAAATAAAGCATTTTCACAATTTAGTTTTGAACATGAATCAATAATAATAAAATTCAAACACACATACGGAAACAAATAAAATCAAACAAACAAAGAAATAAACACACAAAGCAAATAAAGCTTGGGTTGCCTCCCAAGAAGCGCTTTTCTTTATTAACGAGTCTTGTAGCTAGACTCAAAGTCCTTCTACCCTATGTAAGTGATTTCGTCATCGAGGACGTCTTTCGGGTTAAGCTTGGATTGAAGTTTCCTATTGGTCCGCTTAGTACAATATGTCTTTTCAAACTTCTCTCCATCCGGGTCATACAATGTCATCTTAATATGCCATGACCCATCTCCATCTTTGGGTGGTTTGTCCCAATCCCACTTATGATCATCTTCCTCACGAGTCCACTTATTCATTCCTAGGTTAATTGGCAAAACTCCTAGGAAATCAATCATCCTCCTAAAAACTAGAGGGTCTTCAAACGGATCCAATTCGGTGTCCCTAGCCAAGAGTTGCTCTACCGTATGTGTTTGGTTAACAAAGTCCTCTTCTAGGTAAAATGGGCGTTGGGGTCCTATGAAGTCTCTATCGATCCAAGGTCCATATCTAGATGGTCTCCTATTTAATTCTAACCAATGGGGTGTTGGTTCATCACTAGTATCATAGGCATGTTTCTTCACATCATAGACTGACCAAGTATCTCCTTCTCCTACCGCTATCTTAGATTCCTTACAATCAATCATAGCACTAGCGGTCGCCAAAAATCCTCTACCTATCAACAAAGGGCATGTAGGGTCGCTAACCATATCAAGGACGTGGAAATCGGCTAAAATGGTTAGTTTTCCTATGTGTACTAACATGTCCTTGACTACTCCAACCGGGTAAGCAACACTACCATCCGCTAAGCCTATTATCACCTCGGTTTCTTCAAGTTTCCCTGGTTTTAGAGAGGTGTAGAGAGGTAACAGAAGTAGGTTAAGGCTTGATCCAAGATCGGCTAATGTGTCATAAGCCTCCGAATTACCGATCTTGCAAGGTAGAACAAATAAGCCCGGATCATCTAATTTCTTAGGTAGCTTGTTTTGAACGAAGGCGGTCCCTTTTTCGCCTAATTTGAGCTTCTTATCATCCAACACATCAATAACCGGACTTTCAAGGTGGAGCTCCTTGAATTCATTGTCAAGGTTTTGAGTGGGAGGTGTTTCAACTATGTTGTTGACCAATTTGGATGTCATAATTTCTTGGTCATTTGGAACGACTTGGGTTTGTTTGAAACACGAGCTCATGGAAATGACCGAATAATATTGTGGACAAGAACTAGGAGACGAAACCGATGAAATGGCGTTGACGTTTAGTTTCGGGTTCTTGACCGTGTTGCTAGGGAGTGCTCCCATTTCTCGGTCATTGAGGGCTTTCAACAAAGTGTCAATCTTATTGGTCATCTCGCTTTGTTTTTGTTTGAAATCGGCTTCAAACTTGGCCAAACGAGCGTCTTGAGATGCCATAAATTGGGACATCAATCCTTCAAAGTTATTGGTACTACCATTGCCGGAAGGATTGTTGTTGAAAGTACGGTTCGAGTTGGAACCGCTTGATTGGAAACGATTAGGTGGGTTGGAAGAATTGGTTTGTTGTGCGTTTTGGTTTTGTTTCCACCTAAGGTTCGGGTGATTTTTCCATGAGGGGTTGTTTGAATCACCGTAGGGGTTTGGCTCGGGTTTGAAAGTGTACCACTTGTCTCCCGCTCCGTCGGTACGCGAGGATGCGTAGTCCGCAAAAGCTTGTTCGGGGAGTTCCATGCAATCATGAGTGTCGTGGGGACCACTACATAATTCACATGAAGAAGTGATTTTGTTCACTTGGCTGGAAGGTTTAGGAGCCTCGTAGGATCTCATCAGAAACTTGACTTGGTCTTCAAGTTCTATGATCCTACGGTCGGAAGTGCTTGAATTGTTCGAAGGCAAAGATATTGCCTTGACCGTTTTATTCAAATCACGGGGATCACTCCAACTTTCGTTGTCATAAAGAGCAAGATCCTCTAGGAGAGCCCATGATTGTTCCGCACTTAGATCACGTAGCTTACCACCGGCCGATTGGTCAATGGTTTGCCTCGTGGAGAGATTGATATGGTCATAGAAGATTTGGACTTGGAGCCAAAGTTCTATGCCATGGTGAGGGACTTTTTGGAGTAAGTCCTTGAATCGAGTCCATGCCTCGTAGAGGGTTTCGCCTTGACGTTGTTGGAACATCAAGATATCATTCCTTAGCTTGGTAGTTCTTCCCGGTGGGAAAAACTGAGCAAGGAAACGAGTGGTGAGATCATCCCAAGAGGTGATGGATCCTGCGGGTAGACGCTCTAGCCATTGACTAGCTTGGTCCCGCAGAGAGAATTGAAAGAGACGCAGTCGGGTCGTCTCTCGAGTGGCAACATCAAGGTCTATAGAATCAACGATTTTGAGAAAGTCCTTGAGATGTTGATTAGGATCTTCAGAACGAAGTCCATGGAATGCGCATCCGCTTTGCACCAACCGGATGGTGTCGGATCGCAAGGGTGTGACATTGGCTCCTTGAGTGAGCTCAATGGTGTTTCGATAGCCATGGTGGCTAGGACGGGAGTAGTCTCCTAAAGTACGGGCTCTAGGAGGTGGTGGTGGTTGTTGTGGTGGTGGGTTGTTGGGATTAAGGATATTACCATCTTCCATGATGTCGAATGGTAATGGTTACGAACAAAGAAACGAAGAAAATAGATAGACTAAAGAAAACCTAGAAAAAGAAAATAAAAATCTCACTAGAAAGGAATCTAGTGAGTAGACCTATAAAATAAAAAATTCAACCTAAACAATAACTATTCCCCGGCAGCGGCGCCAAAAACTTGATGCGTGGTTTTGCAACCTTACAACATGTTTTACCTCTCGAGGGATCTCAAGAGGCTTACAACCCCACCAGGCAGTGTACCTGACCGATGTAGTATAGTGTAGTGGTAAGTACGGGGGATTGATCGTTCTCCACAGGGAATAGTGTTCGTTAGGTATGAAAAACTATTCTAATAGGTCTAAGGGTGAGGGAAGATTCTTTTTTGTATTTTTTATATTTTTATGAAAGCAAGTAAAATCTCGGGTTTGAAAGAGTGGGCGGAATTAGTTGCTAGTCAACTAACCCAAATAACTACAAATGCAAATAAAATAAAATAACTGAAAATGAAAAGGTGGTAAAACTTATGTGGAGAGAAATGTGTTTACTTAGATTTCCTTACTCCCTAACTATCTTTTACCGGTTGATTAGTGTGTATTAATCGCGTGGATGACGGGTGTATTCCTTAATACCAATTGTGGGGTGGCGTACGTACTTCCCCAACTCTACAAGCTCCTACTTCACTCCTATGTCGAGCCGGCTAGGAAGCTCCTAACATGGGATCACTAGAATTCGCTTGTGCATTAAATACAACCATAAAAACCTTAGTACGCATTGGTTCATGTTTCTTAAGACGTTCAAGCAAGTTACCGAATAGGAAGTTAGCCAGTTTTCTTAAGCCTAACATAGATGAACAATCATCCAATACAACTAATAACACACTAATAACCAATAATCAATAGCTAGGTTTCATTAGATCTAGCAACACAAAGAAAACTAGCCTAGCATGTTAAACAAAAGACAAGAACAAGATAGAATCAAACAACACATAGACATATTGAATGATTAATTGATAACTTATCTTCAATGTAACATGGAAGATCTCAAGGCAAAAAGCCTTGAAAAGCTGCTAAAATCGTCTTAAGGTCTTACACACAAAGAAATAGTACATAAACAAAAACAGAAACAAATAGATTTCAACACAACTAATGATCAAACAATTGCAAAACTATTATTAGCTCTTCATGACATGCTGACGCCGTCTACGCTCACGTTTTGGAGTGTGACGCCGTCACCTCGCCGCTTTTAGGGTTCCCGGATGGCCTTCTTGACGCCGTCCCTCTTTAGCTCTCCAAAATCCGTTCTGGCTTATCAAGGCTTGACGCCGTCAGAATTAGGCGTGACGCCGTCCCGCTTTAACTTATACCGTGACGACCTTGATCATATTAAAGGGTGACGCCGTCAGAATTCCCATGCAAATTTCTCTGGCTTATCATGAGTAATTTTCACATCCACCACTTTTGCCAAGCCATGACGCCGTCTGGGGATATTCCTGACGCCGTCAAAGGTACTTTTTAGCATAAATTTGAGACTTTGTCGTTTTCTTCACTTTTTTGCTCCAAAAACGTCCAAAATGCTTCCTTTTCCAGATTTCTTCTCCAAAGTACCTAAAATGACAAAAGGAACGATTTAGGGCAATATTTGATCAAATAAATACGATTTAGGGCTTAAATGACCCCCTAAAAGCGGTACACTTTTCGCTTCATCAGTTATGATCAAGAAACATGTTCAGGAGGTCGGGAGAACTCAAAATAAAGGTTAAACATGGTAAGATTAGATTAAAGAATGGGGGAAGGTGTGTGTGTTTTCTAGAGAGAGAAAGTAAAACCACACACACCTCCAAGTGATACAATATGAATTCCCACCCTCCTAGTTGAGACTAGGAGGGTATTTATACTAAAATACAATCTAATATTTGACCTATTGGCAAGACTAGCCCTTGTACTTAATAACTATGCAATTCTCGAGTATAACAAAACTTTAAAAGGCTAACAATCTCTCCCCAAAGTGATGTTATACGGGAATTGCTTACAATGTTCCCTACAAGTAAAATATAAAACCATAAGCGCAGAGAATGGTCTTCAAACTTCATTACTTCGTTCAGCTTGCAGAATCTTCTCAGCTTTCATTTCTTTACTTGCAGAAGAACTATGTGAGCAAATCTAATTAGGGTTTAATTCTGGGTGCCCTGAGTGCTCTCCCCTAATTAGTGCTCTCCCCCAAACTGACAACCATACTTGTAAGTGCCCTAAGTGCCCTGCTGTTCGGGGGAATAGAGTATCAACATCTTCATCTCAACAAATGCATCCAAGTTGTTTTTTCCCAGGAGAGATCAGCTCGTACATTTCTCTCCCCAGTTATTGTAATAATCAAGAAACATGTTCAGGATGTCGGGGGAACTCAAAATAAAGGTTAAACATGGTATTATTAGGTTAAAAGAATGGGGGAGGTGTGTGTGTTTTCTAGAGAGAGAAAGTGAAAAAACCACACACACCTCCAAAGATACAATGAATTCCCTAACCCTCCTAGACAACTAGGAGGGGTATTTATACAAAGATCTAGCCTAACTTTCCACTATTGGCTAAACTAGTCCCTGTACTTAATTACTATGCAATTCCCGAGTATAACATAACTTTAAAGGCTAACAATCTCTCCCTAAAGTGATGTTATATGGGAATTGCTTACAATGTTCCCTACAAGTAATCTTAAATACAAAACATAAGCACAGCAGCTCCGAGAATAGTCTTCAAACTTCATTACTTAGTTCTGCTTGCAGAATCTTCTCAGCTGCCTTTTCTTTACTTGCAGAAGAACAATGTGAGCAAATCTAATTAGGGTAAGGATATTGGTGATTAAATCTAACTTCTCACTCTCCCCTAATTAATGCTCTCCCCCAAACTGACAATCTTTCTGATGAATGCCCTGAATTCTGAAGAATTCTTTTGATAAATGAATGCCCTGAATTCTGAAGAAGTGTTTTGATAACTAAATGCATCCCGTCTTTAGTCTTCTAACACGCAGCGGATACCGTCTTTAACCTTCAAACACGCAGCGGAAAATGTAGAACAGACTATAGACTCGACCTTCTTCATGATTATCCGTTCGGGGGAATAGATTATCAACATCTTCATCTCAACAAGTGCATCCCAGTTATTTTTCCCATAAGAGATCAGCCCGTACATTTCTCTCCCCTGCTGGTTACGATTCATCGGAATCAGCATATCGCCTCTTGTCCACCTGAGTACGTGAAGTATCAACTGGAAGCCCTTTATCAGAGATCATATCAGCCCGTGAGAAGATGTAGATAAACCCAATCTACTAATAATACCATTTGAAATGTCTAACTCTTTATCAACCCCCTGTTATCAAAATCCAACCAGCTAGTAAATGACCACTGTATGGAGACAACCCAATATGACCAATCTGAGAATGAAGTAAACACCCCTTAGATCTGTGACTTAATCTTGTACGAAAGTGTGACTAAGAACCTATACTGAGCACTACAACGTAACTCCTTAAAGCATAGGTCGTTTCATATACCCATCCATCCTTCCTTAACTGTATATGAACCTCTATTGAATTATCCACATCTTTGTATGACACTGAGTACTACAACGTATCTCCTTTAAGTGATAGTTAACTAGGTATTCGTCCATCCACCCCTTGACCTATGAAAACTAGATAACCCAAGACTTAATCACTATACCCATGAGTGCCCAAACAAGTATCTCTGAAAGTCGTGCATCCATCCAACCTCTATACTTTGAGATAAATAAGTACACATGCCCGTGAAATGAAACTTTAAACCCAGATTAGCAATATCGTACAAAAACTCCGTAGTCACAAAAAAACCGATACTAGCCGTTGTCATTTGATTGAGAATCTTGATCAGGATCTTTTAAGCTATACGTGGTGTTTTGAGGATGTAGGCCAATAATATTTTTGTGATTTTGGTGTGGTGCGAGGTTGAGATATGCCTTATTTTCAATTCTAAACATGCTAGGAAAATTTGAGTTTAAGAAATTTTTACGCCAAATTTTGCCGAAAAATTCGAATTTTGACCTAAAAATTTGAATTTTAGGCCAAAATTTTCACCATTGCACCATAATTTGAATTTAGCTTAAAAATTGACCGATTAGTCACTCCTCGAAATTAAATTTTACTCAACTTTTCCCGCCAAAAAACTCTTTTTTTTTTTTTTGGCATAGTCGATTATCTCACAAACTTGGTTATCTTAGTAACTTGAGCAACCCTAGTACCTCGATCAAACCAAGAAACTCGACTAACTAGAAAGTTGATGAAGAAACTCGACTATGTTTCCCAGAAACTCGACTAAGTCAGCTTAGAATCTCGATCAACTGAGGCAGAAACTCGATTATCCTTGTTACTCGATCAACCTAGTTACTTGATCAACCTAGTTACTCGATCAACCTAGTTACTCGATCAAGTTAGTTACTCGATTATCCAAGTTACTCGATCAAGGTAGTTACTCGACTATCCAAGTTACTCGATCAAGTGAGATATAAGCTCGATCAGTCTAGTTACACGATCAATCTAGTTACTCGATGAAGCTAGTTAGTTGATCAATCTAGTTACTTGATCAAGGAAACTCGACTAGATCATCTAACTCGATGACTAGCCAGAAACTCGACTAACCTAGCAGCAGAAGCTCGACTAACCTAAACTGATGAACAGTACCGCCCCAAAAATCACTTTTTCACCTCAAAACCCCACGATTCGCCCCTGGTTAGCTCTGATGCCAATTGTAATGATCAAGAAACGTGTTCAGGAGGTCGGGAGAACTCAAAATAAAGGTTAAACATGGTATTATTAGCTTAAAGAATGGGGGAAGGTGTGTGTGTTTTCTAGAGAGAGAAAGTGAAATCACACACACCTTCAAGTGATACAATATGAATTCCCACCCTCCTAGTTGAGACTAGGAGGGTATTTATACTAAAATACAATCTAATCTTTGACCTATTGGCAAGACTAGCCCTTGTACTTAATAACTATGCAATTCCCGAGTATAACAAAACTTTAAAGGCTAACAGCTTATAATATAACCTCCAACCCCAACTTCAAATCCAGCCCATTTCGCCAAACATACCTAAAATGAGTCTGCTAAATGAAGCAAAATTTATTAAAAGGAATGGAGAGCAGGGTTGAGCATAATAAACCGCGGACCGGACTAAACCGAGATACATGACCGAACCGAACCGGTCTTATGCAAAACCGACCATTATGCTTTGTTAGATCGAACCAACGAATCGAATCGAACCGGACCTAGACCAAACATTTCATTCCGGTGCTCGGTCCGATGTTTTGAGTGAAATCAGTCTTTGGTTCAATCCGGTCATGGACCTTGATCATCCCTAGTAGTTTACTAAGGGGGTGTTTCTTTTTACCTTAATCCCTCTTAAGACCATCCATAGTGAGGCGCCATAGCCCCAAATTTTTGCCCTATAGCGCCCGAAACACGCCCCAGCCCCACAATCGAGGGGCACTATTGCCAAAAAAAAAATTGAGCGTGGTCTGCTTAGCGCCTGCGCCCCATGTTGGTATCCAAAAACTAGCCGTTTGCAACGGCTATCTTACCTCTTTTTTTATCTTTTTTTCTTTTTTTTTAAAAAATTCAATACACTCTTTTTTTTTCTATATAAAAACCACCTCAAACATCATTTTTTATACGCATTCTTTCAATTATCTCCATCTTTTACAATAATATTATCACTATGAATCCCAACCGTCCAACCCGCCCACAAAATTATACCAACCCCGGTTACGTTCCTCCTCGTCGTGTTAACGAGTTTTCAAACCAAGAACTTCTCGATGTCATCTCGCATTTGCCACCGAACATGCAACCGCAAATGGGGTTTCAAAATTTTGGTTACGGTAACCAAAATTACTGGTTCAACGCGTACAACCAACAAAACACCTCTCAACATTTCTCCTCTCAAAACTTCGCGTCTCAACAATTTCAACCGCAACAATTCCCGTCTCAACATGGGCCGGTTGATGTCAAAGATTACGAGACGGTCCCTGAGACTCCTCCAAGTGTTACGAAGGGTAAGAAAGCCGCCGTCGAACCGTCTCAACCAAAAAAGCGGTCGCACAAAAAGAAACCCGCGAACGAGCCGAGAGCCTCGACCAAGCGTACGCCTTGAACCGAGCACGAGGAAATGTGTTTGGCTCGTGCATGGATAGAAATTGCCACGGATGCTAACGCCGGTAAGTTTTTTTTTTTTTTTTTTTTATTATGTTCGGATATTTTTTTTAATTATTATGTTCTGGTTTTTTTTTTTAATTATTATGTTCGATTTTTTTTTTTTAATTATTATGTTCGAATTTTTTTTTTAAATTATTATGTTCGGATTTTATTTTTTTTAATTATTAAGTTCGAATTTTTTTTTTAGTTACTAACTTTTTTTTTTTTTTTTTTTTTTGTATTGTTTAGCGGATTAATAACGGGGACACGTATTTTGGAATCGGGTTCGAGAAGCTTTTTTTTTCCGCCATGGAAGTTGGACCCGATTACCGTACGCCAGACATGGTTTCGGGCAAGTGGACCGAAATGAACAATCGGTGTCAATTTTTCAATACTTGCTACAACCGGAAAAAGAATGTCGTACCAAGCAGTGAGAGTTTGTTGGAATGGCCGTACCACACCGCTTGCAAGGAATACAAACAAGTCAAGTCTCATCCATTCCAATTGAAGGAAGTATGGGAGTATCTCCACACCCATCAAAAATAGCTAGAACAAACCCCTTTGGAAGTTCGTACAACGAGACCGTCAAAACGGTCCAAAAGTGAATCATCATCCGCCCCCGAACACGATAGCCAATCGTCCGATGCCCACACGTTCATCAACTTAAACGAGCTTGTGGAAGAAGTGGAACTTGTCGTTGAGGTGCCAAGGCCCTCGGGTAGGCGAAGTGGCAAAGGAAAAGGGGTTTCCTCGTCCTCGTCCGCGGCCACCGACAACAACGCGTTGAGCCAAATTGCGGCTCAACTTGCGAGGATAGGGGATGAGGCGGAGCGTCGTCGTGCGCTTAAAGAAAAAAGATACAACGACCTCCAAACAATTATCAAAAGGAAAGATTTGGAACAATTGGAACGAAGTACCGATGGGCTAGACCCCGTGGCAAAAGAAATTAACGAACAACTCAACGAAGAAATCCGCCGAAAATATCGTGACGCTTAGTTTTTATTTAAATGTGTTGTCGTTTTTTTTTTTATTTATGTCGTTTTTTTTAATAATGTTTGTCGTTTTTTTTTTCTAATTATGTAACGTTTTATGTTTTATTTTAATGAAATTGTCTTTTTTTTTAATATTATTTAGTTTTATTAATTAGTTTTAGTGATTAAAAAAAATAAAAAATAAATAAATTAGAGGGTGTCACATGGCGCAATATGCCCTTACTACAACTACACCACTTTTTCTACCAAGCCCCAACATGGCCCACACTGTCACATGGCGCAAAACGCCCCATACTCTCTTACACACCACTACACATAGTCTAATGGATATAAATGTGGTCCAAAAATACGTATTACTCCCTCCATCCCATATTTATTATTCATGTTTTTTTTTTAAGATGTATCAAATTAATTGTCCACTTCTATAAATAGATAGGGAATATAAATCAAGTTTACCATATTACCCTCGCTTGACTTTATTATTACAAACTTTAAAGAAGTTATAAATTAATTAGTTAAGGGTAAAACTGTTATTTTGCAAAAAGTATGAGAGACAAAGCTGTAATTAAGATGTTTTTTCTTAAACTGTATGTTTTTTGTCAGTGGACAATAATTTTGGAACGGAGGGGGTACATCTTAATTGGTAGACCCACAAATTTCTCTATTTCCCAATTAATTTAGTAAAGATATATAAGTAACCCGAACGAACAGTAAGTGTATGGATCATGGGTCGGGCGACCCGATATTTGACCCAACTATAAATATTGATAAACCATACTTGTTCTCATTTTCGTTTAAAAAATGTATCGAATCACAACAGCAGCTTTAAAAAATAGTAGTTTCACATTACTATTTCCTTTTAATTATTATTTCTACCTTATTAACTAATAACCTAAGACATAAGCATTAACCTGAATGTTACAATAAATTAAATCCACCTTAGAGCAGGAGGTATGGTAACGCAGGGCTGTGTTAAACATTCACCCCCCCCCCCCTGCGTTAACATCGCGTTAACCACACCATCATCATGCGTTAAATGGCTGCGTTAACCCTTTAACGCAGCGTTAAGGGGTTGTTTTGAATAAAAAAAATCATTTTCACTCCCTTAAACGTATATATATCCGTTGGATTTTAAAAAATAATAATAATTAAAAAAAAAAAAAAAAAAAAAAAAAAAAAAAAAAGCCATTTCACCCCCTCTATATAACCGTTGCATTCAAACGGCTAGTTGGTAAAAAAAAAATCAAAACCATTTTCCCACCACTATAAATACCCAATTAACACAACATTTTTTTTCAAACTTCCACAACTCAATCTAATCTATCATATACTTCCTTCTCTTAAAAAAAATGTCGAGATTTAACCCAAACGACGAAAGTTTCATGAATCTCCTCGCTGGGAAGAATAACCCAAACGCGGGTTCATCTTCAAACCCGAACGCATCATCACCCAACAACCCAATCCCTAACCCACTCGGCTTGTCGAGCCAAGAACTTTACCTACAACATCAATGAATGCTATATTGGGAACTAAGCCAACAACACACACTAAACACCAATTTCTCTAATCTACAATTCTCACAACAATAACAACATTCACAAACCGAAACACATGATGTTCCCAAGACACCTACGTCTCCAAAAAGCCATTCAAACGGGGTGGTAAACGAAAGGCCAAAAAATCCAAAGACCCCGAACCAATCGAGGAGGATGAAGAAAATACCGAGTTCATCAAACGTTGGAACCAAAACGAGAAAAAATTACTTGCCATGTGTTATGTGGCCGCGACCGAGGATTCACAAGTCGGGCGTTCAAAAGATCGCGATACATTTTGGCAACGGTGAAAAATGAGTTCAATTGACTCAATTTTCAAAAACGAAACAAGGATATGATTCAACGCAAGTGGAAAACGTTGAACCGTGATTGCACAAAGTTCAACGCATATTACAAACGTTCCCAACGCCAAGAAAAAAGTGGGGAAAGTGAGATGGATATCCTCAAACGGGCGAAACAAATGTATCGTGACGAGCACAAAACTGCTCTGTTTAACAACGAGGAGGCTTGGGAGGTTTTGCGTGCTAATCAGAATTGGGACGCGCCGGATCCGCTTGATTTAACCGGCGATTTCCCAAGCCAAACAAACGAGGCGTTGTTTGGTCGTGATGAACAACCACGTCCTATGGGCACAGAGCGTGCTTCGAAGAAAGCTAGATCCGAGAGCACGACAAGTACCGGGATGTAAGATCCTGTGAAAAACCCTTGTAATCAATCTTAGTGATTAATAATAATCTTGTATTACTATTTCCTAACGCCTATTTTTGTTAGAAATTTTGAACTTTTCAGTAGTTATTATTAATAGCAATGCATTCTATACATATATATTAAACACACTGACGCTAGAAATAATATCTCTGACGCGACAACACGTTTACACAACGACAAGTAATCATATTCGTCTAGTTCATTCACTACACTTAATCAAAGTTAATATCACCTAATTCTATTTATTTAAAACACTAACCATAAACTTAACCCTAAACTACAAACCAAGTTGGACCCTTAATAGTTCGGCCCACATGCTTCACTTAGCCCATCGAATTTTACACAAACCCATCCAATCTAACTAAAGATGCACAGCCACTTAACCCACCTATATGAATTGTTATGTTTCTTTGTTTTCTTCCTTTCACTCGATCGATACAATATTTCCTCAAAGACTCCCATGCAAAACTTAAAGCTCGAACATAACAGTTAACCAATAAAACCCAACTCAAACATCATAACCCGCCATCACCACGACATCAAAAACTATTTCATTAACCCATCTTTATTTTCCTTCTTGCTTTGCTTTTATCATCCGCTCGCTAATCATTTCTAAAAACCCGACATTATTAATAATACCAAGCACGACTTTCATTCATTATTACACATTCAAGAGCATCCTTGGACTAACTGTTGTGACACAAAAACCCGACTAGAATTATCAATTATTAGCACATTAATGAAACTTGTCTTAATTGTCCCATTTCGAACCAAACATATCACCGAAGACCTCGACACAAAGCATTGTCATACTCCAACAATTTCCCACAAACCACTAGCCACATTGCTAATTAAAATGTGTCATTACAAATGCAAAAATAGAATAGAAACCCAACTTGTAACTCCAACTTGTGATAACCGAATAAAGCAAGAAAACATACAAATACTAGCAGCCAAATCACAACTACTCTCATACTCAAACTAGGATATCATCACACAGGTGTCCTCAATATACAGTGCTCTCTAATCATTGGTCAAGAAGTCAAACAAATTGTAGATATTTTACTTATATAAACCCCTTCCATTCGATCACTTCCATCACCCATCATTATCTTTCAACATCACCATATTCCTTAAAGACTATAAACCACTTTCTGTCGAAGAACTTGGAAACAAAGATAATAAGAACAAAGCCTACAAACTTTTTTTCAAAGATTACTGCCTTTGTGTGTGTCTCTTTCACACTCATCAAGATACTTTCAACCCACCTTTGTTCGACCGAGAGCTTAACTAGTTTAGGAGTAAGAGAGTTCAAAGCAAGTGGGTTGTTCAATTCGTGTTCCATCCTACAAGCCTTAAGTCTCCACCACCTTTCTCAAAGGTGTTGTAAGTTCCCTCATTCTCTTTTAAATATAGTTCACATACTCACTGCATGCACCTTCCATGCTATATTCGAAGCGCGTCTATTTTATTTCATATAACATACAGTCACAAACTTATCTCACACGTTAACATATAAACACACCATGCATTATTATGCTTCTTACTTAAATACGTATATAGTGACACTTCATTTAGTTGCATGCACATTTTATTCGAACATTAAGATATTCGAGCTCAATCGGTTAACAAAAGCTAGAGGAAACATGTCAAATCTTAATTCGATCGAACCACCCAAGTCACGCTTAACATATGACCACCTCCTGAATGTCACTCTAACTCAACTCGAATAATAACTCCCACGACAAACCGGTTGAAGAGAAACAGAAAAATATCCAAAATATTACTAGTTAAAAATCCACTCGAACAAGCCATTTCACGATTAATTTAATACGAAACCTTTCATGCAAAACCTAAATATTTTTACCCTTCTCGATAGCTCACATGGCGAACTAAATATTTCGTGTTCTAAGATCCCTCTCATAACCCCATCTCGACAACCAAAATAATTCCTTTCGAATACTACTCGACTGATACGAACACTTAGAAAATTACATGGCATATTTCACAAGTTACTTCACTCGACCAGCCCAAAAACCATTGCTATATTTTCGAAAACCTGTATATAATATATCTAAATTTTCATGTCACTCGATCGACAACTGGCAAGATATATTTTTCATGTTCAAAGTTCGACCCCATAAGCTTGATATCACACTCAAAACAATTCATTTTGATCGACCCTCATTAGGATTTAACAAGTAACTATTTTCAGAAAATATTATAACCTTCGGATTGGGCCAAAAATCAAGCCCAACAAGGATTTTCGATAACTAGATCCAACAGGCCCGTACAACATATTTTTGGAATCCTAAAATTAGCCCAAATCTAGGCCCAAAACAGTTTTCACGCCCTCGCCTCTAAATTTGTTAACGGACCTTAAACCAAATCGTTAATCGGCCCAATAAGGTAAAAATAATCTCATTTCTGAAATAAACACTTGAAATAAGTTAAAATAAACTTAATAAAGTTATAGAAACTTTCAGAATATTTTTCCCGTCATTTTTATGCAAAAAGGACTAAAAATGTAACGCGACTTAACCGAAAAGGACTAAAACTGCCAAACCTGGAAACTAAGGGACTGAAACTGTGAAAACAGTTGTAAAGGACTAAATTTGACATAACATTGAACTTCAAGCCTTATATGGACTATTGGACAATTATTGGACTATGGACTGAATATGGACTAACGACGTAACGCAAACCACGGTTAGGGTAGAAAATGTAAAACCTGGAAAGATCAAGGACCGACTGTTATAACTTGTCATTCTTATCTTCTTTTTCATTTTTGCACCATATCTTTACTTCATATGCATATTTGCATTATATTTGCATATTAGTATTAGCGATAGAAATATTTCATATTAATATCTTAATTACTCGTTGAAGATATGATCTTACGAGATGTGCAAGCACCATAATCATATAACATCTTCATTCTCAACGATTAGATCGTTGAATAATCATCATCCACCACTCATACACATACACCACTAGAAATTAGTCAGATTCTCAGTTATTTATATATTTACCAGGTTCTATATCGAAGTTATTATAATCATCTCTGAATTTATCATCACCAAGTAACGCTTAAGGTGAGTCATGGCCTCACTTTTAAACTCTTTATACTTTTTAAACTCCGTGAGGGGGATACATGCTATAACTAAATCACAAGTATTTTTCTGTATGCTACCTGACTTGATATATGCCTAAGTACACCATATTGCCATAAGACCCTTTATCATGAGCCATTAATCACTGCGGTGAACGCGAATATAATGAATAGATCTATTAGAGGTTGACGACCTATCCCACTAATACTGTGACGGAATGCTTTTTGCTAGTCGTATTAGTCGCGATGCATTATATTTGAAAGAAATAGGAATTGGCAAAATCACCTATTACACGAGGGCAAAACTTTCATCATTAATTTGGTGAACACCTCCGTTTATGCGGTACTTTGTTAACGTTTGCGTGTCATGAGACTTAGGGCAATATATGAACTGCAATATCAATCTTTTTAAACTGATTGTATCTCCAATACAATCTTACTTGTGATTGAACTAATATTTAAACTACAAACTCCATGATTTCACTCAACATTATGTTGACTTTTAAGCATGTATCTCAGGAAACTAAAAAGGAGCAAGGCAAGGCATGGAGCAGACGCACCCTATCTTAAATAAATGGTGTAAAATAAAGTTGTAATTAAGTTAAAATGATGTTTCTTTAGAGAAACCTTGGCACTCTGATGTAACGCTTTGTAACTGAATTTGTATTATGGACCTATGTAAATTAAAAATGCCATCTCAGGCTGTTTTTCTATGATTTTGTATTCGATCCTCACAGTAACACCCAAATAAACCTTCCGCTGCTACAAAACAAATTTGGGGGTGTTACAGTTTGGCATCAGAGCTTTGGTTATAGAGAACCAAATGTTTTCAAACGTTGGACTATAACTACATTTTTTCAAACAAATTAATTATACACCATGTTACCTTAAACCCTCCATGCCTGCTTGCTGCCACAATCGGTACGTTATACATTAGAATTATCTGATGGGAGTTTGTATATTTGATAGCTATTGCACACAACTAGATCATTTCATGCTTATATCACACCACTTGATGTTAGTAAAATACTTATTTTACTATATTACAGTACTATGTCATTCATCACCCACTTTAGTATATCATCGGAGCCGGACTCCGAGGGATCACTAGCATCAGTCACGTCCCCCGTAATTCCCGATGCTGTAGTACCAGAGATTGTGCCCGACGCGATCGAGCCCCTTGTGGAGGGTGGAGTAGCCGCTATACCTTTATTAGATGACCCTCATGTGCCAGCTTTGCCAGCACCTACGCTACCACCACATTTTGTCTATGACACCTACTCTCCTTTTTACATACCACCCCCTGACGACTTGTACTATGAGAGTCAGCAATGGCTCCCTGCTGATGATTTACCCGAGCCCCATCATGTTGCACCACCACCATTACCTGACCATGTGCTTGACATACATACCCAGACATATCCACTACCACCTCGACAGCGGGATTCGATTCCTGCAGAGGACATTCCTTCATCGAGTAGACGTCGCATCTCGGACCAGATACACCCATCCTCACCATCACTGCCTTACCCTCCCGGTTTCACTCCCCCAGCTCAGACTCATGATGCCTGGGAAGGATTTAGACCGGTAGTCACCCACACCCTTATTCCATCCACAGTAGTGACACGACTCGAGAGCCACGGAGAGCAGATTGAGTCACTTCTTCGGATGATCGACCATGTGCCATTGGATTCCCCAGGGACTATCAGCGATACTCTGCATAGGTTGGCTTCCAACAGAGCAGTGATACAGCAGTGCCTGAGACAGATGCAGACAGACTTGGCAGATACCCGTTCCCACGCGATATCAATACGCAGAGAGGGACAGGACTTAGCTTGGGAGGCGCACACGGCACAGCGTAGAGCAGACACATTAGAGAGACTCATGGGAGACATACAGATGGAGCATCAGACTGAGATACAGAGACTCAGAGGGCAGATCTCAGAGCTCACGAGGCGTACGGATAGACCTGAGCAGTAGACATAGTTAGCATATTGTATAGTTTGAGACATTGTAGTCTGCCGCATGTGGCAATTAATAAAGACTCTTGTATCGTTTTGTTGTATAAAATCAACTGATCAAGTTATTAATGTTGTAATGCTGGTAGTAATGTACTATATATCTGTTAACTATTGTATTATGGTTGTTCGTATGTATTGTAATTGTATCCAGACATGTCGTGATGTTATCTGTGATTATTATGATTCTCAAATTGCGTAAATATTGTAAAAACCTGAACACATAAAATATGTGACATGAAATTCAGTTTGATTAAATCGATTGTACCTTAACAACCCCACATCTGTAAATTGATAAATTACAGAGACATCATAATTGTGGGAAGATATTCAATTTAATCATCATTTCACACCATGATTACATGGTGCATATACTCAGCTATTCTATCCAAATTCTAAATCTGTATTTTTGTGACATTAATAGAAAATGGCACATAGCGACAACGAAACCACCAACGCAACCGTAACACTAACGCATGAGGAGGTTCGAAGAATGATTGAGGAAGGCATCACCGCAGCATGCAAGGCCGATGCAGCAAACCGCTCAAGCAATACTATGGGAGCAACAAATGAAAGTGAGGCATCTACTCCACGTAAATGCACTTACAAAGAATTCTTAAGTTGCCAACCAACCACCTACCGAGGTGTAGAAGGAGTGACGGAACTAGCACAGTGGTTTGAGTGCATGGAGACGGTATTCATGAGAAGCAACTGTGCAGAAAACAACAAGGTCACTTTCGCCACTGGAACTTTAAGGGGAAATGCATTATCCTGGTGGAATGCTACGATCAAAATAATGGGTACTGAAGCAGCATTTCAGATCTCGTGGACCGAACTAAAGAATAAAATGCTGAAAAAGTATTGTCCCCGGACGGAGGTCAGAAAGCTTGAAGATGAATTTTACCAGTTAGAAGTGAAAAACAATGATGTCGGTGCATACAACCGGAGATTTCAAGAGTTATCTCTTCTGTGTCCACACATGGTACCTGACTTGGAAAAGACATTGGAGAAATACGTGGAAGAACTACCTTCAAGCATTGAGGGAGACGTCACCGCATCACACCCACAAACCCTCGAAGCCGCATTCGTATTTGCTCAGCGAATGATGAGTCGAGTGCTTAAACGAGGTTCTAACTCCACAGTCAGTGGACAAAAGAGAAACTATGATAACCGTGACGGCAACAACCGGAACAGCAACAGTTATTACCATCACAGCAGGAGCTACCGCAGCAATGATCGAAGCAACCGCAATAGGAACTATCAACAAAGCAGGAATGATAGACATCAACAACAAAACCGCAGAAAAGAAGCTGCTAGAGCTTATGTGGCCACACCTGCTGAAGGAAAAGTGTATGCTGGAACAAAACCCTAGTGTAACAAGTGCAAGATGCATCATACAGGACCTTGTACCGCCATCTGCGGTAACTGTAGGAAAATAGGCCATGTAACCAAGGACTGTAGGGCCACGGGAGCAAACGCATACCCAATAGCAGTGAAATGCCATGGTTGTGGTGAAGCGGGTCATTATAAAAGTCACTGCCCCAAGAATGTCAATCAGGTTGCCCGAGGAAGAGCTTACGTACTCGGAGATGGAAATGTGTCACCAAACCCCAACGTCACTACGGGTACTTTCTTACTGAATCAAAATAGTGCTAAAATATTATTTGATTCTGGAGCCGATAGAAGCTTTGTATCTACTTCATTTGCTTTATTGCTTAAGATAACGCCTATAGAATTAGACACCTCGTATGAAATTGAGATAGCCGACGGAAAATTGTTAAACACCAACACCGTACTCAAAAACTGCACCTTAACCCTCCAAAACAAATCATTTCCAATCGATCTCATGCCCATCCAACTTGGAAGCTTTGATGCGATTGTGGGTATGGATTGGTTATCCAAACATCGTGCCCGAATCATCTGCGATGAAAAAGTTATCCAAATCCCCATAGACAATGAAACGCTTACCGTTCGTTGTGACCATTACAAAACCCAACTCAATATCATCTCGTACATCAAAACGGTGAAATACATAAACAAAGGATGTCACGCATTTTTAGTTCAAGTAACGGAAGATAAAGCAAAAGAGAAAGAAAAGCGACTAGAAGAAGTGCCAGTTGTAAATGAGTTTGCAGAAGTGTTCCCTGAAGACTTGCCAGGTATTCCACCCATCCGGCAAGTAGAGTTTCGAATCGATTTAGTGCCTGGAGCAGCACCTGTTGCAAAAGCACCATATCGATTAGCTCCTTCCGAAATGAACGAATTATCTGAGCAGTTGAAAGAACTGTCAGATAAAGGATTCATCCAACCTAGCTCATCACCTTGGGGAGCACCAGTCCTGTTCGTCAAAAAGAAAGATGGAACATTCCGAATGTGCATCGATTATAGAGAGTTGAACAAACTCACAGTGAAGAATCGATACCCATTACCAAGAATAGACGATCTATTTGACCAACTGCAAGGATCGAGTGTTTACTCAAAAATCGATCTAAGATCAGGATACCACCAACTAAGAGTCAGAGAAGAAGATGTTCCCAAAACAGCCTTTCGAACACGATACGGACATTACGAATTCCGCGTAATGCCATTTGGTCTTACCAACGCACCCGCAGTGTTCATGGATCTAATGAACCGCGTGTGTAAACCATATCTGGACAAGTTTGTAATCGTATTCATCGACGACATTTTGATTTACTCGCGTAACAAACACGAGCATGCGGAACATTTGAGAACCATTTTGGGTGTACTCAAACAAGAGAAACTGTATGCAAAATTTTCCAAATGTGATTTTTGGATCCCCACCGTTCAATTCTTAGGTCACATCATCAACAGTCAAGGAATTCACGTTGATCCCGCCAAGATCGAAGCAGTCAAAAGTTGGGCTTCGCCCACCACTCCCACTGAAATTCGACAATTTTTAGGACTCGCTGGTTACTATCGAAGGTTTATAGAAGGTTTCTCCAAAATCGCAAAACCTTTGACAGAACTCACTCAGAAAAACAAGAAGTATATCTGGGAAGAGAAACAAGAATCAGCATTCCAACTCTTAAAACAAAAACTCTGTGAAGCACCAATTCTAGCACTACCGGACGGAAGCGAAGACTTTGTAGTATATTGTGACGCATCACATCATGGGTTAGGTGCGGTGCTAATGCAAAGAAACAAAGTCATAGCTTACGCTTCTCGACAGCTCAAGAAGAATGAGGAAAATTACACCACTCATGATCTAGAACTAGGAGCAGTAGTATTTGCTCTTAAGATATGGAGACATTACCTATATGGTACAAAGTGTACGGTATACACCGATCACAAAAGTCTTCAACACATACTGGATCAGAAGGAGTTGAATATGAGACAGCGCCGATGGATAGAGCTACTCAACGACTACGACTGTAAAATCTGCTACCACCCCGGTAAAGCGAATGTCGTGGCCGACGCGTTAAGCAGAAAAGAAAGAACCAAACCTCTTAGAGTTCGATCATTAGAAATGACAATTCATTCACCACTTCCATCTCAAATACTCATAGCCCAATCAGAGGCTCTTCAAGAAGAGAATCAAGCTCACGAGAAAATTAAGGGCATGCTAGAAAATGAGAACGGACTCATACGAAGACCCGATGGAATGTTATGCTTCAAGAAAAGATGTTGGATTCCTCTCTATGGAGGTATTCGTGACTTTATCATGCATGAATCTCACAAGTCTAAATATTCCATTCATCCCGGATCCACCAAAATGTACCAAGACCTCAAACAACTTTACTGGTGGCCAAACATGAAAGCCGACATTGCAACATATGTTGGGAAGTGTTTGACTTGTTCAAGGGTCAAAGCCGAAAGTCAAAAACCTTCTGGACCACTTGTACAACCAGAGATACCAGTTTGGAAATGGGAAAGAATCACTATGGACTTTATTACCAAGTTACCAAGAACGTCGACCGGATATGACACCATTTGGGTTATCGTTGACCGTTTAACCAAATCAGCTCATTTTCTGCCTATCAAAGAAACTGACGAGTTGGACACACTCGCTCAGTTATACTTCAAAGAAATCATAATCCGACATGGAGTCCCGATCTCTATCATCTCTGACAGAGAAAGCCGATTCACTTCAGGATTTTGGCAATCCTTACAGAAAGCCCTCGGTACTCAATTGGACATGAGCACCGCTTATCATCCTCAAACTGATGGACAAAGTGAAAGAACGATCCAAACCTTAGAAGATATGCTTAGAGCATGTGTGATTGACTTCGGAAAAGGTTGGGACAAACACTTACCATTGGTTGAATTCTCTTACAACAACAGTTACCAAGCTAGCCTGAAGGCTGCACCTTTTGAAGCACTTTACGGAAGAAAGTGCAGATCACCCATCTGTTGGACAGAAGTTGGTGACATGCAGCTTACCGGACCAGAACTAATTCACGACACAACCGAGAAAATATTCAAAATCAAACATCGTCTCCAAGCCGCTCGTGACAGACAAAAGAGTTACGCAGACGTGAGAAGGAAACCCATGGAGTTTGAAGTCGGAGATAGAGTTATGCTAAAAGTTTCACCCTGGAAAGGAATGATACGCTTTGGAAAGCGTGGAAAACTCAACCCAAGGTACATTGGACCATTTAAAATCCTCGAGAGGATTGGTCCAGTTGCCTATAAGTTAGAACTTCCGGAAGAACTCAGTAGGATACACCCTACATTCCACGTATCCCAACTTAAGAAATGCCTATCGGACGAGACTCTCGTCATTCCACTGAAAGAGATTAAACTGGACGACAAACTTGTATTCACCGAAGAACCCGTAGAGATAATGGATAGAGAGGTTAAGCAACTCAAGCAAAGCCGTATTCCTATTGTGAAAGTAAAATGGGATTCTAAAAGAGGACCAACGTACACATGGGAACGCGAAGACCAAATTCGTGAAAAATATCCCCACTTATTCTCGTAAATCACTCTTAGTAGCCATTTTAGACTTGAATTCCGGGATGGAATTCGAATGAGGGAGGAGTACTGTAAGATCCTGTGAAAAACCCTTGTAATCAATCTTAGTGATTAATAATAATCTTGTATTACTATTTCCTAACGCCTATTTTTGTTAGAAATTTTGAACTTTTCAGTAGTTATTATTAATAGCAATGCATTCTATACATATATATTAAACACACTGACGCTAGAAATAATATCTCTGACGCGACAACACGTTTACACAACGACAAGTAATCATATTCGTCTAGTTCATTCACTACACTTAATCAAAGTTAATATCACCTAATTCTATTTATTTAAAACACTAACCATAAACTTAACCCTAAACTACAAACCAAGTTGGACCCTTAATAGTTCGGCCCACATGCTTCACTTAGCCCATCGAATTTTACACAAACCCATCCAATCTAACTAAAGATGCACAGCCACTTAACCCACCTATATGAATTGTTATGTTTCTTTGTTTTCTTCCTTTCACTCGATCGATACAATATTTCCTCAAAGACTCCCATGCAAAACTTAAAGCTCGAACATAACAGTTAACCAATAAAACCCAACTCAAACATCACAACCCGCCATCACCACGACATCAAAAACTATTTCATTAACCCATCTTTATTTTCCTTCTTGCTTTGCTTTTATCATCCGCTCGCTAATCATTTCTAAAAACCCGACATTATTAATAATACCAAGCACGACTTTCATTCATTATTACACATTCAAGAGCATACTTGGACTAACTGTTGTGACACAAAAACCCGACTAGAATTATCAATTATTAGCACATTAATGAAACTTGTCTTAATTGTCCCATTTCGAACCAAACATATCACCGAAGACCTCGACACAAAACATTGTCATACTCCAACAATTTCCCACAAACCACTAGCCACATTACTAATTAAAATGTGTCATTGCAAATGCAAAAATAGAATAGAAACCCAATGGTATGTGCTTAAACACATACTTTTATTTGACCAAAACCGGACCCAAAACGACCAAAAAACTAACCATAAATGCCAAAGATATTGTGTTTTTTGTGTTTGTTTCTATGCAGGTACGGATATCTAGAAAAATCAAGAAAAAGACAAAGACGAGCACGGGAATTGGAAAAGAGCTCAAAAGACGGGACCCGGGAAGAAATTCACGAGTTTGGTCGAGTTATTGTGCAAAAATCCTGAAGAGCCCTTGGATTATTTTTAGTTGGCAAAATATGTCCTCGGATTAATTTTACAAAATTGGCAAGGTTGGTCCCTTCAATTTACATGTTTACAAATTTGGTTCCTAAATATAATCCAACTCATCCTACTTTTATTAAAACTACACTACGGGATCCACTTAAACCCTTTAACAACACACTTAAATTAAAACCCAAACCATCGCAGGCCCACTACCCCATCGATACCCGGCCCAATCTTAACCATTAAACCACCCACGCAAGCCCACCAAAAATAACAACCGGATCCACCACTTAGACCCAACCCGCTACCCCTTAGCTAAATACAACACCGGGTAGCAATGAATGGTCAAACCCCTCTTTGGTAGTCAATATCTCAATTAAACACCAAAGCAACCCTAATTCGCTACACCATCTTCTTCCACCCCTAAACACCCGCCTCTAATTCCCTCCATCCACCTCACCACAACAGTCCAAAGATTCACATGGGTGTGTCTTGGTCCCCCCCCCCCCTCCACGATGGCAATCCGAGGACAAGAAGGAGATCAACGGCTCAAACTTAATGTTGTGGAGAACAAGATTAATCCAAGGGTCGAAAGAAGCACAAGGAACACTCTCACGAAGAAAACACAAGAGAACTAGGGTTTTTTATTTTAGTAGTATATATAGTAGCAGCCGAATGTCATTTTTTCTTCTTGTCCCATTTTTTCATGTTTTTAGAAAAAATGTTAGACCACTTTACTTGATGCTTTCTTAGTGTAATTTTTCTTCAAAGGTACTTTGTAATTTTTATTTGTAATCTACTCTTGTTTTAATTTAAGTTCATTTTTGTTTATTCGGTTTATTTGTTTGCCTGCCTCTTCTTGTTCTTGTTAGCTGCTTCATATTGTTGGATTTAGTTATTTAGTTATTTAGTTATTTAGGTACGAGATCAGTTTTATGGTTTAGTTATTTAGTGATTTCGTGGTGAATGTTTTGGTTTGAGTTTATTGTTTTATTGTTCGATATCAGTTTCATGTTTTATTGTTGTGTTTGTGTTGAGTTTATTGTTTGTGTTTTGAGTTGAATATTTAGCTATGCTTAGATCTAGTATGGTTTGTTTGAGTTTATTGTGTAGGCTTTGTTCATGTTACTTTGAGTAAGTTGCAAGAGTAAAGATTGAAAAAAAAATAATAATAATAATAAAGAGCAAAAGTGCAAGAGATGGGATTCGAACCCCAGACCTCTCGCTTAGCAAAACCCCCACAAACACCCCACGTTTACCAACTGCGCTAGCTCTTCTAATTAGTTATCATTTACAAAATTTTATATTTAATTTAGTTTGTCTTTGTTTTCATTTAATCTCACTTAAGCTGTTAGGCTTGTTGAACAGCTTATTTCAATAAGCTGTTTCACCTTTATTATTTTTCCTAGTTTACTTTTACTTCAAAGTAGTTACTCAAAAATTTTCAGATTTTTATTTTAAGGTTTAGTATTTTTTATAAATTAATTTAGTTTAATTAGTTTTTAATGCGTAATAAATAATTCAAAAGTCAAAAAAAATATTTTTCTTTTTTTCAAAAATTTTCTTTTATCAGTTTTAATTTAGGAAAATTATTTTCAAAATTTTAGGTTTTTAAAAATTAGCTTTTCACTTTTATTCGCGTTTTTAAATTTCGTAGCGTAACGTTTTAAATTCCGGTTTTCGTTTTTTAATTCACATGTTTAGTTTATTTGTACCCGTAGCCTTATTAGTTGTTTTTATTAGTTGTTTTTTAGGATTAATGCTTAGTTTAATTGTTCTATTAGCTTAGTTTAATTAGTTTATCTTGTTTGTTATTTTTATATTAGTAGTGTAATCCAAAAAAATTCTCACTCTTTTTCACATTCACTACACGAATCACGTTCCGGGAACACAAATTCCATTCGATCTTCGTCGGGACAACGAACCTGGGCTTTGCATATTTCCGGTGCAATTCTCCCTTGATCTACTAAATTGACGATATCAATTTTTGGCGCCGCTGCCGGGGAAGGTTGAAGTGAGTGCGTGATTCCGTTTTTCGATTCGTGTTTTGAAGAATCTTCCTCGTGAAGTTTCGTAAATATCTTGTAAATATTTTCTACCCAAAAATCCAAAAAAAAAAAAAAAAATTATTAAAAAACTTTGAAAAACCCAAAAAGATTTTCATTTCAAAATTTATTTTCCTTTTTGTTTCTCAAAATGTTTTTCAAAAATTCCAAAAAGATTCTTCTTATCCCTCTTATCCGTTTGATTCTTTCTCCCGTGCCCTCTTATCCGTTTAATTCCTTTTCTCACCCTCTTACCCTTATTGATTCTTTATCCCTTTACCCTCTATCCATTTGATTCTAAACTTCTTATACCTTTCTTCTATGTCGTCACTGGGCTATTGCTGCTTTCGTTGCAGAGGTCCATTGGGTGATAATTTTCGTTGTTCCAAGTGTTCGTGTGTGAAGTGTGGAAATGATGCACCTGACGGATCTTGTTATTGGTGTGATTTAGCCCTCAAAAAGCTTAATTCCATCGATAATTCTCAAAGTATTTCCGAACACTCTCCACAACCCCAGCCATCCTCACTCACTCAGCATAAGTGCTCTGTATGTGGAGATCCGTTGGGGGATGATTCACACTGTGAACGATGCTTCTGCAAAGGATGTGGGTTTACCCATGGACTTTGCGTGTGTTGCACTCCTGAAATCGAAAATACACTTAATTGTCCAAATTTTCAAAACGATTTCAACCCTCCTCAAGATTCATTTTGGCAAGAACCATGTTATCAAAACTTCAATGATACATCATTCCAAAATATGCCAAATGATCTTTGTGAGTGTTGTGGAGGTCCTCATAATGGTGGGAATTGTCCCGGCTGTAGCATGGTGAAATCGGGAAACGGGTTTGTCTATGACCAAAATCCTTATTCCTACCATGAAACAACCGACTTTTTCAACCAGCCCCCACAACACCCGATGGAGACATATTCTTGTGAATATTGTGGAGGTAGTCCTCACCCGGGTTTTGATTGTCAAACAGGGAACACGTTTGTCTATGAGCAGGTTCCATGTTATCAAAACTTCGGGTATGACCATTATCCATATAATTCACTAAATCAGTCACAACAATCATATTGTTGTGAGTACTGTGGAGGTCCTCACTATAGCTCTGATTGTCAAACAAGGAGCCCGCTTGTCTATGAGCACGGCCCTTGTGACAAATATGACTACTCTTATCATGACCAACCTCCACAGTATCAAACGATTCAAACTCAACCGCAACCATCTCCTCAAGAATTATTCCAGAACATTCATGATGCTAGGAATGATCTTCTGGATTCTGCTTTCGAAAATGTATTCCAAAAATTTCATGATGTGAGGAATGCATTTAATGCTTGGGCTGCTAAACAGACCCAAGAGGATCGTCATGGTGAATCTATGGAAGATCTACTCGCCATTGAACGTGCAGCACATAACCGTTTCTTGTTTAAAAAGGCTTGCATGCTCGATGACGAAGATGACGACGAGGAGGAGAGTGCTATTCCTTTAAATGATACCATCTCTCAAACCTCTCAATCTAAACCCGAGGACTCTCTAATTATGGGGGATGAGCATCTTAGCACTGTTCCTGAAAAGGAATCGGACGAATTCATAAAGTCTAGTGCTGAGAACCTTGTCCCAACCCCAAGTGAGTCTGAGGAGATATTTGACAGAGATTGTGATTCTCCAATTTTTGGAGAATCTCTTGACATCTCTGAGGTTACTTCTGGGATTTTCTCTAACACTCTTTTTGAATTTGATGACGATTGCTTTTCTAGCAACGTTAATCCGCTGTTTATTGAAGTGTTAGAGGACGATGAGGTCAAAGACTCTAATGTTTCTGATAATATGACCTCAATTGTTAATCCCGAGAATCAAAAGAATATTCTTTCTCCGACATATGTGACAGTGCCTTTTGGGGATCGCCCTTATATTGACTTCGCATATGTCGTTCGAGTTTTTCTACCTTTCTTCTCCTACAAGGTAGATTGTCCTTCCATTCACTCGCTCGGGAGTGAGGACAAAATCTTTGACCCCGGCATCTCTCATTCTTTTAAGCCGGGTATATCTCGTCGGAGTGGAACTTTCAAGAACTTCAATGTTTATCCAAACATCTTGAATGAAAGTCCGATGGAGATTTTCTCTTCCACCTGCTCCCCCAAGGACAAATGAATTCGGGGCGAGTCTAAGCTTTCCGACTCGATACTAAACAAGCGCTTCGTGGGAGGCACCCCATGCTTATCCATCTATCTTCTTTCTATTTTCTCTCTAATAAGTGTTGTGAGGAGGGTTTCCTCTTCCATTTGTTGTGTTTCGTGGTTGTTTGTGTATGTCCAGGTTAGCCCGATTGATGAAGACTCTCGTGCTCGTGGTCTGCTTCTCTCCACTCGAGTTTCATCATTCGTTGCTCATCAGATATCCTTAATCTTATCGTTTTACGTTTATCTTTGGCATAATTCATAAACGGCCTTAGATTTATGTAGGAGAACCCTTACCTTTAAGACATTGAGGACAATGTCTCGTTTTAGTCTGGGGGGGTAATCTTTCGATTTGATTTTTGCCTTGCATTTTTGCCGTTTTCTCTCGCAACCCCGTTTTTCCTCAAAATTTGAAAAAATTCAAAAAAAAAAATGAGAAAAATTTAAAAATTTTTTGCAAAAATATAATAAATTTTGACATTTTTGTTGACTTTCCGCTGGTGAGAGTAGGAATAAAATTCTGACTTGACCGGGCGTGTTGAGCCCTAGCTTGTCCCCTTAACCATTTATAATTTATAAGCTCGTGCTAGTCTTTTACACAAGGAGCTATAAAATGCGAATTCTTTTCAAGAGTTTGCAAGTTCCCGTATTTGACTTTATATATGCATGGCTTGATTATTTGGCTAAGCATTCGCGGATCTTATTATTTAAGATTTTAAATTTGCGAAGAACGAGAAATGATAGAGTTGTTTATAAGCTAGATTGCTAAACGTGGAGTAGTTGGTTCTCTTTAGAGCTCATCAAAGTTACTTGTGGCTTTTTGTTCCCATAAGCTTGTTTCACTCAAAAATAGTAATTTAGGAATAATTAAAGCTATTTTAGTTTTGGCGATAATTAGTTTTTATTTCTTCCTTAGAGAATCCTTGCTTATGGAAGTTGGGTACACATCAAGGTACTGCCAGTGTTACGGTGTAATAGACTATTCCATCTTGCCGGCTCGCAACCGATGTTGGGATTGTTATAAAAGCCGTAGGACTTGGGGTTTGGCAAATAATTAATGAATATGATAATGTATAATAATAACCCAAAGCCATAAAAAGTTTTCTACATCTTGCCGGTTCGCAGCCGATGTTGTAGACTTCTAATAAAGGCAGAGGAAAAATTCCAAGGTCATAATAGACTATCACATCTTGCCGGTTCGCAGCCGATGTTGTGATTGTTATAAAGGGCCAAGGACTAAATACATTAATGTGCTTTATAATGTTAAAAATGCCAAACTTCGACTCCGGGGGTGTCCTAATAAAGGCTTCCGTCTCTGGACTCGTAGATGAGTTGTTTCGGTCGCAAATAAAAGGGATATTCTCAAAATCGTGTTAAATCAGAGACCTTGATGTGGACCTCATTTTTGTATGCAACGGTTTTCGAGGGAAGGTTTGGAAACTACTTAGCGTCTAAACTAGGTATCTTTATCAGATTAAAACTTATCGAAATGAGAATTTGAAGAAATTCATTTCTCACCAAAAATAAAATAAATAGAGGAAAATAGGAATTTGGGAACGAAGAGTCCACAATTAGCTTTATGAGTAGTGTTGGCAATCTGACTTGTAAATGACAATGATTTCGTTTTTAAGCTTAGTTTGGGGACTCGTGAAAAATCAGGGACGACGAATTTTATCCGTATGGTCACTTCTTTATGAGTCGTGTTTCCTACTCGAAGACCCTAAAAGTTATCGTGAGATAATGATTGTCAACAAAGCCGTCACATGATTATGATAAAAAAATACAAAAATAGAATAAAAGGAAAATCGGGGAGTTTTTATGACATTGCGTGAGGACACGTCAACATCTTAGTCTGGGGGGATTTTGGTATGTGCTTAAACACATACTTTTATTTGACCAAAACCGGACCCAAAACGACCAAAAACTAACCATAAATGCCAAAGATATTGTGTTTTTGTGTTTGTGAATATGCAGGTACGGATATCTAGAAAAATCAAGAAAAAGACAAAGACGAGCACGGGAAATGGAAAAGAGCTCAAAAGACGGGACCCGGGAAGAAATTCACGAGTTTGGTCGAGTTATTGTGCAAAAATCCTGAAGAGCCCTTGGATTATTTTTAGTTGGCAAAATATGTCCTCGGATTAATTTTACAAAATTGGCAAGGTTGGTCCCTTCAATTTACATGTTTACAAATTTGGTTCCTAAATATAATCCAACTCATCCTACTTTTATTAAAACTACACTACGGGATCCACTTAAACCCTTTAACAACACACTTAAATTAAAACCCAAACCATCGCAGGCCCACTACCCCATCGATACCCGGCCCAATCTTAACCATTAAACCACCCACGCAAGCCCACCAAAAATAACAACCGGATCCACCACTTAGACCCAACCCGCTACCCCTTAGCTAAATACAACACCGGGTAGCAATGAATGGTCAAACCCCTCTTTGGTAGTCAATATCTCAATTAAACACCAAAGCAACCCTAATTCGCTACACCATCTTCTTCCACCCCTAAACACCCGCCTCTAATTCCCTCCATCCACCTCACCACAACAGTCCAAAGATTCACATGGGTGTGTCTTGGTCCCCCCCCCTCCACGATGGCAATCCGAGGACAAGAAGGAGATCAACGGCTCAAACTTAATGTTGTGGAGAACAAGATTAATCCAAGGGTCGAAAGAAGCACAAGGAACACTCTCACGAAGAAAACACAAGAGAACTAGGGTTTTTTATTTTAGTAGTATATATAGTAGCAGCCGAATGTCATTTTTTCTTCTTGTCCCATTTTTTCATGTTTTTAGAAAAAATGTTAGACCACTTTACTTGATGCTTTCTTAGTGTAATTTTTCTTCAAAGGTACTTTGTAATTTTTATTTGTAATCTACTCTTGTTTTAATTTAAGTTCATTTTTGTTTATTCGGTTTATTTGTTTGCCTGCCTCTTCTTGTTCTTGTTAGCTGCTTCATATTGTTGGATTTAGTTATTTAGTTATTTAGTTATTTAGGTACGAGATCAGTTTTATGGTTTAGTTATTTAGTGATTTCGTGGTGAATGTTTTGGTTTGAGTTTATTGTTTTATTGTTCGATATCAGTTTCATGTTTTATTGTTGTGTTTGTGTTGAGTTTATTGTTTGTGTTTTGAGTTGAATATTTAGCTATGCTTAGATCTAGTATGGTTTGTTTGAGTTTATTGTGTAGGCTTTGTTCATGTTACTTTGAGTAAGTTGCAAGAGTAAAGATTGAAAAAAAAATAATAATAATAATAAAGAGCAAAAGTGCAAGAGATGGGATTCGAACCCCAGACCTCTCGCTTAGCAAAACCCCCACAAACACCCCACGTTTACCAACTGCGCTAGCTCTTCTAATTAGTTATCATTTACAAAATTTTATATTTAATTTAGTTTGTCTTTGTTTTCATTTAATCTCACTTAAGCTGTTAGGCTTGTTGAACAGCTTATTTCAATAAGCTGTTTCACCTTTATTATTTTTCCTAGTTTACTTTTACTTCAAAGTAGTTACTCAAAAATTTTCAGATTTTTATTTTAAGGTTTAGTATTTTTTATAAATTAATTTAGTTTAATTAGTTTTTAATGCGTAATAAATAATTCAAAAGTCAAAAAAAATATTTTTCTTTTTTTCAAAAATTTTCTTTTATCAGTTTTAATTTAGGAAAATTATTTTCAAAATTTTAGGTTTTTAAATTAGCTTTTCACTTTTATTCGCGTTTTTAAATTTCGTAGCGTAACGTTTTAAATTCCGGTTTTCGTTTTTTAATTCACATGTTTAGTTTATTTGTACCCGTAGCCTTATTAGTTGTTTTTATTAGTTGTTTTTTAGGATTAATGCTTAGTTTAATTGTTCTATTAGCTTAGTTTAATTAGTTTATCTTGTTTGTTATTTTTATATTAGTAGTGTAATCCAAAAAAATTCTCACTCTTTTTCACATTCACTACACGAATCACGTTCCGGGAACACAAATTCCATTCGATCTTCGTCGGGACAACGAACCTGGGCTTTGCATATTTCCGGTGCAATTCTCCCTTGATCTATAAATTGACGATATCACCCAACTTGTAACTCCAACTTGTGATAACCGAATAAAGCAAGAAAACATACAAATACTAGCAGCTAAATCACAACTACTCTCATACTCAAACTAGGATATCATCACACAGGTGTCCTCAATATACAGTGCTCTCTAATCATTGGTCAAGAAGTCAAACAAATTGTAGATATTTTACTTATATAAACCCCCTCCATTCGATCACTTCCATCACCCATCATTATCTTTCAACATCACCATATTCCTTAAAGACTATAAACCACTTTATGTCGAAGAACTTGGAAACAAAGATAATAAGAACAAAGCCTACAAACTTTTTTCAAAGATTACTGCCTTTGTGTGTGTCTCTTTCACACTCATCAAGATACTTTCAACCCACCTTTGTTCGACCGAGAGCTTAACTAGTTTAGGAGTAAGAGAGTTCAAAGCAAGTGGGTTGTTCAATTCGTGTTCCATCCTACAAGCCTTAAGTCTCCACCACCTTTCTCAAAGGTGTTGTAAGTTCCCTCATTCTCTTTTAAATATAGTTCACATACTCACTGCATGCACCTTCCATGCTACATTCGAAGCGCGTCTATTTTATTTCATATAACATACAGTCACAAACTTATCTCACACGTTAACATATAAACACACCATGCATTATTATGCTTCTTACTTAAATACGTATATAGTGACACTTCATTTAGTTGCATGCACATTTTATTCGAACATTAAGATATTCGAGCTCAATCGGTTAACAAAAGCTAGAGGAAACATGTCAAATCTTAATTCGATCGAACCACCCAAGTCACGCTTAACATATGACCACCTCCTGAATGTCACTCTAACTCAACTCGAATAATAACTCCCACGACAAACCGGTTGAAGAGAAACAGAAAAATATCCAAAATATTACTAGTTAAAAATCCACTCGAACAAGCCATTTCACGATTAATTTAATACGAAACCGTTCATGCAAAACCTAAATATTTTTACCCTTCTCGATAGCTCACATGGCGAACTAAATATTTCGTGTTCTAAGATCCCTCTCATAACCCCATCTCGACAACCAAAATAATTCCTTTCGAATACTACTCGACTGATGCGAACACTTAGAAAATTACATGGCATATTTCACAAGTTACTTCACTCGACCTGCCCAAAAACCATTGCTATATTTTCGAAAACCTGTATATAATATATCTAAATTTTCATGTCACTCGATCGACAACTGGCAAGATATATTTTTCATGTTCAAAGTTCGACCCCATAAGCTTGATATCACACTCAAAACAATTCATTTTGATCGACCCTCATTAGGATTTAACAAGTAACTATTTTCAGAAAATATTATAACCTTCGGATTGGGCCAAAAATCAAGCCCAACAAGGATTTTCGATAACTAGATCCAACAGGCCCGTACAACATATTTTTGGAATCCTAAAATTAGCCCAAATCTAGGCCCAAAACAGTTTTCACGCCTTCGCCTCTAAATTTGTTAACGGACCTTAAACCAAATCGTTAATCGGCCCAATAAGGTAAAAATAATCTCATTTCTGAAATAAACACTTGAAATAAGTTAAAATAAACTTAATAAAGTTATAGAAACTTTCAGAATATTTTTCCCGTCATTTTTATGCAAAAAGGACTAAAAATGTAACGCGACTTAACCGAAAAGGACTAAAACTGCCAAACCTGGAAACTAAGGGACTGAAACTGTGAAAAAAGTTGTAAAGGACTAAATTTGACATAACATTGAACTTCAAGCCTTATATGGACTATTGGACAATTATTGGACTATGGACTGAATATGGACTAACGACGTAACGCAAACCACGGTTAGGGTAGAAAATGTAAAACCTGGAAAGATCAAGGACCGACTGTTATAACTTGTCATTCTTATCTTCTTTTTCATTTTTGCACCATATCTTTACTTCATATGCATATTTGCATTATATTTGCATATTAGTATTAGCGATAGAAATATTTCATATTAATATCTTAATTACTCGTTGAAGATATGATCTTACGAGATGTGCAAGCACCATAATCATATAACATCTTCATTCTCAACGATTAGATCGTTGAATAATCATCATCCACCACTCATACACATACACCACTAGAAATTAGACAGATTCTCAGTTATTTATATATTTACCAGGTTCTATATCGAAGTTATTATAATCATCTCTGAATTTATCATCACCAAGTAACGCTTAAGGTGAGTCATGGCCTCACTTTTAAACTCTTTATACTTTTTAAACTCCGTGAGGGGGATACATGCTATAACTAAATCACAAGTATTTTTCTGTATGCTACCTGACTTGATATATGCCTAAGTACACCATATTGCCATAAGACCCTTTATCATGAGCCATTAATCACTGCGGTGAACGCGAATATAATGAATAGATCTATTAGAGGTTGACGACCTATCCCACTAATACTGTGACGGAATGCTTTTTGCTAGTCGTATTAGTCGCGATGCATTATATTTGAAAGAAATAGGAATTGGCAAAATCACCTATTACACGAGGGCAAAACTTTCATCATTAATTTGGTGAACACCTCCGTTTATGCGGTACTTTGTTAACGTTTGCGTGTCATGAGACTTAGGGCAATATATGAACTGCAATATCAATCTTTTTAAACTGATTGTATCTCCAATACAATCTTACTTGTGATTGAACTAATATTTAAACTACAAACTCCATGATTTCACTCAACATTATGTTGACTTTTAAGCATGTATCTCAGGAAACTAAAAAGGAGCAAGGTAAGGCATGGAGCAGACGCACCCTATCTTAAATAAATGGTGTAAAATAAAGTTGTAATTCAGTTAAAATGATGTTTCTTTAGAGAAACCTTGGCACTCTGATGTAACGCTTTGTAACTGAATTTGTATTATGGACCTATGTAAATTAAAAATGCCATCTCAGGCTGTTTTTCTATGATTTTGTATTCGATCCTCACAGTAACACCCAAATAAACCTTCCGCTGCTACAAAACAAATTTGGGGGTGTTACACGGGAGAACGAGTACCGGAGGAACGAGCTCGTCTAGCCAATTCGGGGAGGCTATGACATCCGAGTATCGTTTGAAATGGGAAATCGCCCAAGCGGCGTATCGGGCGGCCCAAGTAAAAGATGAAACAATTAACAAGATTGGAGGAGATGAAATTTTTGATGATTGACATAGACGGAAAGGATCCAAACGTTGTGTGTTGGATCAATAAAGAAAAAGATCGAATCATCAAAAAATATAACTTGCAACCTCGTCACTAGATTTAATTTCGTAATTTCCTTTATGTTGTAGTTTGCTTAGTCTTGTGTTTTTTTATTTTTTTTCGTTATTATGTTTTATTTTATTTTTTCGTTGTAACTTTTTTTTTTCTTCGTATTGTAATATGTTTACAATTAATGTTATGTTTTTAATAAATGAAGTATTAGTTTAAGTTTAGGGGTTGAGTTTGAAAATATTTGAGTTAAAGTTGAGTTATGATAAGGGATGTTTTTTTGAGTTAAAGGTGAAAAGGTTAAACCAGATGTGGCGCTGACGTGACAGTGTGTTAAACTTTAACTCAGGGTAATTACACTTGATGCTCTTATACCGAAATGAGGTACTCATAGTTTGGTTATTTAGGGGGTGTTTTGTTTAAGTTTATATAGCGGGCTTATGGCTTATTTGGTTTTCAACTTATGTTTCATAAGCTCACTTTTTGTGGCTTATTTTGAAACTTTTTGATATAAGCTTATTATGACATGATAAGCTTATAGAAGCCGAAATGTTTCACGTGGAGTTGGTCCTTCGGGAAGAGGGCACCGAGTATGGGGCCAGGTTTCTCCGAGATTTAAAACTAATGGAGAAAAAAAACACAGTAGGTATCACAATGTGTTATGGTCTCTTTAGTTGTAACAACAAGCTCGTTTTGTACCTTAGCTAACATATATTTGTAACAACAAGCATGTGGTCTAGCGGTGGTGGCTTAAGGGGTTAAGTGAGTCCCCTGTGAGAGCACTACCGGTTGGGTGACCAACCGGGAAGTTCTCACATGGGGGCGGGCCACATGCTCTGTTGTTATCAGGCAATGAAGAGGAGAGTTTTTGAGCCATTAGTTGCGGAGACTCGAATCCGAGCCGGCCCCGGTTTTCATCCAGCTGTTACTCCAGCGAGTATTCTCGTGTGGAGGCAGTACGGTTTCCGGGCGGAAGCCGTTGAATCCCCACTACACCAGCGTGGGCCCGGTTAAGACAACATAATCTGGGTATGTGATGGATGAGGGCCTGCCTTCGTGACGGGTACGACTCTCTAAACCAAAAATTGAAAGTCGCCTTAAAAAAAAAAAGCTCGTTTGTACCTTAGCTAACATATATTTGTAGCAAGCGTAGGTATGGCCCTAACCTGGTAATCAATTTGGTAAGTAGTTGCAACTCATTAATCAAGTTAAATAATGGTTGAAAATATGTATCTTGTTAATCAAATGGCCCCTACATTATGGTTATTGACTCGAGCTTTGTTGAGCAACTCGACACGAGCTAGCTTGTTCGCAACGAGCTTTATCAAGCACTGAGCCTGAGCTCGGGACTAGAAAATGAGCTTGAAATATTCCCTGGACACTTAATTTGGGACATCACATGATTCCATTATGGACACTTAATATGGGACGGAGGTAGTAATACTTAGTTTGTAATCTAAGGTTAATGTCATAAAATAGCAACGTACTTTATAGAATTTTTTATTTTGATAATTAATCTTTTTTTATCCACGTAAGTTATTATATTTTCATGTGTAAGTCATAATGGTTATTATCCTTAGAATTTTTCAACTGGTAGTCATGATAAACTTTCAAAATGTCTAAGATTTCATATGTTATGCTCAAATATTGAAAAGTTTTATATTTTAACCGGTGTGTTAAGAAAATGGGATAAAAAAAAATAAAAAAAATCATGATAATCGAAGATTTTTCTATTCTCCTAACACGTCACCAAAAATTGGCGAGCATTTAAGTATAACTTATGTTTTGTTAGAGATTTTCACCGGTTATGCCGATTATTTGTTATAAAAATCGAGAAAATAATAGCCATTATGACTTACACATGAAAGTATAAGACAAAAATTAATCAAAAAGATGTTTAACTACTAAATTAGATGATTACATAAAGTACGTTGCTACTTTATGACATTTAGAGCTGAGCTCGAGCTTCACTAAAAACTCGCTAAGCTATCGCGCCAAGCTCGAATGAACATAATATTGTTTAGTCGAGTCGAGCATTGTTAGCATTCGCCTCGTTTTCACTCCTAATCAATTCACCTAAGTTTTACTGTAGTATAATAAATTGGGTTAAGTAGGTCCGATTAATGAACACTTCGTCTTTTTTCAGTTTGATGTCAAGAAAATGGGTTGTGTTAAGAGAACACCCCCTACTATGTGGGGCCCCCCTATTTTTGTCAAATGTACAACCCCGTAAAGCAGATAATGCTACCGGCGGCAGCGTCCAATCATTGGAAACACCCCCTATAGGGAGTGTTAGGATAGCACAGGCCCAAAAAAATTAAGTAAATCAATACACTAGGCTGCTAGCTTGAACTAATGGCTACTTATTAAATTCAAGTACTGTGCAAGGGCCAGAGTAATCTAGGTCTAATGTAGCATTTAGTCGAGTCTAGACCTGTAACTAATCAAAATAATATTATGGTCTTATTTTCTAGACACCAAATAACTACTATCCCTTGTTAAAAGATTAATATTGTTATGTATGGTTTTACGTTTTACACTCTTCAACATGTTTATGTTAAACAAGAACAACAGTTAAATGAAAGGTGATCATGAGCTAGTAGTCTACTCGTAGTATTTTGGCCCTATAAAAGTATTTGGATATTACCTAATGGTCTAAACTAGACAAGCCGCTAGTCGTACGCTACTCATATTCGACTTGATAAGAGCTCGAAATGTTCCGAGTCTAAACAAGCCTCAGGTCGAGCCAAAGTGTTTAACAAGCCTATATCGAGTTTGTATAACAAACCGAGCTCGAACCCCGAACATGAGCTAGTAAAATATGTCACGAGCCAAAACTCAAGCTAAAATCACAAGACACAAAACTAGTCGAGCATACGAGCATAAGCTTGAACTTATTTTGAACAAGCTAAGCTCGCGCTGTAATAGGCTTGAATGTATGTACATTAATGTCGTACTACTCCATCCGTCCAATATTAATTCCTTGTCTCTTACTTAATACAGTAGTTAATACTTCGTATGGAAGAGTCTGATACATAAAACCTTATTAAAATTTCTTTAATCAAAAATAAAATTACTTAACTCATCTCAAATTAAACGTTTACCTTTCTATTTAGGTTTTTCCCAAAGTAAATGTCACTTTTAAATTTTAATCAATTAACATATTTTCCAATTGTCAAAATGAAATTTTATTTATGCACATTGTAATAGCCCAACTTCGTTACAGTGTGTTTAAATTAAAAGTTTATATTTAATATGAAATGGAAGAGTGCAAACTTAAAGAAAAGTTCAAATAATTTGTCAAAAGATCATTTAAAAAAAATTAACTCTAAAACTACACTGTCATAACGTACTCGCTTTACTTCACCTCTTTTAACGCCCCGATACACACGTTATGGCACTGGTACTTGGTGTTATGGCTTGAGGAAGAACCAAAGAAGACAAAGGTTTCGTTTTGCTTTCTCTTTTTTTATTTATTTATTTTGTTTTTTTATTTTAATTTTTTAAACATAAGTATATCACACTTAACCTTTATAATTTGAAAAGTTTGTATAGTTAGACTAAACGAGGTGTAAAGCCCCGCGCTGCGCCGCGGGATGTTTAAATACAAAATTATTGATTTCCGTTGCGACCCCCGCTAAGCGCAAGGGCGTAACTGTGTAACGGATTAATAACCCCAAGGACCATTTTTTTGAATTTTTTGTTAGTTTTGTGACGGAAAATGTCCTTATGTTGGCGTTTCGTTGCAAAGTTAAGTAACGGTCGTTAGTAGGACTAACTATGTAACGGACATCTAACACGAAAGACCGATTATGTAAATTCTATGACATCGTTAGTCCTTAAGGGACCTATTTTGCACAGACAGGTAAACCTCAGGGACTGTTGTCGCATTTGAGTTATTATTTAAATATGTATAAAAAATTTAAAAAAAAAAAAAAAAAAAAAAAAAAAAAAAAAAAAAAAAAAAGTTAACGACCGTTAGTGAATAACGGCCTTTAACTAATGACCGTTAGTACTGTACATTCTGCTGTTCATAAGGCCCTTAGCAAAAAAAGGATTGCCCCTGGCAATCCTGCAGACATAGTTTATGCGTACAATACACTAGCTAATGCTTGTTGGGTGTGCCGCTAACAGAAAATGGATTGCCTCATAGCAACATTGCTAAATGTACTTTAGAGTAATTACACATGAAAATGCAAATTTGAAACAATCTATATGTAATTCTTATTATTTTATTTTTTTATTTTTTTGTGATGTATTTTAATTTTAATAAATAATTAAAAAACTAGTTTATTTAAAGAAATTAAAAATGAAATTAAAATAGGGGTTCCCATATAAGTGCTTTTGTTAGAGTTACGATGGAGAGTGATTTTGATTGTGCGAGTTAAAGAGTATGTACTTGTGTTAAAGTAGAAAGACTAATGTGATATGACGTGACACCAAAAGTTAGTTTGACTTAAGAGGTGTTCTAATAATTAAGTCTTTTGTTAAAGAGGTTTGCTAAAATCACAAAATATTAAAATATATATATATATCTACAAAGGTTGTGTTTGGTGCGGGGCTTGTAAAGACTTATAAAGGATTGAACTTTTAAAATAAGCTAGCTTAAAAAATAAGTTTTGTTTGTTGATGCAAATAATGTTCTAAAAACGTTATTTATATCTTTCGATTACTTCACGTTTTGAGGATGACAAAATGTGAAATCACGTTACGTTAAAATTAACGTAAACAAGTTTTTAATCGGAAAATCCCTTTTCTACGCAAATCACTCTAGAACAAATTTACAACTTGACAAATTATCAAAGAAGTGAATTTGTGTTTTGAGACTTCACATTTTAATGGGACAAAACATTTTTTTTTCAAAAATACACATGACAAATTATTTTTGAATTATTAAGAAATGTTTTAATGAAAAAATAAGTTTGAAAATCACAACAGCTATTTTTCCCCCCAAAATCAGCTCCAACCTTCCCAAAATAAGTTTTCACCAGAAAAGACAAAATTTGGAGCGTCCTAGTCTAGGACGGCTCTACGGTTCCACTAAATTTAGTGGAGCCGTGGCATGTTTAGTGGAGCCGTCCGTACAAAACTTTCTGTAACGTTCAAATTTTTCTTGCCTATAAAAACCAACCCCATTCACAGTTTTTAGGCATCCTTACACACACAAAACTTTCTGAGTTGAATACTCTCTTCACACTTTCTTTCTTAGATCTTTTAGATTAGTTTTTCTTTTGTTCAAAAGTGATCCAATCATCCTCCAAGTGATCCTCTTCATTCCTCTTCACTAGCAAGAGAAGAACACAAGTATCCAAGTTGATACAAGGTGTTATCATTCCTCTTCACTAGCAAGAGAAGAACACAAGTATCCAAGTTGATACAAGGTGTTATCATTCCTTTTCATTATCAAGAGAAGAACACAAGTATCCAAGTTGATACAAGGTGTTATCATTCCTCTTCACTAGCAAGAGAAGAACTCAAGTATTCAAGAAGATACAAGAGTTGTAGTTGTTAGGTTTTTGTAACACTTGTTACATCCTTGTTGTATCTTAGCATACATCAAGATTATCTTTCTTTTGTGAGAGTGTGAGTGAAGATCATTGTGATCTTAAGAGATAGTGAAGATCTCTTAAAGCCATTGGGCTTGTGTGTGAGTGATCAAAGGATCTAGAGTAGTTAGATTAAGTAGAGTGAAGTGAGATTTGATCTTTGTGATCGTGTTGAGATCGTGGTGATCTCTTGTAGCCATTGGGCTTGTGTGATTGGTCACGTGGACCTTGGTAGATTGGTGCTAGCTAAGATTAGCACTCGACATTTAGCTTAGTGTCGGTAATAGGATAAGCGACGTGTACGGTTTTCTCCGCCTGAAGGGAGGTTGTTGACATAGTGCTTGAAACTCTCGAGTGTGGTACTCGGGGAGTGGAGTAGGGCGAAGAAGAGCTTCGTAGCCGAACCACTATAAATCCTTTGTCACGGTTTGATCTTTCCAACTCTACTCTTTACTTTCATTATTTTGTATTAGTTAGCTTAGTGTGTAGTTCATATTGGTTTTGATTGATTACACATAGAGTTCGAATCAAAGTTTCCAATAGCCAACTTTTAAAACAATATTTTTAAAAGAACTTTAAACCGGTAAACTATTCAACCCCCCGTCTAGTTTCCCACAATTGGTATCAGAGCCACGTCAGTCAAGATTTTAAAGTATATTGTATTTTAAAACTTGAATCGATCAATGGATTCCGACAAATATCTAGAAGGGCAATCTATGCAAAGACCACCACTTTTCGAAACCGATTGTTTTATATATTGGAAAACAAGATTCGAAACATATGTAAAATCAAAAGACATTGATCTTTGGCATGTTATTACCGAGGGTGACTTTCAACCTATTCAAATGAATCCGGAAACAAAAAGGATGAAATAGTTTCTTATGATAAACAAAGTGATGAACTTAAAAGGAAATTAGCCAAAAATAATGAGGCTAAAATGATGATTTATAATGCTTTGCCTAAAAAGGAATTTGAAAGAATCTTTATGTGTAATACGGCAAAAGAGATTTGGAAAACGTTGCTAGTCACTCACCAAGGTAATAACCAAGTCAAAGAGAACAAGATAGATCTTCTTGTTCAACAATATGAACAATTTTCCATTTCGGAAGATGAGTCAATAGATAATGCTTTTGCTAGATTTAATACTATTATCACTAGTCTTAAAGCTCTTGATGAAGGTTACTCTAGCAAGAATTATGTTAGGAAGTTTCTTAGGGCTCTACATCCTAAATGGAGAGCAAAGGTTACCGCCATAGAAGAGTCAAAGGACTTGGCGATGTTGTCACTCGATGAACTTATAGGAAACTTGAAAGTTCACGAAATGATAATTAAGAAAGACTCCGATATAGTCAAAGGCAAAAGCGAGAGAGTTAGATCTCTAGCATTGAAAGCCAAGAAGGAGTCTAGTGATGAGGAATGTTCGAGTTCCGACAGTGAAGATGAGGAATACGCATTAGCGGTTAGGGACTTTAAAAAGTTCTTTAGGAGAAGAGGTAGGTTCGTTAGGCAACCTCGTGATGAGAAGAAGACATCACAAAAGAACCATGTTGAAAAGAAAGGGACGAGTGATAGGAAATGCTTTAGATGCGGAGATCCTAATCACCTCATAGGAGAGTGTCCTAAACCACCGAAATTCAACAACCAACGAGCTTTCATAGGAGGCTCATGGAGTGATAGCGGTGATGATGAAGAAAAGAAGCCCAAGGACGAAACATGTCTAATGGCTCATACTTCAAATGAGGTACGTTACGACTACCCTGATTTTATAGATGACAACTCGTCAATAGATGATAACATACTAAATGACGAACATAATAATCTATGCAAAATTGTTTCAAAAATGCTAAGTAGAAACAAATCACTAAAATCAAAATTGCATGAACTTGAAGTAGAAATTTTAGGACTAAAGGAACAAGTCAAAGGACTTAAAACAAATAAAGAATTAGACATAGATTGTGAGTCATGCATAAATCTTCAAGCAGAAAATGAAAAACTCAAGGAAAATGCAATTAGAATCACTAGGTTCAAAAAGGAGACAGAAAATGCTTCGACAGACAAAGCAAATCAAGTAAAACCTGTCAAACTCACAAATTCTGTCAAAACCCCAGACGGCACCACTAAAGGTACCAACGGAACCATTAAAGTTAACGGAACCGTGGTACCGTCCGACACTGGAGACAGAACTGAGTCGATTTTGAAAAGTAATTCAAGTCCTAAACCAAGTCACATAACTGTAAATGGTACAAAAGTATCTATCGCTACCATAGAGGAAGTCAAACGATTTTACAAACCTGTGTCAAATCCAAAACCTAGATTTGTAAAAACCAACACCAAGTCTAAAACACCTCCACCTAGAAAATCAAATGTTCCCAAACCTCGGTCAAGAACTCCTCTACCGAGACGTAACTCTAGAAGACAAAGCTTTCCAAGTAACTACCCCGTAGCTTGGAATAACCGTCAACTGCAAAGTTACTTACCATGGGAAATGTGTCCTCCATTTCTACATCCTAACCAAATGCAACTTATGCATGGGATGTTTAATGCTAACAACTTTGGACCCATGAGATATTGGGGACCAAATGTTTGAATGTTTGTCTTATGCAATAGATATGCTTGGGAATCGACTTGGAGCCTGACGAATGGGTCAAAGATAGTGGATGCACTAACCATATGACGGGTAACCGAAGTCTTTTCACATCATACAAAGCATACAATGGAGGTAATGTCACTTTCGGTAGTAAACTTAAGGGTAACATCATTGGCAAAGGTACGATCACTCAAAACTCCCTCACTATTAGAAATGTTGAGCATGTAGATAACTTAGGATTTAATTTGCTTAGCATTAGTCAAATGGTAGATAATAAGTGTAGAGTTATATTCTCTGAAGAGGGTAGTGAGATCATTAAGGATGGTAAAACCATAGGCAAAGGAGTTAGGAGAAATGGCTTATTTGTTATGAAAATAGGAAATAAGCCTCAGGATAGGATATGCTTAGCAACCATAGATGATAATTCAACTCTATGGCATAGGAGGTTAGGTCACGCCAATATGCGTTTGATACAATCATTGGCATCTAAGGAATTAGTTAGAAACCTACCTAAGATTAAGTTCGACAAACACTTTTGTGACGCTTGTAAAGTTGGAAAACAAGCTCATTCTAGTCACAAAGCTAAGAATATGGTCTCGACCTCTAGATGCCTAGAACTCCTTCACATGGACTTATTCGGTCCATCCGCCGTACGGAGCTACGGAGGAAATCACTATACCTTAGTAATAGTTGATGACTATTCTAGGTATACTTGGACTAGATTTCTTAAGAATAAGACACAAGCTTTTGAGGAATTTGAAATCTTTAATAAGAAAGTCCAAAACTAACTAGGATGTACAATAGTTTCTATTAGGACGGATCATGGTCGGGAATTTGATAATGAAGTTCAATTCGGAGTATATTGTGATGCTAATGGTATTACTCAAAATTTCTCGGCTCCACGCACTCCACAATTAAATGGGGTAGTCGAGCGGAAAAATCGTACTCTACAAGAAATGAGTAGAACGATGTTAAATGAACAATCAATTCCGCAAAAGTTTTGGTGTAATGCGGTGGACACCTCAACTTATATTCTTAACAGGATTCTAATTAGACCTATCTTAGGAAAAACCCCATATGAAATCATGAAAGGTAGAAAACCTACTCTTGATTATTTTAGAGTGTTTGAAAGCAAGTGCTTCGTACTAAACACTAAAGATTACCTCACCAAGTTTGACCCAAAGTCTTACGAAGGTATCTTCCTAGGTTACTCCCAAAATAGTAAAGCCTATGTTGTCCTAAATAGAGAAACCATGAAAGTCGAAGAATCACTCAACGTGACATTCGATGAAAGTCCTCCACAAACTAAGACATCACCCTTGGTGGATGATGACTTAGATGAGGACGAAGCCATTAAGGTTAATGGCAAGAAAACCCTAGAAGATGACATTGAGGATGAAATAGTTGAAGTTGACGAAATTGTCAACATTAAGGAATCCAAAAACCATCCTATTGAAAATGTCATAGGTAATCTAAACCAAAGAACCCTTAGGTCACAAGCACAAAACAAAAGTAATTTCTTTTGTTTCATATCAACCGTAGAACCTAAGAATGTAGGTGAAGCGATTAAGGATGAAAGTTGGATACTTGCCATGCAAGAAGAACTTAATCAATTCACCGCAAACCAAGTTTGGGATTTAGTACCTCTTCCTAAAAATCAAACAATCATAGGAACTAAGTGGGTGTTTAGGAATAAACTCGACGAAAATGGCGTCGTAGTTAGGAATAAGGCAAGGTTGGTAGCACAAGGCTATAACCAACAAGAGGGAATAGATTATGATGAAACCTACGCACCCGTAGCTAGATTAGAATCAATTAAAATTCTCCTTGCCCATGCTTGTGCCTTAGACTTTAAACTATACCAAATGGACGTGAAGAGTGCGTTCCTAAATGGTTATATCAACAAGGAGGTGTATGTTGCACAACCTCCGGGATTCGTTGATTTCGAATATCCGAATCATGTTTATAAACTCAAGAAAGCACTCTATGGTCTTAAGCAAGCTCCTAAAGCTTGGTATGATAGACTGAAAGCTTTCCTGATTGAACATGAATACACCATGGGAAAAGTTGATAACACACTCTTCACAAAGAAAAGAGATTCACATCTCATCATTGTTCAAATATATGTCGACGACATTATATTCGGATCAACTTGTCCAGAGATGTGCGATGATTTCTCTAAGATCATGCATGACGAGTTTGAGATGAGCATGATGGGTGAATTAAATTTCTTCCTTGGTCTACAAATTAAACAAATGGAAGATGGTATCTTCTTTAATCAAGCTAAGTATAGTAAAGAGATGCTTAAGAAGTTTAGTTTAGAAGAGTCTAAGCCTATGAAAACTCCCATGTCCACGGAAATAAGACTCACGAAAGATGAAGAAGGTGAGTCTGTGGATAGCACTAAGTATAGAGGTATGATAGGAAGTTTACTATACCTCACGGCAAGTAGGCCCGACATCATGTTTAGTGTCTGCCTTTGTGCTCGCTTCCAAGAGGATCCCAAAACCTCTCACCTCGAAGCGGTTAAGCGTATCTTCTGATACATTAAAGGCACTATACACTTGGGATTATTCTATCCCAAGGGGACCGGTGTAGAAACTGTTGTCTATGCCGACTCTGATCATGCGAGAGATTATGTGGATCGAAAGAGTACGAGTGGCGTTTGTACCTTCATGGGTTGTTGCTTAACTTCTTGGTTCTCCAAGAAACAAACGGCTCTTGCTATCTCTACAACCGAAGCCGAGTACGTAAGCGCCGGAAAGGCATGTCAACAAGCACTATGGATGAAACAAGCTCTTATAGACTATGACATCCATTTAGATGACGTCCCCATTATGTGTGATAATAAAGGTGCTATTGACTTGAGCAAAAACCCCGTTCAACACTCCCGTACTAAACATATCGAAATTCGCCACCACTTCCTTCGTGATAATGTTCAGAAAGGAAATATTTCTATTGAGAAAGTTCCTTCTCAGGACAATATCGCAGACATCCTTACCAAACCTCTCAAACGAGAATCCTTCAACTACCTTCGTCTAGGTCTAGGAATGATGGAACATGTTCCATAAACCTCATGACTCTTGAAGTCATCTCGTGTGTCTCGTTAATTCTAGTTTAGGTTCCCTAGTCAAAGGAATTTATTAGGTATAAATTCTTTCCTCGTGTCATAGAGTCTCACTAAAACAGCGAGACTTATTCGTCAAACATCAAAATGGGACAGAAAACCATCCCTGCAGATACACGGCTCCACTAAATGTGGCACGGCACCGTTAAATTTAACGGTACCGTGGAACCGTGCATCTGGAACATTTCGTATTTCAGTTCCCTTTTTCCACACCACTCATTCCAAACCCTCATAACCTCAGCAACTACTGTCATAACTTAACCTCACACCCAAAACTTAATTACACCCCTTCAAGATCATATTCAAGACATTGAGTTTCAATATCCTCAATCATTCTCACCCTTTTCAACAAAAAATTGTAAGTCATCTTACTCCAATTTTTCTTAATTTTGGGTCTAGGGTTTATGCATTGATGAAAATTGAATTGGGGTTTTTCAATTTTTTCTAGGAAATTTTCAATTAGAAGTCATCAACACCAAAACATTTCAAAATCTTTGGTACCAAAACATTGAGGTTACCAAAACACCCCAATTCCATCATTTTCAAAATCTCACGAAACTAGGACCATGAAATTGTTCTTTTCATGCATTGTTGATGCAAACTAAAAACACTTTCTCATGCATACAAGATCTCACAAATCATGATCGAACTACATAATCAATATGTATTCTTCGACTTATTTGCTTGAGCAAAAGTAAAATTAGGAGTGTTTGGGTAATCTCATTATTTTCTTTTGAGTTGAGATTGTCGCACCTCCACATAGTTTGCATATAGGCACACACTAGGCATGTGCATATAATGCAACTATTCTTCATACTAATTTTTCCTAAAAACACTTTTATAGGAAACAAAAATGTCTCATGAATATGATTTTGATCATCTCCTAACCGACACCTACACACCCCAAATATCACAAGAACCCACAACTCCCGGTAACCACATTCGTGCCTATGTCAATCTTGAAACCCGTCGGTTTCATGAAGGCCGTGTCGTTGATCCATCCCTTGTTTACCATCGGGACATCAACACTTCTTTTAGAGCTATAGGATTCGATTGCTTACTCCACATAAACGAGCACATTTGTCCTCGCTTTATGTTGGAATTCTTCCGACAAGTTGAACTCGTACGTAACGAGGATCAATCCTTGTCTCTTTGGTTTTGGGTCAGAAATTTCAAATTTGTCCTAACCCTTGAGCAATTTGCTCAAATCCTTCAAATCCCCAATCATGGGCAATGTGCCTATACTGAGGATTGGTGTCTTGAGTCCCTCTTCAACTATCGTGAAGAGGATAGTCCATATTGTTCCTACATACCCTCTCCCACCGAACTAACCAAAATCATCCGTACTCATAAGTACTCCTCTTATCCTAATCCAACGAAAATTCGTTTGGAAGAGGTGCGTCATGAACTACTTTCTTGGGCAGTCATCCTGCGAGAAAATGTTCTAAGTCTAACAGGAAATCGTGAGCAACTCCCGGCGTGTTGTGCTCATATGATCTACTGTCTCCTTACCCAACAACCATACAATCTCGCTTACTTCTTCGCTAAGCGAATTGTACATCTCAAGGGTAACAAGAATAAATTGATACCCTATGGGATGTTCCTAACCCGCCTCTATCACCACTTCATGAACCTACACCCTTACCTTCATGGTCCTCAATACTCACTTTTCACACCAGTCATGAAACCCATAACCGAGTCATACGTGTCAACCATTCTCATTTCCGAATCCTCCACCCACTATGCACCCTTTGATGATCCAAATCATGAGAATGAGATAAATGCTCAAGACGGGAGTATAACAAGAATGGGAGAAGGCTCAAGTCATAAGTAGTTATGAAGAGATTTATATCTCCTACTAGGGCTTATTCTTAATAGACTATATTAGGAATTAATACTCTAATTATCTTGCATGCTTAGTACTAAATCTATCACCATGCATGAATGATCTATGTGATATTTGGATGTTAGTTTATCTTGTCCTTTATGCTTGCATGCTTATGATTATCTTGGATAATTGCTTGATAATCTTTATGTGCTAGATGTAGCATTGTAGGGGACATATTAGGAAAACAAATACTTAGTGAGTTGAGGCACTATCATTTCCAGGAACTAGTTCCCCTAGAAAACATCCCCCTAGCTGCCCAGAACTAGCCTCAACAGAAATTTTCGTGACAATAGTGTCACGGTACCACTAAATAGGGACGGTACCGTTAAATTTAACGGTACCGTGGGTCATTTAGAGGAACCGTGTCCCTGTTTGACGGATTTTTACTGTTCCTCCTAGAATCCCTGCAACCCTAACCTCAAACCTGCAAATTTTGCAACCTCACACACACCCTAAGATTCCCTTGCTACACCATAGGACACTCTCATCAACTTTAATTCAAATTTCACCCAACTTGCAGGCTTATCTTGCACTTCACCTTCAACCTCCCATCACACAAACACCATGTCTTCCACACAAGGATCCACCTCTCACATCTCCAAGAAACCTAGGATAACCGTGAAACCACCCTCAAAACCACTCTTTGTGGATCTCACAAAAGATGATGAAGCTATGACACCACCTTCCCAAGCCACTCCTTACTCACCATCACCACCTAATGCACCCTCTAAAACATCCTCTTCCTACACAACATCTTCATCATCCTTTAACACAACATCATCTATGGAGTACACACTATCCCCCATAACTCCATTGGACTATGTCATGCCAACTCCATCCCCAACAAACTCACCACCACCACCTTCTCCTATCATATGGCACAACCCATCCAACCCCATCCCATTGATTTACATAGGGCTAATTGCCTATGTTGTCTCCATAACCGTAATCTAATCTTCTTCTTAAGAGACGAGATTCATTTCATGTTCTCTTTTATAGAACATCTCTTAACACCACCACCACCCCACATGATGCCACAATCTCCACCACCTCCTAACCCAAACAACTAAACATGCCCTTGTTTAGTTTCTCACCAATAAACCTTTAGGACCCTTCTTGGAAATGAAGCTTGCCTTTAGTCATTAGGGATTTAGGTTTCCTATTGTCTCTTTTATGCTTCTTATGTAGTCATACCTATGTATGATATTTGCTTTTATGAATGAATGCTTTCATTTTATGTGGATGCTTAGCTACTTAGTCATTCATTTTGTGGTTGGATATTTGTCTTAGGTGCTACATGTTAGATATTGTATATATGTCATCTAACCTTGTTTTGTAGCACGAATCCTTGCTCGATTCCTTGGTATTCTCCAAATGAGGGGGAGTATATGTCAAGGGGGAGCTTTAGTCACCTTTTTTATTAGACAAAAAGGGGGAGAAATGGGAGTAAACTCATTAAAAACTTGTTAAAACTAATTTTAACTTAAAATGAGTTTATATTTTGTCATCATCAAAAAGGGGGAGATTGTTGATGCAAAAAATGTTCTAAAAACGTTATTTATATCTTTCGATTACTTCACGTTTTGAGGATGACAAAATGTGAAATCACGTTACGTTAAAATTAACGTAAACAAGTTTTTAATCGGAAGATCCCGTTTCTACGCAAATCACTCTAGAACAAATTTACAACTTGACAAATGATCAAAGAAGTGAATTTGTGTTTTGAGACTTCACATTTTAATGGGACAAAACATTTTTTTTTTAAATACACATGACAAATTATTTTTGAATTATTAAGAAATGTTTTAATGAAAAAATAAGTTTGAAAATCACAACAGCTATTTTTCCCCCCAAAATCAGCTCCAACCTTCCCCAAATAAGTTTTCACCGGAAAAGACAAAATTTGAAGTGTCCTAGTCTAGGACGGCTCCACGGTTCCACTAAATTTAGTGGAGCCGTGGCATGTTTAGTGGAGCCGTCCGTACAAAACTTTCTGTAACGTTTAGATTTTTCTTGCCTATAAAAACCAACCCCATTCACAGTTTTTAGGCATCCTTACACACACAAAACTTTCTGAGTTGAATACTCTCTTCACACTTTCTTTCTTAGATCTTTTAGATTAGTTTTTCTTTTGTTCAAGAGTGATCCAATCATCCTCCAAGTGATCCTCTTCATTCCTCTTCACTAGCAAGAGAAGAACACAAGTATCCAAGTTGATACAAGGTGTTATCATTCCTCTTCACTAGCAAGAGAAGAACACAAGTATCCAAGTTGATACAAGGTGTTATCATTCCTCTTCATTATCAAGAGAAGAACACAAGTATCCAAGTTGATACAAGGTGTTATCATTCCTCTTCACTAGCAAGAGAAGAACTCAAGTATTCAAGAAGATACAAGAGTTGTAGTTGTTAGGTTTTTGTAACACTTGTTACATCCTTGTTGTATCTTAGCATACATCAAGATTATCTTTCTTTTGTGAGAGTGTGAGTGAAGATCATTGTGATCTTAAGAGATAGTGAAGATCTCTTAAAGCCATTGGGCTTGTGTGTGAGTGATCAAAGGATCTAGAGTAGTTAGATTAAGTAGAGTGAAGTGAGAGTTGATCTTTGTGATCGTGTTGAGATCGTGGTGATCTCTTGTAGCCATTGGTCTTGTGTGATTGGTCACGTGGACCTTGGTAGATTGGTGCTAGCTAAGATTAGCACTCGACATTTAGCTTAGTGTCGGTAATAGGATAAGCGACGTGTACGGTTTTCTCCGCCTGAAGGGAGGTTGTTGACATAGTGCTTGAAACTCTCGAGTGTGGTACTCGGGGAGTGGAGTAGGGCGAAGAAGAGCTTCGTAGCCGAACCACTATAAATCCTTTTTCTCGGTTTGATCTTTCCAACTCTACTCTTTACTTTCATTATTTTGTATTAGTTAGTTTAGTGTGTAGTTCATATTGGTGTTGATTGATTACACATAGAGTTCGAATCAAAGTTTCCAATAGCCAACTTTTAAAACAAGATTTTTAAAAGAACTTTAAACCGGCAAACTATTCAACCCCCCTTCTAGTTTCCCACATTGTTTGTCACACATGCTTATAGAATTTTTTATAGTCATAAGCCTCAATAAGCCAAGCTAGTTGAAACGGGTCTTATAGTTAGTCAAATTATTTAAATACTCTTAAAAATATAATGTATTATCACACAAAAACTGAAAATATATTTTAATTTCTTTTTCATTCCTGAATCTAATTTGATGTATTGTTATTATGCTCGCAAAAATCGGCCTATGCGGCCGATTAATCGACCATTAATGGCTAGGCGGGAATTAACCGCTCCGATTTTCACTAATCAGCCTTATCAGTTTGGTCAAAAATTGGTCAACATACCGATTAATCGGATAAAAATCGGCTAAATCAGGCATAAATCGGCCAACTCGGTTACGGATAGAAATTGGCCAAATTAGGCATAAATAAGCCAAATCGAAAAAAAATCGGCTAGATCGGCCAAATCGAGCATATAGTTTCAAATTTTTATAATTTTTATATATAAAAAATTCAAATATTAATCCCCGCCTAACCGATTAATCGCTAGGCGGTACCCGGCCGCCAATCTACCGCCTACCGGTTTTTGCAACCTTGATTTTTATATGACTTTACATTAATAGCTTCAATTCCAACTAATTCACTAAACAACTCTATAAAAATATAAGTTTTAGCGCCCCAACTTCAAATCCAGCCCATTTCGCCAAATATACCTAAAATGAGTCTGCTAAATGAAGCAAAATTTATTAAAAGGAATGGAGAGCAGGGTTGAGCATAATAAACCGCGGACCGGACTAAACCGAGAAACATGACCGAACCGAACCGGTCTTATGCAAAACCGACCATTATGCTTTGTTAGATCGGACCAACGAATCGAATCGAACCGGAACTAGACCAAACATTTCATTCCGGTGCTCGGTCCGATGTTTTGAGTGAAATCAGTCTTTGGTTCAATCCGGTCATGGACCTTGATCATCCCTAGTAGTTTACTAAGGGGGTGTTTCTTTTTACCTTAATCCCTCTTAATGGATATAAATGTAGTCCCAAAATACTTATTACTCCCTCCATCCCATATTTATTATTAATGTTTCCTTTTTAGGATGTAACAAATTAATTGTCCACTTCTATAAATAGATATGGAATATAAATCAAGTTTACCATATTACCCTGACTTGACTTTATTATTACAAACTTTAAAGAAGTTATAAATTAATTAGTTAAGGGTAAAACTGTCATTTTGCAAAAAGCCAAAAAGTATGAGAGACAAAGCTGTAATAATGGTGTTTTTTTTTAAACTGAATATTTTTTGTCGGTGGACAATAATTTTGAGACGGAAGGAGTACATCTTAATTGGTAGACACACAAATTTCTCTATTTCCCAATTAATTTACTAAAGATATATAAGTAACCCGAACGAACAGTAAGTGTATGGATCATGGGTCGGGTGACCCAATATTTGACCCGACTATAAATATTGATAAACCCTACTTGTTCTCATTTCCGTTTAAAAAATGTATCGAATCGCAGCAGCAGCTTTATATTCATCAATCAGGCCATCTTTTTTTTTGGAAGGCGACTTTCAATTTTTGGTTTAGAGTCGTACCCACCACATTGGCAGGCCCTCATCCACCACATACCCAGACTATGTTGTCTGAACCGGGTCCACGCTGGTGCAGTGGGGATTAAACGGCTTCCGTCCGAAAACCGTACTGCCTCCACACGAGATTTCTCGCTGGAGTAACAGACGGATGAAAATCGGGGCCGGCTCGGATTCGAACCTGCGCAACCACTGGCTCACAGGCTCTCTTCATTGCCTAATATCAACAGACCCTGTGATCAATCAGGTCATCTACTTCAAGGAAATTATTAGTAAGTAGTAGTTTCACATTACTATTTCCTTTTAATTATTATTTCTACCTTATTAGCTAATAACCTAAGACATAAGCATTAACCTGAATATTACAATAAATTAAATCCACCTTAGAGCAGGAGGTATGTTAACGCAGGGGTGCGTTAAACCTTCACCTCCCCTGCGTTAACATCGCGTTAACCACACTATCATCATGCGTTAACGCTGTGTTAAAGGGATGCGCTAACCCTTTAACGCAGCGTTAAGGGGCTGTTTTGAATTAAAAAAAAATCACTTTCACCCCCTTAAACGTCTATATATCCGTTGGATTTATTTTTAAAAAAAATCATTTCACCCCCTCTATATAACCGTTGCATTCAAACGGCAAGTTGGTACAAAAAAAAATAATAATAAAAAAATCAAAACCATTTTCCCACCACTATAAATACCCAATTAACACAACATTTTTTTTCAAACTTCCACAACTCAATCTAATCTATCATATACTTCCATCTCTTAAAAAAAATGTCGGGATTTAACCCAAACGACGAAAGTTTCATGAATCTCCTCGGTGGGTGGAATAACCCAAACGCGGGTTCATCTTCAAACCCGAACGCACCATCACCCAACAACCCAATCCCTAACCCACTCGGCTTGTCGAGCCAAGAACTTTACCTACAACATCAACGAATGCTATATTGGGAACAAAGCCAACAACGCACACTAAACACCAATTTCTCTAATTTACAATTCTCACAACAATCGCATTCACAAACCGAAACACATGATATTCCCGAGACGCCTACGTCTCATCCAAAGCCATTCACACGGGGTGGTAAACGAAATGCCAAAAAATCCAAAGACCCCGAACCAATCGAGGAGGATGAAGAAAATACCGAGTTCATCAAACGTTAGAACCAAAACGAGGAAAAATTACTTGCCATGTGTTATGTGGCCACGACCGAGGATTCACAAGTCGGGCGTTCACAAGATCGCGATACATTTTGGCAACGGGTGAAAAATGAGTTCAATAGACTCAATTTTCAAAAACGAAACAAGGATATGATTCAAGGCAAGTGGAAAACGTTGAACCGTGATTGCACAAAGTTCAACGCGTATTACAAACGTTCCCAACGCCAAGAAAAAGTGGAGAAAGTGAGATGGATATCCTCAAACGGGCGAAACAAATGTATCGTGACGAGCACAAAACTGCTCTATTTAACAACGAGGAGGCTTGGGAGGTTTTGCGTGCTAATAAGAAATGGGACGCGCCGGATCCGCTTGATTTAACCGGCGATGTCCCAAGCCAAACAAACGAGGCGTTGTTTGGTCGTGATGAACAACCACGTCCTATGGGCACAAAGCGTACTTCGAAGAAAGCTATATCCGAGAGCACGACAAGTATCGGGGGAGCGAGTACCGGAGGAACGAGCTCGTCTAGCCAATTCGGGAGGCTATGACATTCGAGTATCATTTGAAACGGAAAACCGCCTAAGCGACGTATCGGGCGGCCCAAGTAAAAGATGAAACGATAACAAGATTGGAGGAGATGAAATTTTTGATGATTGACACTGACGGAAAGGATCCAAACGTTGTGTGTTGAATCAATGAAGAAAAAGAACGAATCATCAAAAAATATAACTTGCAATCTCGTCACTAGATTTAATTTCGTAATTTCTTTTATGTTGTAGTTTGCTTAGTCTTGTGTTTTGTTTTTTTGTTTTTTTATTTCGTTATTTATTTTTATTTTTTTTCGTTGTAACTTTTATTTATTATTATTATTATTATTATTATTATTTTCTTCGTATTGTAATAAGTTTAAGAATTAATGTTATGTTTTTAATAAATGAAGTATTCGTTTAAGTTTAGGGGTTGAGTTTGAAAATACTTGAGTTAAAGTTGAGTTAAGGTGAGTTATGATAAGGGTGTTTTTTTTATTTAAAGGTGAAAAGGTTAAAGCTGATGTGGCGCTGACGTGACAGTGTGTTAAACTTTAACTCAGGGTTATTACACCTGATGCTCTTATACCGAAATGAGGTACTCGTAGTTTGGTTATTTAGGGGGTGTTTTGTTTAAGTTTATATAGCGGACTTATGGCTTATTTGGTTTTCGGCTTATGTTTCATAAGCTCACTTTTTGTGGCTTATTTTGAAACTTTTTGATATAAGCTTATTATGACATGATAAGCTTATAGAAGCCGAAATGTTTCACGTGGAGTTGGTCCTTCGGGAAGAGGGCACCGGGTATGGGGCCAGGTTTCTCCGAGATTTAAAACTAATGGAGAAAAAAACACAGTAGGTATCACAATGTGTTATGGTCTCTTTAGTTGTAACAACAAGCTCGTTTTGTACCTTAGCTAACATATATTTGTAGCAAGCGTAGGTATGGCCCTAACTTGGTAATCAATTTGGTAAGTAGTTGCAACTCATTAATCAAGTTAAATAATGGTTGAAAATATGTATCTTGTTAATCAAATGGCCCCTACATTATGGTTATTGACTCGAGCTTTGTTGAGCAACTCGACACGAGCTAGCTTGTTCGCGACGAGCTTTATCAAGCACTGAGCCTGAGCTCGGGACTAGAAAATGAGCTTGAAATATATAACGAGTCGAGCTTATAAAAGATTGGATAGAGTAATTATCGAGCTTTTAAGCTATAGAAAAGTTTTTATGTGTATCATTTATTTTTTTTAAGGTCTTACATCTTAGTTCACATAAGTATTAATACTTAATTTGTAATCTAAGGTTAATGTCATAAAATAGCAACATACTTTATAGAATTTTTTATTTTGATAATTAATCTTTTTTATCCACGTAAGTTATTATATTTTCATGTGTAAGTCATAATGGTTATTATCTTCAGAATTTTTCAACTGGTAGTCATGATAAACTTTCAAAATGTCTAAGATTTCATATGTTATGCTCAAATATTGAAAAGTTTGATATTTTAACCAGTGTGTTAAGAAAACGGGGCAAAAAAAAAAAAAAAAAAAAAAAAAAAAAAAAAAAAAAAAAAAAAATCATGATATTCAAAGATTTTTCTATTCTCCTAACACGTCACCAAAAATTGGCGAGCATTTAAGTATAACTTATGTTTTGTTAGAGATTTTCACTGGTTATGCCGATTATTTGTTATAAAAATCGAGAAAATCATAGCCATTATGACTTACACATGAAAGTATAAGACAAAAATTAATCAAAAAGAAGTTTAACTACGAAATTAGATGATTACATAAAGTACGTTGCTATTTTATGACATTTAGAGCTGAGCTCGAGCTTCACTAAAAGCTCGCTAAGCTATCGCGCCAAGCTCGAATGAACATAATATTGTTTAGTCGAGTCGAGCATTGTCAGCATTCGCCTCGTTTGCACTCCTAATCAATACACCTAAGTATTACTGTAGTATAATAAATTGAGTTAAGTAGGTCCGATTAATGAACACTTCGTCTTTTTTCAGTTTGATGTCAAGAAAAATTAAGTAAATCAATACACTAGGCTGCTAGCTTGAACTAATGGCTACTTATTAAATTCAAGTACTGTGCAGATGTAGATAAACCCAATCTACTAATAATACCATTTGATATGTACGTGAAGTATCAACTGAAAGCCCTTTATCAGAAATCATATCTGCCCGTGAGAAGATGTAGATAAACCCAATCTACTAATAATACCATTTGAAATGTCTAACTCTTTATCAACCCCCTGTTATCAAAATCCAACCAGCTAGTAAATGACCACTGTATGGAGACAAACCAATATGACCAATCTGAGAATGAAGTAAACACCCCTTAGATCTGTGACTTAATCTTGTACGAAAGTGTGACTAAGAACCTATACTGAGCACTACAACGTAACTCCTTAAAGCATATGTCGTTTCATATACCCATCCATCCTTCCTTAACTGTATATGAACCTCTCTTGAATTATCCACATCTTTGTATGACACTGAGTACTACAACGTATCTCCTTTAAGTGATAGTTAACTAGGTCTTTGTCCATCCACCCCTTGACCTATGAAAACTAGATAACCCAAGACTTAATCACTATACCCATGAGTGCCCAAACAAGTATCTCCGAAAGTCATGCATCCATCCAACCTCTAGACTTTGAGATAAATAAGTACACATGCCCGTGAAATGAAACTTTAAACCCAGATAAGCAATATCGTACAAAAACTCCGTAGTCACAAAAAAACCGATACTAGCCGTTGTCATTTGATTGTGAATCTTGATCAGGATCTTTTAAGCTATACGTGGTGTTTTGAGGATGTAGGCCAATAATATTTTTGTGATTTTGGTGTGGTGCGAGTTTGAGATATGCCTTATTTTCAATTCTAAACATGCTTGGAAAATTTGAGTTTAAGAAATTTTTACGCCAAATTTTGCCGAAAAAATTCGAATTTTGACCTAAAAATTTGAATTTTGGGCCAAAATTTTCACCATTGCACCATAATTTGAATTTAGCGTAAAAATTAACCGATTAGTCACTCCTCGAAATTAAATTTTACTCAACTTTTCCCGCCAAAAAACTCTTTTTTTTTGGCATACTCGATTATCTCACAAACTTGGTTATCTTAGTAACATGAGCAACCCTAGTACCTCGATCAAACCAAGAAACTCGACTAACTAGAAAGTTGATGAAGAAACTCGACTATGTTTCCCAGAAACTCGACTAAGTCAGCTTAGAATCTCGATCAACTGAGGCAGAAACTCGATTATCCTTGTTACTCGATCAACCTAGTTACTCGATCAACCTAGTTACTTGATCAACCTAGTTACTCAAGCAACCTAGTTACTTGATCAAGTTAGTTACTCGATTATCCAAGTTACTCGATCAAGGTAGTTACTCGACTATCCAAGTTACTCGATCAAGTGAGATAGAAGCTCGATCAGTCTAGTTACACGATCAATCTAGTTACTCGATGAAGCTAGTTACTTGATCAATCTAGTTACTCGATCAAGGAAACTCGACTAGATCATCTAACTCGATGACCAGCCAGAAACTCGACTAACCTAGCAGCAGAAGCTCGACTAACCTAAACTGATGAACAGTACCGCCCCAAAAATCACTTTTTCACCTCAAAACCCCACGATTCGCCCTTGGTTAGCTCTGATGCCAATTGTTATGATCAAGAAACATGTTCAGGAGGTCGGGAGAACTCAAAATAAAGGTTAAACATGGTATTATTAGCTTAAAGAATGGGGGAAGGTGTGTGTGTTTTCTAGAGAGAGAAAGTGAAATCACACACACCTTCAAGTGATACAATATGAATTCCCACCCTCCTAGTTGAGACTAGGAGGGTATTTATACTAAAATACAATCTAATCTTTGACCTATTGGCAAGACTAGCCCTTGTACTTAATAACTATGCAATTCCCGAGTATAACAAAACTTTAAAGGCTAACAGCTTATAATATAACCTCCAGCCCCAACTTCAAATCCAACCCATTTCGCCAAACATACCTAAAATGAGTCTGCTAAATGAAACAAAATTTATTAAAAGGAATGGAAAGCAGGGTTGAGCATAATAAACCGCGGACCGGACTAAACCAAGAAACATGACCGAACCGAACCGGTCTTATGCAAAACCGACCATTATGCTTTGTTAGATCGAAGTTCGAACCTAGACCAAACATTTTGTTCCGGTGCTAGGTCCGGTGTTTTGAGTGAAATCAGTCTTCGGTTCAATCCGGTCATGGACCTTGATCATCCCTAGTAGTTTACTAAGGGGGTGTTTCTTTTTACCTTAATCCCTCTTAAGACCATCCATAGTGAGGCGCCATAGCCCCAAAATTTTGCCCTATAGCGCCCGAAACACGCCCCAGCCCCACAATCGAGGGGCGCTATTGCCAAAAAAAAAAATTTGAGCGTGGTCTGCTTAGCGCCCGCGCCCCATGTTGGTTTCCAAAAACTAGCCGTTTGCAACGGCTATCTTAACTCTTTTTTTTTTTTTTTTTTTTTTTTTTCTTTTTTTTTAAAAAGAATTCAATACACTCTTTTTTTTCTCTATAAAAACCGCCTCAAACATCATTTTTTATACGCATTCTTTCAATTATCTCCATCTTTTACAATAATATTATCACTATGAATCCCAACCGTCCAACCCGCCCACAAAATTATACCAACCCCGGTTACGTTCCTCCTCGTCGTGTTAATGAGTTTTCAAACCAAGAACTTCTCGATGTCATCTCGCATTTGCCACCAAACATGCAACCGCAAATGGGGTTTCAAAATTTTGGTTACGGTAACCAAAATTACGGGTTCAACGCGTACAACCAACAAAACACCTCTCAACATTTCTCCTCTCAAAACTTCGCGTCTCAACAATTTCAACCGCAACAATTCCCGTCTCAACACGAGCCGGTTGATGTCAAAGATTACGAGACGGTCCCTGAGACTCCTCTAAGTGTTACGAAGGGTAAGAAAGCCGCCGCCGAACCGTCTCAACCAAAAAAGCGGTCGCACAAAAAGAAACCCGCGAACGAGCCGAGAGCCTCGACCAAGCGTACGCCTTGAACCGAGCACGAGGAAATGTGTTTGGCTCGTGCGTGGATAGAAATTGCCACGGATGCTAACGCCGGTAAGGGTTTTTTTTTTTTTTTTTTTTTTTTTTTTTTTTTTTTTTTTTTTTTTTTATGTTCGGATTTTTTTTTTAATTATTATGTTCGGTTTTTTTTTTTTTTTTTTTTTTTTTTTTTTTTTTTAATTATTAAGTTCGAATTTTTTTTTTAGTTACTAACTTATTATATATTTTTTTTTGTATTGTTTAGCGGATTATCAACGGGGACACGTATTTTGGCATCGGGTTCGAGAAGCTTTTTTTTTCCGCCATGGAAGTTGGACCCGATTACCGTACGCCAGACATGGTTTCGGGCAAGTGGACCGAAATGAACAATCGGTGTCAATTTTTCAATAGTTGCTACAACCGGAAAAAGAATGTCGTACCAAGCAGTGAGAGTTTGTTGGAATGGCCGTACCACGCCGCTTGAAAGGAATACAAACAAGTCAAGTCTCATCCATTCCAATTGAAGGAAGTATGGGAGTATCTCCACACCCATCAAAAATGGCTAGAGCAAACCCCTTTGGAAGTTCGCACAACGAGACCGTCAAAACGGTCCAAAAGTGAATCATCATCCGCCCCCGAACACGATAGCCAATCGTCCGATGCCCACACGTTCATCAACTTAAACGAGCTTGTGGAAGAAGTGGAACTTGTCGTTGAGGTGCCAAGGCCCTCGGGTAGGCGAAGTGGCAAAGGAAAAGGGGTTTCCTCGTCCTCGTCCGCGGCCACCGACAACAGCGCGTTGAGCCAAATTGCGAGGATAGGGGATGAGGCGGAGCGTCGTCGTGCGCTTAAAGAAAAAAGATACAACGACCTCCAAACAATTATCAAAAGGAAAGATTTGGAACAATTGGAACGAAGTACCGATGGGCTAGACCCCGTGGCAAAAGAAATTAACGAACAACTCAACGAAGAAATCCGCCGAAAATATCGTGACGCTTAGTTTTTATTTAAATGTGTTGTCGTTTTTTATTTATTTATGTCGTTTTTTTTTTTAAATAATGTTTGTCGTTTTTTTTTCTTCTAATTATGTAACGTTTTATGTTTTTTTTAATGAAATTGTTTTTTTTTTATATTATTTAGTTTTATTAATTAGTTTTAGTGATTAAAAAAACAAAAAATAAATAAATAAAAGGGTGTTACATGGCGCAATATGCCCCTACTACCACTACACAACTTTTTCTACCAAGCCCCAACATGGCTCACACTGTCACATGGCGCAAAACGCCCCATCCTCTCTTACACACCACTACACATAGTCTAATGGATATAAATGTGGTCCCAAAATACGTATTACTCCCTCCATCCCATATTTATTATTCTTGTTTTCTTTTTAGGATGTATCAAATTAATTGTCCACTTCTATAAATAGATATGGAATATAAATCAAGTTTACCATATTACCCTGACTTGACTTTATTATTACAAACTTTAAAGAAGTTATAAATTAATTAGTTAAGGGTAAAACTGTCATTTTGCAAAAAGCCAAAAAGTATGAGAGACAAAGCTGTAATAATGGTGTTTTTTTTTAAACTGAATATTTTTTGTCGGTGGACAATAATTTTGAGACGGAAGGAGTACATCTTAATTGGTAGACACACAAATTTCTCTATTTCCCAATTAATTTTACTAAAGATATATAAGTAACCCGAACGAACAGTAAGTGTATGGATCATGGGTCGGGCGACCCGATATTTGACCCGACTATAAATATTGATAAACCCTACTTGTTCTCATTTCCGTTTAAAAAATGTATCGAATCGCAGCAGCAGCTTTAAATTCATCAATCAGGTCATCTACTTCAAGGAAATTATTAGTAAGTAGTAGTTTCACATTACTATTTCCTTTTAATTATTATTTCTACCTTATTAGCTAATAACCTAAGACATAAGCATTAACCTGAATATTACAATAAATTAAATCCACCTTAGAGCAGGAGGTATGGTAACGCAGGGGTGCGTTAAACATTCACCACCCCCCCCTCCCCGCGTTAACATCTCGTTAACCACATCATCATCATGCGTTAAATGGCTGCGTTAACCCTTTTCACCCCCTTAAACGTATATATATCCGTTGGATTTTAAAAAATAATAATAATAATAAAATTAAAAAAAAAAAAAAAAAAAAAAAAAAAAAAAAAAAAAAAAAAAAAAGAATCATTTCACCCCCTCTATATAACCGTTGCATTCAAACGGCTAGTTGGTAAAAAAAAAATCAAAACCATTTTCCCACCACTATAAATACCCAATTAACACAACATTTTTTTTCAAACTTTCACAACTCAATCTAATATATCATATACTTCCTTCTCTTAAAAAAATGTCGAGATTTAACCCAAACGACGAAAGTTTCATGAATCTCCTCGCTGGGTGGAATAACCCAAACGCGGGTTCATCTTCAAACCCGAACGCATCATCACCCAACAACCCAATCCCTAACCCACTCGGCTTGTCGAGCCAAGAACTTTACCTACAACATCAATGAATGCTATATTGGGAACAAAGCCAACAACACACACTAAACACCAATTTCTCTAATCTACAATTCTCACAACAATCACAACATTCACAAACCGAAACACATGATGTTCCCAAGACACCTATGTAACACCCCGTGCCCGCTTATACTAAAAACTTTGACTTTTACGCGGAAACGACTCACCTTTACGGACATCTGCTTACTCTTTTAACCACTGACAAAAATCTATAAACTTTCAGACCTTGAGACTATTTTTAAATGAAAGTAGACTCAAATAGCTTCAAAACGATAGGTCATACGACCCATTTCGACTTACGGATTAAAAGATATGATTTTTCGAAAACTGCCCAACAAACTGTGACGCCGTCAAGAAAATGGTGACGCCGTCAAACCTTGACGGGCCAGAAGATTTTTGGACGATTAAAAGGGGACGCCGTCAAGAAGGCCATCAAGAACAAATCTGCAGTTTTCACCACTAAAAACCCATTTTGACCCATTTCATGACATATGCCACATAGGACTTCCGCAACACCTCAAACTTAACCAAAATCATTCATTTAACATATCAAACATGTTCCATTAACATTTGACCCGTTCACTACCCAAAATGGGTATATTTACAACTAAACCAAACGCCCCTTTAACTTGAACCATAAATACATAAAACATGCTTAGACCCACCAAATGACTTCCAATTCATTACAAAACACTTGACATACAATTTAACACTTGTTTACTCATCTCAAAGCATTACTTGACTCGCGGGGTACAAACTTACACACGAGAGCTCGGTATCTACCTAAGCTCTATATTCTACCTTACACTTGCATATCCAATCCTCAAACCATAATCCAAGCCATAGCATAAGCACCTACAAAACGGTTAGACAACTAAACCGTAAGCGATAACGCTTAGTAAGTAAAACGACTATAACATACAATCATACTTCAATCCACATGATGCATCATATACATAAACACTTACATCAAGGCTTACTACCCAAATCTCATCTAGCACATAATATCCACATAATCCATAGCATCAACTCATAGCATAGGCCATATCCATGGCATCACATACTTATAATCCAAGCATATCTTCCTTAACATAAACATACATAACACATATGATAGAAATCCATATACATATATGCTATCATCATTTTACTTACCTCAAACCAAGCTACATAATAATAAGAACATCATTATCACCATAAGCTTCCATCACCATCATCATCATCGATCATCATCATCATTCAATAATCAAAACCTAATCACATAATACTCAAATACATAAACAAGGGTTATCAAACCCATCAAAACATAATTATCTTCTAACCCATATCATCATATGATCATATCCACATCATATGATGATTTCCCACTTAACTCATAAACTATAACTTCACTAATAATAAGATCATAGACACTTACTTGCAATGATCATAGCTAGGGGAGACTATAAACATCAAGACTTGATCATCTTCTTTCTTGATTCATCACTTAGCTAGTTTCCCTCTCTTTTCTATCTCCATAAGAACCGGCCTTTCATACTCTTCTAAATAATGGAGGAAAACTCTAGACTTAGCTAGATATACTTAGTTAGGTACAAGTTTGGGTTAATGGCAATAATAGCCCCTCAAGTCCTATTCTTCTAATTTTAGCCACAACTAACTCAATCACACATTTACCACAATGGCAACTTAGGCCCCTTAAGTTACACTTCATATTTACATAACCACTTTGGTCATATTTTGACTATCGGGTTTGACCACTACACGTCAAATGTTGACTGGCCAATCACATGAGGCCATAATCTATTTTCATCTAGGGTGGGGTCCCAATACCCGGGAAACGGGTCTAACAACCTACGTCTCCAAAAAGCCATTCAAACGGGGTGGTAAACGAAAGGCCAAAAAATCCAAAGACCCCGAACCAATCGAGGAGGATGAAGAAAATACCGAGTTCATCAAACGTTGGAACCAAAACGAGAAAAAATTACTTGCCATGTGTTATGTGGCCGCGACCGAGGATTCACAAGTCGGGCATTCACAAGATCGCGATAAATTTTGGCAACGGTGAAAAATGAATTCAATAGACTCAATTTTCAAAAACGAAACAAGGATATGATTCAACGCAAGTGGAAAACGTTGAACCGTGATTGCACAAAGTTCAACGCTGTTAGGAATATAAATATTCATATGAAGGTTCGGTCACCCCGAGTATCCATTTAGCATATCACATAGCTCGTAGGCTTATTTATATAAGCTTAGTATTATTAGTATTATTAGTTTTATTAGATTAGTCGTATCTATATTGTGGAGTGGGTCGGGTCTTTACCCTCTGTCAGCTCTCTCCACAGCCCACTAGGGGCATAATATGTTGTAAGTATAAATACCCCTTCCCACACAAGGGAAGGGTTGGAACTTCACTTCATTCTAATCTAATACACACATTGTTTCTCTCTCTAGAAGTTCCCATCACTTTCTCTCTCTAGTTCTTTGTCTAATCGATCCATAACTAAGCCTCAAACTAGTGTTTCTTGCATTGTGAATACCCTACAATTGGTATCAAGAGCCATGGTTAGGTCCATGAGAGTTGGTATTCACGGATTTGTGTAGTTTTTGAGGTTTTTGGTTCGATTTGTAGTTTTTGAGTTTTTTTTTGGTTCGAATTGATTAGTAGCATAAATTTCATTTTGTGCTTTGTTTAGTGATTAGAAGTTGTTGTACCTTGTACTTTCTAGATTAAGAATAGTATTAGAGTGGTATTTGGTGTTTGGATTCACAGATCTAAGAACGGTGTGGTGATTTTGGGGAAATTCGTGGGTATTTGTTGTAGTGTTCTTGGCAGCGGTTTGTGTACTTGGGACGAATTCTTGGACTCGGTTTGTGTCATTTCTCAGATACGGTTTGTCCTATTACTCGTTTAGGCAAAAAGACAAAAGGCAGTGAAAGCGACGTGCTTGGGAGTTTGTGTCTACTCGGTTTGTCCCAGCTGCGCGTACTCGGCTTGTGTAGACTCGGTTTGTCTCTGAGGAATTTACTCGGTTTGTGTCTACTCGATTTGTCCCTCCAGCGTGCACTCGGTTTGTGTAGACTCGGTTTGTCTCTGAGGAATTTACTCGGTTTGTGCCTACTCGGTTTGTCCCCCAGCGTGTACTCGGTTTGTGTAGACTCGGTTTGTCTCTGAGGAGTTTACTCGGTTTGTGCCTACTCGGTTTGTCCCTCCAGCGTGAACTCGGTTTGTGTCTACGCGGTTTGTCTAGGCTTTTTACGTCAAAACTTCAAACGGCCATAACTTTTGAACCGTAACTCCGTTTTCAGCGAAACACCTGTCAAAACGACCGTGAGACCGAGGAGAAGGACACGTTGAATTAATTTATTCATTCAACCCAACTTTCGAAGCCTGAAATCGCTCCAGAATGAAGTTATTGAGTTTCTAAGTTTTCAGACCAAAATTTCGCTGTAACAACTTGCATCAACCAAACCAAATCACAACTTAACAATAGTGCAACAATCCAACAGTCATCATAACACATATCAAGCATCATTTCACGGTTTATTCTTGATTTTGTAAAACCCCGCGAAAGAATCTATTTCTCGGTTTAAATCATAGAATTGTAAAATCCCGTGCACGTTAATATCATGTCAAATACTTCAGATTCTGCTATATCAGAGATACTCAAATTGTACAACATGATTGACAAACAAAAGATTCCCAAAGATGTTCGACAGATAAACGTGTTTGACTATGTTGGTGCCAATAGAGACTTTGTGTGCCCGAATTCTCAAAAAAACAAGCTTCATCAGCCACAGACAAACGTTGTTGAGTCAGATACTGCTAGGAACAACGTGCAACATGAGAAACACAACGAAGCGTCGGCTGAACCTAATGGGGTATCTTCTGTCATTAATAATGATAATGTGTTGCATGAACAAAAGATTCCCGTCAAAGTACAACAGACAAACATTGTTGAGTCAGATATTGCTAATATGGGAAATAGAGATGTTATCCCATATGAACAATATGTGAATCACAACGAAGCGTCTGTTGTACCTAGTTGTGCATCTTCTGTTCTAAATGATGATTATGTGCTGCATGAGTACAAATTGCCTGTCCCTGATGATAACTTGATCACTAGACTTAACATCTATAAAGAACAAGTGGCTATGTATGAACAGCGTGCTAAGTTTGAGCTTAATGAACGAGAGCAGAAATTAGAAGGTCAAATGAGTACACTTATTAAAGAGTCTAGAGTAAGAGAAGAAACATTAAAATTAGAGTTGAGTTCTTTGAAAAGTCAGCTAGAACAGTCTGTCAAACAGAAACAGGAAGCACAAAAGTGTGTTAATACACTTAAGCTAGAATTCAAACAAAAAGAATCAACACTTTTAAATGATTTCTCTAGACTCAAGACGTTAAAAAATAAGCTTGAAGATAAGTTGTACACACAAGACCAAACCAGACAGACTGCTCAAATGATGTATAAGCACAGAAAGTTAAGTGACAAGCATAGTGAAAACAATGTAGGTAGATCTAAATTAGCTATTCATGAGATTGCTAAGATAGCCCAACCTGCATTAAATGATTCCAATGTGATGTTTATGCCTAATCATGACCCGCCTGAGCTTCTCTACACTAAAGAGGAGGAGGAGATGAGTGAGAGAACAAAGGAAAGAATGAATGAGAAAATGAGGGATCCCGAGTGCATAGCCAGACGAATAATAATCAAACCCCATGATTATTATGAGGAGAATCGTTTGACTGTGTTTGCTCCTCAAAAGAAGTTAACACCTGAACAGATATTTTGGAAACAAGATAATGAAAAACTTAAGGTAGAAAAACTTAAGGCCAACACCCCCCTCATTAGAAAAGTTGCGTCCATAACGGTGTATCCTCCCAATACACCTAGGAATTTGGTGCCTTTGTCTCTTCCCACTGAAAGCAAAACCTTTATCAGCTTATATGTGCTTTGGCAACTGTTTGCTGATTTCGATAAAACATGTAAGAAGAGAATCACACCAACTGGCATTACTGAGGGGGAAAGGTGTTTTGAACATGCAAAAAGGTGTTACTTAACTGAGGTCATGCCATTCTTTAAACTACTCAAAGAACATTTTGAAGGGATGCAAACTGCCCTTAAAACCGAAATAAATGAAATGAAAGTAGTGTTTAAAGATATGGAAAATGAGGTAACTCAAAATGTGATAGAACTTAAGACTCGTGAGATTGAAAGAAAGAACATTCTCATCACAAATGAGAATTTGATTGCTAGATGTATTGCACAAGATGTATTTTATACTGCTACTGATTCTGCATTATCTGCTTGTCAATTTCATCAGTATTCTATTGCTTTGAATGTTACCCAGAATCGTGTTGTTGAGCTTGAGGGGGAGAATTTGAAATTGCTTGAAAAAATTCAAAATGATGACCATGATAACATGGTTAAACGTCTTTCAAAACTAGAAGTTGATTATCTGAACTTGCAACTCAAACATCAACACTTAGAAGAAAAATGCAAAATATCAAATGTCTAAATGGCTTGCTATTACTTTAGATAGCAACCCGCGCTTCATATTGGGGAAAGCACGTCACCAAAAAGACGGCTGTTCCTCCAACTGGGTGATGTTCACCTGGGCATGGATTACTTCATATCCATGTTTCCTGATTTGATGTACGTTTCAGTGCATCATTTCTTGTAAAAGAAGAGAAATCTTCTTAGTATAACAAATAGTTTTCATTCTATGATTCTTCTGAAAATTATTTGTGAGACACTTGGTGAATATGTGTTGTATGAAATTTGTTTATACTTGGATTATGCATAAAATTTGTCACTCAATCAACGACTACAAAACCTCATGACAATTCTTGTTTGATGAGTTGTGGGGTTAAGCTTGATTTTAGTTGAGGCTCAACTAGAATACGGGTCATTGATTGAGGGGGAGAGTGAATTCAAATTTTATATCATCAAACGGGTTTCTTGATTAATTCATGACTCTTAGAAAAGGTTTTGCAGTTAATGGGGTATTAGTTGAAGAGGAAATTGCTTAAATATATCAAATGACCAAGTGTGTTAGTTGCTAGAAAGTTTAGGACATTATGTGCAACTTGCTTATAGTTTCCTAGCTTTATGTATCTAGAAGGTTCATTTGTGTTACTTTGGAATCCTCGTATAATCCCCAAAATGCTTTAAGACTCAAAACCTAAAAGAAGTTAGAAAACCAGTTGTGTTTGATGTTCTTGAATACTCCTCTGGCATTTGTATGATCTAAATGAATGAGTTTCAAATGTCGTTTGACTTTTGTTGGTCGATTGCTGCTTAATTGTTGTTGATATTGTGCATATGTTCTCAGGATTCGCTTAGGTAAATTGCTATTATGTTAGAATCATGTTCCTAAGATCCTGAATTGAATATTGAAATCCGTGTGAATTGCCATGTTCATGATTGCTATTTGCTCTTCATGCTAGATAGTGGTTTGACGTAGTTCCTGATTGTGGTTTGATTATAAAATGAACTTGGTATTATTATGTGGCAAGCTGCTGAAGGGTAGCTATTAAGGAATAGTGTATCTGTATGTATGTATATCTGTGTTGATATTCTTATGCAGATTCCATAGCCAAAATGAATGTGCCAGTTCCCATTCTAACCATTTGATCAGACGATCAAACTCTATTGATTGGCTCGAAATTCACCTCAACAACAACGTCGGCAACAACAACAACAACAACACTTTCACCACCGCCACCACCATTCATCTATTTTGGTCTCGCCAAGTGGGGATCAACGACATTTGCGAAGGATTTGTTGGTGGATGGATAATTGATGTTGACTACTACCTCAGAGAAGCGGATGATTACATCGTCTGCGCACAAGGTCAATATCATTTGTGTCATAATAAACAAGTTGTGCAAAATAAGCAGTGAAACTCCCTCTTAGATTAAGGGGGAGTTCAGTATGTTCTCATCATCAGAATATATTAAATCGGACACATTTTCTCCCACATTTTCTAACTTATTTAAATCAATTGGGATCACAAATCTCAAAAGATTTGAAATTTTTGATCGGGGGAGAGAATGTGATTTAAATATGAAACCTGATGAAAATGTGATGTTTTGGACTTAAACGTTAGGCTCTCCCATATGTGCTAAACTCTTTCGTATATCGATGCACATATTGAGGGGGAGCGAATGGACAAAAAGGATTTGGCATAGCATGAGATCGTGACTCAGACTTAACCAATGAATTGACGAAACCTATACTGTCATTGATCGAAAGGACATATCCTGGCCGGGTAATAATTTCAAGCTGGTCTAACCAGTGATGTAAGCGTGTCTCGAAAAGGATGTGTCTGAGTAGAGTGTACCGTTTCGAGAAACTTTCTGTGGACTTGACCAGGCCGGGTAATAATTTCAAGCTAGTCTAACTAGTGATGTAAGCGTGTCTCGAATCGGTCATGTTCACTGAAAGTTGATCAATTCAAAAAGTGCGAGCTCTACCTAACATGTGCAAATTTATAAAACAATCAACCGAGTACATGTTGAGGGGGAGCATTTGAAAAATATAAAACTCTCAAGTGTTTGCAAAAAATGTGTTTCAGAATCATGAACACTTGGAGAGATTTTTCAAAGATTTGGTTTGGCAATCGTGGAAGAACACCAAAGACCGACCATTGTATTTCATATAATGGAGTTATAAGGATGGTAAGGTTAGGTACAAGTTCCCACGATCCCGCCAGAGCCGGAGGGATCTACCCAGGGACAATCCACTAGTTAGTGTAGAAGTCCTTAGGTATGATTAAAAAGGAGAAAAGTGAATGAGGGAATAGTGCCGACTGAGATGGAGCTAACACTGGAACAAACCCAACAAGGTGTTAGTTATGAAGTATCGGTAAGCACTGAAGGGGTTGAAGAATGAAAAAGAATTGTAAAGAGAAAGGGTGAAAAGTAATAGCCCTCCTTACAACTTAGGTAGAAACCGGGTCAATACATATGCTGTCAGAATCACTTAGTTGATTGCTGGCATTGAAGACAAAGTATCATGGACCCAGTGATACGCTGCACAACCCTCCCTAGCCACTCAAGGTCCCTCAAAGGACTCTTGTTTCAATTGTCACGGAGTTCAATACATTTCTATCGTCTCTCTCACTCCGAGTTAGATGATATTGAAAAGGTGGCAGTCCTCTCCAGCCTCCGCTCACTAAATCAAAACGCACTATAGAGTCTAGAGCCACGAGATGCATAATAAGATCTCATAGGAACACGAATTATTTCTACACTGGTTGTTCAACATTAAGGACACCAGTTGTAAACTTATGAGTCCTACGCAGATCTTAGCAATCTGCCAGAACATTTATGAGAGAATTTACTAATGTAATTCTCAATGATTGAATGGAAATTCCTGCCAGAGTCAACATCAAGCAGCCCTGAAAGCAGGTCACTTTGGTAATTCCTCGTGGATTACGCTTAGTGGTCACGGCGGTTTCAACCGGTCTACAGTCGTGGAGTGATCTCCAGCGACTCACCTAATCGTTGATTTACTACGGTAAAATCTTAAAAAGCCCTCTGTGGGTTTTCGATTAGGAACGGTCTTGGTAAGGATTAGAGAGAGTCTTCACACTATGCTGTTGACTATCTCGAAGTCCAAACCTGTAAGTACCGGTCGATTTGTTGCTAACTGTCGTATGCAGGAACTTCTGGCGATTGTAGCTGTGGAATGCTGTAGCTGGTTGCTGTTGTAGCTGGTTGCAGAAAAGATGTCAATCCTCTAACACATGTTCACACTACATCATCATCTTAAACAAAGAAGTCATGATCAATCTAACAGACCTTCAACACTGCTTCCACAACTCTGAAGCTGAAGATCATGATCCAGAAAAGTGTGAGCATGTCGACACAAAAACACAATCCATTACCACATGTTCACTCTACTCCATCGTCATATTCAAAGAAGTCATGACAACCTAAAAGACCTTCAACACAGCTTCTGCATACTCTGATGCTGAAAGTCATGACCCAGAATAGAGTGAGCATGTCGGCTTGAAGATTATCACATCACGTGGTGACATACTGCTGAAAGATGACTTGAAGACAAATGTTGGATGATGAACTCAAAGAATTCTCAAAAATCATCCAAGACAACCGATCAGTCATCAAAAGATTACTGCTGAATGCACAAAGTTTCAAGACATTGAAGAATCGAAGACTACGAGCTATGAAGTCAAGATCAAAAGATCAAATGCTAGAATTCGAAATATTATTTCCGGGGTGACCTCCCTTAGGGGGAGATTGTTAGGAATATAAATATTCATATGAAGGTTCGGTCACCCCGAGTATCCATTTAGCATATCACATAGCTCGTAGGCTTATTTATATAAGCTTAGTATTATTAGTATTATTAGTTTTATTAGATTAGTCGTATCTATATTGTGGAGTGGGTCGGGTCTTTACCCTCTGTCAGCTCTCTCCACAGCCCACTAGGGGCATAATATGTTGTAAGTATAAATACCCCTTCCCACACAAGGGAAGGGTTGGAACTTCACTTCATTCTAATCTAATACACACATTGTTTCTCTCTCTAGAAGTTCCCATCACTTTCTCTCTCTAGTTCTTTGTCCATTCGATCCATAACTAAGCCTCAAACTAGTGTTTCTTGCATTGTGAATACCCTACAAACGCATATTACAAACGTTCCCAACGCCAAGAAAAAAGTGGGGAAAGTGAGATGGATATCCTCAAACGGGCGAAACAAATGTATCGTGACGAGCACAAAACTGCTCTGTTTAACAACGAGGAGGCTTGGGAGGTTTTGCGTGCTAATAAGAAATGGGACGCGCCGGATCCGCTTGATTTAACCGGCGATTTCCCAAGCCAAACAAACGAGGCGTTGTTTGGTCGTGATGAACAACCACGTCCTATGGCACAGAGCGTGCTTCGAAGAAAGCTAGATCCGAGAGCACGACAAGTACCGGGAGAACGAGTACCGGAGGAACGAGCTCGTCTAGCCAATTCGGGGAGGCTATGACATCCGAGTATCGTTTGAAATGGGAAATCGCCCAAGCGGCGTATCGGGCGGCCCAAGTAAAAGATGAAACGATAACAAGATTGGAGGAGATGAAATTTTTTATGATTGACATAGACGGAAAGGATCCAAACGTTGTGTGTTGGATCAATAAAGAAAAAGATCGAATCATCAAAAAATATAACTTGCAACCTCGTCACTAGATTTAATTTCGTAATTTCCTTTATGTTGTAGTTTGCTTAGTCTTGTGTTTTTTTTATTTTTTTTTCGTTATTATTTTTTATTTTATTTTTTCGTTGTAACTTTTTTTTTTCCTTCGTATTGTAATATGTTTACAATTAATGTTATGTTTTTAATAAATGAAGTATTAGTTTAAGTTTGAAAATATTTGAGTTAAAGTTGAGTTATGATAAGGGATGTTTTTTTGAGTTAAAGGTGAAAATGTTAAACCTGATGTGGCGCTGACGTGACAGTGTGTTAAACTTTAACTCAAGGTAATTACACCTGATGCTCTTATACCGAAATGAGGTACTCATAGTTTGGTTATTTAGGGGGTGTTTTGTTTAAGTTTATATAGCGGGCTTATGGCTTATTTGGTTTTCAACTTATGTTTCATAAGCTCACTTTTTGTGGCTTATTTTGAAACTTTTTGATATAAGCTTATTATGACATGATAAGCTTATAGAAGCCGAAATGTTTCACGTGGAGTTGGTCCTTCGGGATGAGGGCACCGGGTATGGGGCCAGGTTTCTCCGAGATTTAAAACTAATGGAGAAAAAAAACACAGTAGGTATCACAATGTGTTATGGTCTCTTTAGTTGTAACAACAAGCTCGTTTTGTACCTTAGCTAACATATATTTGTAACAACAAGCATGTGGTCTAGTGGTGGTGGGTTAAGGGGTTAAGTGAGTCCCCTGTGAGAGCACTACCGGTTGGGTGACCAACCGGGAAGTTCTCACATGGGGGCGGGCCACATGCTCTGTTGTTATCAGGCAATGAAGAGGAGAGTCTTTGAGCCATTAGTTGCGGAGACTCGAATTCGAGCAGGCCCCGGTTTTCATCCGGCTGTTACTCCAGCTAGTATTCTCGTGTGGAGGCAGTACGGTTTCCGGGCGGAAGCCGTTGAATCCCCACTACACCAGCGTGGGCCCGGTTAAGACAACATAGTCTGGGTATGTGGTGGATGAGGGCCTGCCTTTGTGGCGGGTACGACTCTCTAAACCAAAAATTGAAAGTCGCCTTCAAAAAAAAAAAAAGCTAACATATATTTGTAGCAAGCGTAGGTATGGCCCTAACTTGGTAATCAATTTTGTAAGTAGTTGCAACTCATTAATAAAGTTAAATAATGGTTGAAAATATGTATCTTGTTAATCAAATGGCCCCTACATTATGGTTATGGTTATTGACTCGAGCTTTGTTGAGCAACTCGACACGAGCTAGCTTGTTCGCGACGAGCTTTATCAAGCACTGAGCCTGAGCTCGGGACTAGAAAATGAGCTTGAAATATATAACGAGTCGAGCTTATAAAAGATTGGATAGAGTAATTATCGAGCTTTTAAGCTATAGAAAAGTTTTTATGTGTATCATTTATTTTTTTAACGTCTTACATGTTAATTCACATAAGTATTAATACTTAGTTTGTAATCTAAGGTTAATGTCATAAAATAGCAACGTACTTTATAGAATTTTTTATTTTGATAATTAATCTTTTTTTATCCACGTAAGTTATTATATTTTCATGTGTAAGTTATAATGGTTATTATCTTCAGAATTTTTCAACTGGTAGTCATGATAAACTTTCAAAATGTCTAAGATTTCATATGTTATGCTCAAATATTGAAAAGTTTTATATTTTAACCGGTGTGTTAAGAAAACGGGGTAAAAAAAAGAAATCATGATAATCGAAGATTTTTCTATTCTCCTAACACGTCACCAAAAAATTGGCGAGCATTTAAGTATAACTTATGTTTTGTTAGAGATTTTCACCTATTATGCCAATTATTAGTTATAAAAATCGAGAAAATAATAACCATTATGACTTACACATGAAAGTATAAGACCAAAATTAATCAAAAAGAAGTTTAACTACTAAATTAGATGATTACATAAAGTACGTTGCTACTTTATGACATTTAGAGCTGAGCTCGAGCTTCACTAAAAACTCGCTAAGCTATCGCGCCAAGCTCGAATGAACATAATATTGTTTAGTCGAGTCAAGCATTGTTAGCATTCGCCTCGTTTTCACTCCTAATCAATTCACCTAAGTTTTACTGTAGTATAATAAATTGGGTTAAGTAGGTCCGATTAATGAACACTTCGTCTTTTTTCAGTTTGATGTCAAAAAAAAGGGTTGTGTTAAGTGAACACCCCCTACTATGTGGGGCCCCTCTATTTTTGTCAAATGTACAACTCCGTAAAGCAGATAATGCCACCGGCGGCAGCGTCCAATCATTGAAAACACCCCCTATAGGGAGTGTTAGGATAGCACAGGCCCAAAAAAATTAAGTAAATCAATACACTAGGCTGCTAGCTTGAACTAATGGCTACTTATTAAATTCAAGTACTGTGCAAGGGCCAGAGTAATCTAGGTCTAATGTATCATTTAGTCGAGTCTAGACCTGTAACTAATCAAAATAATATTATGGTCTTATTTTCTAGACACCAATAACTACTATCCCTTGTTAAAAGGTTAATATTGTTATGTATGGTTTTACGTTTTACACTCTTAAACATGTTGATGTTAAACAAGAACAACAGTTAAAATAATACGTGATCATATAATATATATATATTTTTTTTTTGAACGGCAGAATTATATTAAGAAAAAAGCTACTAGTAAGGTACTAGAAGCTAAAGAGTACAAATACAAATCTAGAATTAAACAAAGCTACATTATCTATATTCCTCCCAAGGCTTTAGCTGCGAGGAACTGCAAAAAAGATTGAAAAAACTCTTGCCAATTACAGAGAACCGAGACAAGAGAAAAATCCCCACCCACGGAGGCCGAGCCACCGGTTTTCACTCCGGAGTGTTTTTGATGCAGACCCATACAAGCCCTAGGGAAAAGATATAGGAAATTACGGACTAATGCAAGTAGGGTTTTTCATCCAAGTAACCCAATTGAAATTAGACTTACAACGACTAGAACACCACGTATAAGACAGCTGAACAATGTCTTCGAAAATGAGATCCCACCTAGGCTTATGAATGCCGAAAACTCTTTGGTTTCTGAAACGCCATAAAGTCCATCATATCACATAACAAATACCTTCAAAAAATTCTTTCAAACCTTTAGGCATCCGGATGCTTTTGAGCCAAGAGAGCCACTCATCATACGAAACAATATCAGGGCCGTCAAGCTCCTACCAACGTAAGACCTTACTCTTCACTTGAGCACGAAAAGAAAAGGTGGGAAGCAGATTCCACCGAAACACTACATGAAGGACAAAGGATTAAAGGGATCTCCACCCCTCTAAGAGATAAGTTAAGCCGAGTAGACAATTTATCCAACCGAACTCTCCACGCCAAAATATCTACCTTGATTGGGATAGCCTTAACCCATCTAGTAGCCGTTTCCTCGTTTGGAAGTAGAGCATCATCTATTAGGTTGCGAATAGATTTAACCGAGAATTCTCCCGAAGACTCCAATGACCAAACCCATCGATCTAGCATTTGAGGGAGGATAACATCAGCAATACGAGAAAGAAGATGGCAGTTTTGCTCATCTTCAGCCCTTCCTCTAGGAGGGCGACGATATGTATGAACTAATGTAGGATCCCTCATTTTCTCGGCCACACCAAGGGTACGTTTGGTAGAGAGAATTTCAGAGAATAGAAATGAAGCAGAGAATAAAAATTTAGAGAAATAGAAATTGGTAGAGAATTCTTGTAATTTATATTTTTTGGTAACGACGGGGAATTGAATCATGAAATAAAAAAAAAAATCATTTTTATCATTTATGGAAAAATGAAATTCATAAATTAATACCTGTTTATCAGAAATAAATAAATAAATAAAAATTAATACATAACTATCAATTGAAATTATAAATTTTAAAATTGTTTGTTTTATCACAAAAATAAACAGTGCATCAATTAATAATTATCAAATTCAAAACTTTTTGCATATTATCCCCAATCTCAAAACGACCATGAGACGGCAGCCACAATCGACGTGGACCAACAGACGGCAGCCAAAATCAAACGATGGCCACCATACGTCATTCACACTTACTGATTTTTGTTTTAACAAAGGACATCAAGTAATCTCAAATTCACCAACAGATTAATACTTAAAAACTTGAGATCTATGGTTGGATGAAAGAAAAGAAGCAACCTCAATAAAGAAATAATTGTCAATGTGATACGACCTTTGCGGTAGTATCGGGATAGGGCATCACTTTTAGCGGATGCTAGCTCATTAAGAATATTAAAGAAGAGAATAGAATTATTTATTTGACAACTATGCTTTTCATTAATGAATTATTTGGCATTTATACCGAATAAACCTTAACTTGTATCACAAGTCGAATACAAGATAAACTCCCAAAACAAAAATACTTTCCTAGATAATGACTCATATGACTCTTTCTTAACATGACTCGAATACGACTAAATAAAATATAGTTATCCAAAGGCGTATCATTCCCCACTCCTTCGGAAATCACCTTGTCCTCAAGGTGTTGCTTTGAAATCTCGTCTCATGTAGTTCCAGGATCCCACACCTTCACTTGTAGTTCACCCTCTTTTGGATTATAAGAAAACGGCATAAAGTGCATCAAAAAGTGTTGCCAAGGCTGTCCATAATTTGCATGACTAGTGTCCAAATTCAGCCCGCTATATACAACTTTATTCTGCCCAACTTGAATGACAACATAAAACTTTGATTTCATCCACACGAGAGGCACCTCATCTCTTTTCTTTCTCTTAGTGGTTTATAGTGGAGGTGGTTTAACAGTAGTTTTAGGTGGTGTTGTCAACAAAGGTAGTTTAACGACGGTTGTAGGTGTTTGGTTTTGCGATCCGCTGTTGCTACTACTCGCTTTGTTGCTGAAAGAAGAAGACCGTTGATCCTCAAAACGTGCTTTTGTTATGCGGGCCAAGGGTAAGGCTTCTCCCAAAGTTGTAGGATTCAACCTCAACAGTTCCCAAAGTTGTAGGTCCGTGAAGCGTGCTTCCGTTGCACGAGCTAATGAAAAAGCTTCGCCTAAAGTTGTGAGGTTTGACCTTAAGAGTGCGCATTGTAGAGCCGGTTTAAGTCCAGAGATATAAAACGATTTAAGTGTCGTTACTCAATTTATAAGTACCTCAAACTCACTCTGATATTCGGCCACGGTACCCATTTGCAAGAGCTTAGATATTGCGTCCCAAACGCTGCTACCCGATGCCATGAACAGTATCTCGAAGAACAAAAAAAAAAGTTTCAATTTCGTAAACAGTAACTCGTTAACAGTAGCCGTGAATAGTGATCGATGAACAATTTTTTTTTATTGGAACCCTAATTTGGTAGCCCTCTCAACGAGGACTCTCAATGAAAGCACCAATTGATACAACCCTTGCGGTAGTATCGGGATAGGGCACCACTTTTAGTGGGTGCTAACTCCTTAAGAATATTAAAGAAGATAAGAGAATTATTTATTTGACAACTATGCTTTTCATTAATGAATGATTTGTTATTTATACCGAATAAACCCTAACTTGTATCACAAGTCGAATACAAGATAAACTCCAAAAACAAAAATAATTTCCTATATAAAGACTCACATAACTCTTTCTTAACATGACTCGAATACGACTAAATAAAATATAGTTATCCAAAGGCATATCACAATGACTAGGATAAGAAAATTTGATGAAAAGCAAATAAATCATATACATATAGATCGATGACGAGTAGTGTTTATACAAGAATGGAAGACAACATGAACAAGGTGGAGAATGGTGACTTGACCGGACATGAGAATAAGAAAAGATCAATTAAAAAGAGTGATAATTTGGCATAAGGTTTCAAATATTAAGTTGTATTTTTTTGTTTAAAAATGAAAAAACACGGAGAAATAAAGATGAGATCTATTTCCACTCAAAAGGGTATGGAAATCAAATTGTAAAGAAGCAAATGCTCGAGAAATAGAATATCTCCGCTTTTTTATTTCTCTAGCGTACCAAACACGGTAATTGAAGCTAATTCCATTTCTCCACCCTTATTTCTCTTAACCAAACACACCCTAATATCCTTGCGCAACTCCAAAGCATATAGCCTAGGAAGTTGAACCTTTAAAGCTGCGTCTCCTAATCAAACATCGTCCCAGAACATAGAGTCTTCACCATTTCCCACCTTCTTTCTAAAGAAAGCCATAATATCTATCCCTTTATAAGAGCTTAATTCACGAATAATATCAACCCAAGGAGACCTCGGAGTTGTAGTAATTGTTAGTTAACTAATTGAACTACTCTTTTTATAAATTTAAACAAAGTAAGCTCGAGCTATGTTAAATTAGAATATGTTTTCATCCGACATCATACCACTCTTCACATCTTATATTAGTTCTCCATGTTTTCATTTTAGACCGTGATATACAAAGGTTTGATACGTCAACTTTACTAAAATGACTTTAGCCAAAAACAAAATTAAAAGACAAAAAAGAAAGCCAACGAAAAGAAGATGAATGATAGAAGTAAAGAAAAGGAGAGGAAAAGTTGATTTTTAGTTAGTGCTCTTAAGTTAGAAAAGAAAAAAAAAAAAAAATAAAAAAATAAAAAGAAGATTGAACCAAGTTAAACTTAAAAATCAACTTTTTTTTTCTCCCAATCATTTAAATTTGAAAAGAAAGTGGATGTTTAAGGTTAACTTTATGGCTGTAAACGCACTGAACGTTCAGTGAACATTTCATGAACCGTTTGGTAAAAAGTTCGTTTATGTTTGTTTTATTTATTAAATGAACGAACATGAACAATATTTTACGTTCATCTAGTTAAATGAACGAACATGAACAAAAGCCGCGTTCGTTCATTCATATTCATGAACGTCTGATCATACGTTCGTTTATGTTCATTTATTTATTTATATTCGTATATTATATATTTTAATTTATAATTTTAAAATTGGTTTGTTTACACAAATCAATACTTATAAAACAATATATTGTACATAATTCAATAAAGTTTATGTTTGTTTGTCTATTTTCATTTATGTTCGATCGTTTATGTTCGTTTAACGTTCGTTTATTGTCTTAATGAATAAACATAAACGAACATGAACAATTCATTTTCTTAATAAACGAACACGAGCAAGAAAATTCGTCCGTTTAAGCGTTCGTGTCCGTTTATTTGTCCAGTTAAAATTAAATGAACGAACATGAACAAGGCTCCGTTCGTGTTCGTCCGGTTCATTTACGGCCTTAGTTAACTTTGTTCAATCTTTTTGTAGTTATTCTAAGGTTCTTTTGTTTTCTCTCGAAATAAAAACTTGAGAATAAAGTGTAAATAATGAAAGTAATGTTGTCGGTCTAACAAAAGTATATATAAACTACAACAATTATTCCATCCGTTTCAAAGTAATTTTTCTCGAAAAAAACACACAATTTAAGAAAAACATTATTTATGAATAATTTTATCTTTCTAATTTTTAACAAAATACTCCCTCCGTCTCAATTTAATTGTCCATATTTTTTTTTATGGATGTCTCAAATTAATTGTCCACTTTCCTTATTTAGTAAAAACTAGAGAATCTAGTGGAGGAATATTTTATTTTAGTGGTTGAAAATTAAAGTGGCCCACTTTTATTAAACTTTGTGTTTTACCTCCGACTAATATAATCCGAACCGGGTCCGTATTTTCCGGATCCGATATGACCCGAATAAACAACATGAATATTGATAAACCCTAGTTGTTGAAACCCTCTCATTTCCAATCAAACAATTTTTTAATTTTCATTTGAGCAATGTATCGAATCGCAGCAGCAGCATTAAATTCATCAATCAGGTATTTTATATATATATATATATATATATATATATATATATATATATATATATATATATATATATATATATATATATATAATATATATATATATATATATAATAAAGTTTCAAATATTATGACAGTAGTTAATTGTACTAATTGTTTTGTTTTGTTTTGTAGGTCATCTACTTCAAGGAAATTATTATTAGTAAGTTGTAGTTTCACATTACTTTTTTTTTTTTTTTTTTTTTTTTTTTTTACATAAGAATACAACCCTTATACTCAAATGAGCTACTCATAGTTTTGCTTATTTAGGGGGTGTTTGTTTAAGCTTATATAGCGGGTTTATGGCTTATTTGGTTTTGGGCTTATTTTTCATAAGCTCACTTTTTTGTGGCTGATTTTGAAACTTTTTTATATAAGCTTATCATGTCATAATAAGCTTATATAAGCCGAAAAGTTCCAAAATAAGCCACAAAAAGCTAGCTTTTGAAAAATAAGCCCAAAACCAAATACGCCATAAGCCGAAAACAAATACCCCCTTATTAGTGATAAATCAACCCATGAGAAAAAAAAGGCTACATAAGCAAATAACGATCAAATTACTAATCTAGCACTACGGGGGCGAGCATTATTGAGTAGAGTTACAGAAACGGATCACAAACCTAAGTATGTTCCTATTATATGACATTAGCACATTCTTACATTTTTCGTTTGATTTTATGTAAAGTAACAGACCAAAATAGATCATACTATCAATTTTTTTGGTCACTTATTGTACTAATGTAACATCCAACTGTACGGAAATTACATTAAGTGTTTAAAAGTAATGTGTTACATTTTGTTCGTAAATTTTGTTAAGGCAAGTCTATGTCAAAGTGGGATGAATGCTGGTGTTTTTGTCGTGTATGCCATAGCATCACAGTATTTATTATTCGACTGTATGTTTTGATCATGGTGTTGTCTTATTGCATTGGCTGATATTGATTCTGTTGCAGTAATAGTTTGGATTGTCGTCCTTTATCACTATGTCACGTTTTTGTTACGAAGTCAAAACTGTTAGAAAGTTTTATTAAAAGGTTTGGTGAAAGTTGATTTGTATAAAAACGATGGAATATCACATGACCATTCTAGTATAGGAAAAACGAAACTTGTTCGTCTCGGTTTGATCCAAAACGCAACTTCTACTAGGCTGTTTTCTCGTTAAATCTAATTGATATTTTGGGAGGTACTAGATCTCACCTACTATTTCTAAGTGCGTCTCTTGTTTTGTATATCGTTTCTTGCAAAGAGAACAAGTTACTATACTGTTCAACTGACGAAGTTTTTGAAATGATTGGAAATACTGGAAGGTGTCTGGTAGAGTTATTTGGAGCAGAAACTATGTTGCGAAGGATATCGAGTTTGGAACTAAGGCTCGTGCTGCAATGTTGCTTGGTGTGAACCAGCTTGCTGAAGCTGTAAAGGTCACAATGGGACCAAAGGTGAGTTTTTTTAGCCTTCAATTTTTGTATTTATTTGCAAATATCTGTGTTGAACTAATAATAGTCTTTTTTATGTTGCATCAGGGGCGTAATGTGATTATTGAGCAAAGTCATGGAAGTCCAAAGGTGACAAAAGATGGTGTTACCGTAGCAAAAAGCATCAACTTTGAGGAAAAGGCTAAAAACGTCGGTGCTAATTTGGTGAAGCAAGTCGCAAGTGCAACCAATTCTGTTGCGGGAGATGGTAAATAGTTTATGCATTATACAAGTATAGGGAAACTTTCGGAACAAAATCAAAAGCTTTAGTCAAATGTGTTGTGTAGAGGTGACAATGTTCAACCCATTAGTTTATGAATGGGTTGATTCGGGTTATGCTTATTCTCTAACAGGCCAAAGTAAAACGAAGAACTTTTGGCCAAATGAGGAAAACGGGTCAATAGGAGATGAAAGTCTCCGAAGTCTATTTTTAATCCATACAACCTCCTAAGTTGCTTTTATTCAAGTATTTTAAATTGTCATTGTAAGGTAAATAGTTTTCAGTATTCAATTTAATGGTGAAAAAGATCTTCGGGTTAACAGTTGAACAGACTTGTTATGGCACATGTAGATGAAATTATTTGTTTGACTTGACACCGTCTTGATCCGTTACCCGCTGCACCCATGAAATTGGCTCGTGAAGCGAATACATATTTGACATTTGGTATGTGTTAAAGATCTTATTTCATGATGGTGTTATTACAGGTACAACTTGTGCCACTGTTTTAACTCAAGCAATATTCACAGAAGGTTGCAAGTCTGTAGCTGCAGGTGTAAATGTTATGGATCTACGAAGTGGTATCACTATGGCTGTAAATGCCGTGATAGCTGATTTGAAGAGTCAAGCAGTAATGATAAGTACACCGGAAGAAATTACACAGGTTTTATACTTTCCTTCACATGTCTTATGCTTTAGAAACATCTGGCCAGTTGTGAGTTTTAGGACATTGGTTGTTAAATTTTATTTTAGGATACTTGTTGTGGTGGCAAAATGTTCAGGTTAGGTCGATTCAACAAAGGGTCAAAATGGGTCTGGTCGAAGGGGTTGTGTCAACATAGAATTGTGGTTTTACGTAGAAAAACTTTAATTACCAAACTAGCCCACATCGTAATGTTAACTACAAGGTCGATCCAATATCAAGTTTGGACATGCGTTTTTACCTGATATGCCACTACATGTGTGAGATGTGGTTTTTTCCACATAAACTAGATAGGAGTTCACCTTGTATGTTAACTTAATCTTGATTTTTGAGAGGCTCGTGTATAACACACACAAATATCTTCTAAAAGAACAAGCTTGCCGCGACTGTGCGTTTCTTAATCTTGAACCTCTTGTCACCGTCAATGTTGTGAACTTGGGTTCTTGAACCTCTTAATCTTAACCTCTTGAACCTAGATTAGGAATTAATCCTACTTGGTTCTATTTAAAGAAACCGCTTTGTTTCATCAATAACCAAATGAGGTATTCATTTGTTTTCCTTGTGATGTTGACTTTATAGTGTTTAGCTTGCCTATACAAGTATGACAACTACGTAATAAAATAGAAACATGTGATAGTTTTGTAAAGGTCGTAGAAAGTAGAAACCTTGTCTATACATACTTTTGGTTGTTCAATTATCCAGTCTTGGTGTCCGCGTTAGGGATTTCTTGTCTCAAATCTCACGCCTTTCACGTGATTATTTGATGTTTTCATTTGGCTTGTATCAGTTATACTTGAAAGAATGTTGTTCTAGAAAGTTATGTCACACGAGCTTGCGTGTGGAGAAAAACAAACATCTCATCGAAAATGACCGAATACCTCTTTAAGTGTTGATATTTTAGTATATATTATTAAACGATTATAGTTTGAACAACATATTTGTTGGGCATATAGCCACTGGGAAGTGAAGTATATTCTTCTGATCTTGTCCTGTGGACCATGTGACCTGTAATTTACCCTTGGGCTTTTATATTTTAATCCATTTTGAACTATAAGAAATCTTAACACGATCCAGTCAAATCCAATAAAATAAAACATATATTTTAATTTGACCCATATTTAAACATTTTGTCAAAAATCTTTCCCTCTTACTTGGATTAGGTAGCCACTATCTCTGCCAATGGAGAACGTGAGATTGGTGAACTGATTGCAAGAGCTATGGAGAAAGTTGGAAAAGAAGGCGTAATTACAGTTGCTGTAAGAACATTTTTAATTTCAGTCCCTGATCATTAGTTATTTATCACTGATTGTTTATTAAAAAAAAATAATTGATTTAATAATGTTGCAGGACGGCAATACATTGGATAATGAACTAGAAGTTGTTGAGGGGATGAAGCTAAGCCGAGGTTACATCTCTCCGTATTTTGTGACCGACACAAAGACACAAAAATGTGTATGCATAACCTCTGCACTGCTTAGTATCTGATTGGAGTAGATATTTCATACAGTACTTGTATTTATCGATGCTGAAAGTAGCTGTTTTACAATTTGTCACAAATGCATCCCTTTAAGTTAAAAAATAACATTAAAGGTGTCAAAAATTGTTGTGATGGTCCAAAATTCGTTCGGGTCAAAACAGGTAATTTTCGGTGTAAATCAAAACAGTTAGGGTCGGTTTGGGCTGACCTGCTAACACTTTTAGATGACTTTTGACCCATATCATATTTTAGCTACTTTATAATAGTTGACCAGTTATTAAACCTATCTCCTATCCAACCCGATCTGACCCATGTTCATATAAATGAGTTGAAGTTGCTGCTTCAACCTAGTATTCATCAATTGGTGATATGTCTGCTCTAAACAGTACTTATTATCTGCTGCCAGTTACCGTTTCTCATATTACGTGAACATGTTCTTTGCATGTAGGCAGGAATTAGAGCATCCATTGATTTTTATTCACGACAAAAAAATTTCAGACATGAACTCTCTTGTCAGAATCTTGGAGCTCGCTGTAGAGGTAACTGAGATAGACACATTATACCACTCTTTAGTCAGTCTTTTGCTGATTGGTTAACATCACAGTTATCATTTTTGTTATTGTGACAGAAACGTAGACCTCTGCTGATTGTGGCGGAAGATTTGGAAAGTGAGCTGTTGGCAATGTTGATCATTAACAAGCGTCAAGCAGGAGTTAAGGTAAGCATCTGAATTTGCTTTAGAGCCATCTGTTGATAGCTAATTTGGGCCAAAATGGTACAGTTAGGTAATTATACCTTTGTAATTTCCCCTAGTTTAAGGCCCAATTATGACTAATCTTGTGTAATTTTCATAATAAATACTAAAGAGACGTGTGTGTGATTTGTACTTGTAGGTGTGTGCAATTAAATCTCCCGGATTTGGAGATAATAGGAGAGCGAACTTGGAAGATATTGCGGTGCTTACCGGAGGGGAGGTGAGATAAACATCTATTTCCTAATCGCAACTGTACATGGCAAAACAGGCGGGTCACACAGGTCTAGTAATGGGTCATAATGGGTTTGGGTCAACTTAATTTTTTCTACGCGTAGAAACTCGTAGGGGTGGGATAAATTTTAACACCTTTTCAAATCTTTTGAACGTAAAACAGACTTGTAGTGTGTTATATATGATCACAGTTGTTTCAGTAATAAACTTGCAGTGTGTTACTTTTTCATTTTCACTTTTAGTAGATGTATATCTTTAGTAATATGAGTCATTGAAAGATGGTTTTTATGTCCCGTGTGTGTCGTTTTGGAACTAAAAAACCTTATGATTTGTCTTTGTAAAGTGATAACCATTATATAAAAATGTTTTACATATGCATGAGAGTTCGATTTATATACAATGTTTAAATTTTATATAAAGGTTTAGATTGCGGGTTACAAGACGACTCAAATGGGATAAAAACCCATCTTTGAAAAAATGGCGAAAACCGTACAAATGGTAAAGTAAGCTGGCATTTTTGGCAAAATGCCCTTTCAAAACTGGATGATATACGAGGTATAAAGCCTTTAATGTACGCTTTTCCAGACTTTCGACAGTTTACTTGTTAGCTTTTGTATTATTATTTTTTTGTTACCCATTGGATAAAAAAATAACAGGAACCATTTGTATGTAAATGGGTTGCTATTATCACTTATAATAGTATAATCACAACAATGTATGTTTAGCACTTATACTTGTATTATGCAGGTTATTAGTGAGGAACGTGGATTGACCCTTAATGATGTTAGCCTCGACAAACTTGGTACAGCAAAGAAGGTTTGTGTTAATATGTATATATATATATATATATATATATATATATATATATATATATATATATATATATATATATATATATATTTATTAAAGCTTATTTGACCAACCCTTTTGGAACATCATTAACAGTTTTATGTGTGTACTAGGTTACTGTTTCACTTGATGATACCATAATTCTACATGGTGGTGGTGATAAGAAACAAATTGAAGAAAGATGTGAGGAATTAAGATCAACTATCGAGAACAGTACCGCAATGTTTGACAAAGAAAAAGCACAAGAAAGGTTGTCAAAGTTGTCAGGAGGCGTAGCTGTTTTTAAGGTATTTATATTTCTTGTAACGAAAAAAACTTCTATTTTTCTTGGAATTACATATATTTATTTTTCTTTCAGGTTGGAGGTGCCAGCGAGGCGGAAGTTGGAGAAAGAAAAGATAGAGTTACAGATGCTCTTAATGCTACACGAGCAGCTGTTGAAGAAGGAATAGTTCCAGGTAACGATAACAATTTTGAATCTTCCAAATATTGTTTAGACTAAGTATGGGGTTAATTGGGTCGGGTAACGGGTTGAATTAGGTAAAGTTTTATAATATTTAATTTATTAAATACGGTTAACAAAAACTGTCTAATTTTTTTAATAAATGGCTCTAACTTTTTACCTCTGATGTAACTTCATATGTAGGTGGTGGGGTTGCCCTTCTATACGCTACTAAGGTCCTTAAAAGCCTTCAAACAGCAAACGAGGACCAAAGAAGAGGAGTTGAAATAGTCGAAAATGCCCTTAAGGTTTTCTTTTTGACTTCATTTCATTTTGTTGATTATCATCAAATAATACTATTTCTGTCTATAATGATATAATCATCCATTTTTCTTCTTTGTAGGCACCTACGTACACGATTGTCTCAAATGCTGGTGTTGATGGTGCGATGGTTCTAGGCAAGTTATTGGAACAAGATGATCTTCATTTTGGATTTGATGCTGCCCAAGGTTTGTAAAACATATGCTTTTATGCACAAATTGGGTTGTTTGTTAAGGGTGTGTTTGGATTTGTGTTTCTGAATGTCTTGATATGCTCATCGTAAGTTGGTCTCTTGTGTTCAAAACAGGCAAATATGTTAACATGGTGAAGGCTGGAATCATTGATCCTCTAAAAGTTGTGAGAACCGCTTTAGTAGATGCTTCCAGGTATGACTATTTAGTATTTACTAACAAGTCCTTCGTTCCATAAAAAATGAAATATTTGCATTTATTGCAAGTTGTAAACCTAAAATTAGTTTTTTTAGCCATCATCAATAATTATAACAGAAAGACAATTATATTTCCTAGTTATATTCTAAGTGGCAAATGGATGGGTCAGATGGGCTGTAAACGGGTCAAAACGGGTTGATTTGACCTGTTAAAACTTTGTTGCCGTTTTTAATCTCACAACTAATTAATATACTAACCCTGATTACATAATTTTTCGTATTAAAAAAACAAATTTAGGAGGTTGTAAATATTTTTCTGTAATTGGTGGCAAATGGGTTGGTCGGGATGGTAATGAGTTGGAATAAAGTTGGTCAATTTATATAAATGGGTTTAGCTTTTTGGTCTTTTAGTCTATTGATCAAGTGTTGCCATTATGTTGCATCTTTTTATTTGCTGACAAATTTTGTGGTAATTATATGCAGTGTCTCATTGCTGTTAACAACCACTGAGGTAGCCATTGTGGACCGTAAAGGAGAGAAAAACCCACTTGCAAATCGGATGCCAAACATGGACGATATGGGAATGGGATTCTGATTGCAAGCGAGAAACTCTTTATTTACTAATGCAAACACGTGGGCAATTACGCTTGCATATTAAATTGAACATGTACCAAATTTTGATGTTACTATTTGATTATATCATTTGAAACATGCAATTGAGATCGACTCACTAACAATTTCTAAGATGATGTGTGTTGATTTATAATTGGAGTTGCAGATCTATAGTTATGCGTAAATCGTGTGATACTCACACATAACTAATTACATGTGTTAATTTTTCTATAGATTCATATAGTATAAGAAACAAACTTTGAAGCTAAAACGATTACAAAGGTAAAGGAGTAACTCGAGACCAACTCAAATAAAACCAGCATTTTGAAAATGATTTGATTGATAACTGCAATAATACCCAGAAAAAGGAAAGAAAAAAAAAGTGTTAAGTGTCTATCCTCACTGTTTCGTCTTACCTCTCGAATCAGTATCTCTGATTAAAACCGGCTGTTCTTCTAAACTTCATACTCATATACTAGACTCTTCAAATTTCTATCGCTTATTCTTAATGGTGTCGTTTTCTTTGCTGTCTTATGTCACTTCTTGTGTATCTATATGTATGCTAATGACAAGAAGCAGGAACATTGTTCTCGAAAACAGGTATAAATCCTTGTTGCTACTGTTAATAAGTGCCGCAATTTGTGAGAGTAAACAATGTAGCAGCACTCTTGAGATCATGGTCTTCATTGTGTTGTTGGTATGATGATACATTGTCTTCTTTTGTGAAGAATGTAACGTTTTCTTCCTTCGTCAAGGCTTTGTGATTTCCTTCGTTAAATAGTGTCTCGTCACTGTATGCAGAAGCAAATACGATTGTTTAGAATATGATCACTCATTAAGAAGAATATGAAATAAAACCGGCATAAGGAATACACTAGAAATCTAATTCAAACTTGAGGTTCGTATACTAAGAAGATCACACACCTTGGTTCGTTTATTTCATCAAATTCAAATTTAAACTCGTGTCTATCACCCGCCGGAATCTCATTGATCAGTTTGAAATCCTCACATTCATCTACCGTCGGCTTCCCTTCTAAACAAACTGCAGAAGAGGACGGTGAGTTATTCACCGTGGCCCATGAATTTATCTCTTGAAGTTGCAAAGCATGTTCATCTTGACAATCATCATCCTTTAAATCCTCTTCTCCTAAAATAAATTGATCCTGATCAGGCTCATTTTGTGGCATTTGACCAAGGTCGAGATCAAGACCATGATGTTGGTAGTTATCGTTATTGTTATTATCAGTATTATCCAATACGGTGGATGGATCATCATACAAATTGGGGTCGTCTATTGCGACCCCATCAATCAAAAGTTGATGATTTTGGTTTTGGTTTTGATTTTGCATGGCATGAGCTCGACAAACAGCGAGCTGATGCAAAACAAACTCCAACTCAGCTCGTGAGAACTCTATTTGGCGTTGGAGTTCTCGAATAATCCTATAACACCCACCAACCGGGTCTTGAGCACGAACGTCCGATTGATATATAATCGTCCTCATAGCTTCGTCTTTTTGTGGTGGATCAAGATCACGTATTATTTTCGTAATATTACTAACACCAAATAACTTATGCGCGTTTTGAAATTGCCTTTGCCGGTCATGCGGAAAATAAGGTGCAAGAATACAGTCCGGGGCGCATTTTCGCCGTTGGTACCGACACGCGGCACACGCTTGCGTGGTAGAATTTGAACGCGTGGTGGTGATAGTGGATGCTGACGATGAAAGGTGGTGGTTGTGGTGGCGATGATTAATGTTTTTGTTATGATTAAAGTTGTTTGTCATTATTGGTTGTCAATATAAGATTATTTTTTTAATGCGGGTGCGCTTCCTGAGGAATTGGAATGTTTCCAACAAAGAGACATTTTTGGGGGTTTATTTTTTTTAAGAGATTGAGGTGGGATGTTTAACACGTGATTAGAGGTTTTAATTTGTGTTTTGGGTTTAAATTTGTAGTATACGTGTGTGGTTAAAATGATTAGTGAAATGTTTGTTCGAAATTGATGGTAACTTCCTTTTACTATTTCTTTTGGTATATTCTTTTAGAATCAGCAACTTTTTACATTTAAATCTATAATGATTACAAATATATCTAACATAAAAGCAATTGAAGTCAAACGGGCAACAAGCTGCGCCGCTAGCCCTTTTTGAATTGCAAAGCTAATACGCTGAAAAACTACATTCATGGATCTAGGAGACATCACATTAGAATGCATGACCCGCTGAACTCTGTTGAGGAAGACTACAGCATCAGATACTAAATGAATAGACCATATACAAAATGGTTATAAAACGTGTAAATAAAAGTCTTGCTTTCATAAGTAGCATTTTTTTAACAAATCACAATAAACTTCTAGTGTCAATGTGAAACATGTTTTTGTAAACCGTTCGACGTATGTAGATGGCAGAGAATGTGAGCACGGGTATCTTAGCAAATGCACCTAGCTTAAACCGGCTGCAGCTTTAGCAGCTCCTGCTATCTTAGCAAATGCGGCTATACCTCCAACTAGTAGAGCCCTTAAGGCGACTGTCGGTTTTACACTCATATCTGATGTAGCCTGCAATATACCAAATACTAGTTCAGAACCAAAATTGACATTTTCTGATACATCGCTATTGTGATCAAGTCTCATTAAAAGGTGATCTTCACACGATAAGAGAGACAATCATACAAGCTACTTATTATCCAAAAGATAACGGATAACACTTTCTTTTCAATAGTGTGTAAGCTACTAATTTTCACACAATAAGAAAGTTTTGGATGATGGATTGAGCTAGAGGTGAAATGAGTCTGCTCGTGGGCTGACTAGGAATTTGTGTGGTAATGATGTTTGATTTCAATGGCTGTTGCGTCGGTTTCGGTTATCGATCTAAGGCCAATGGTGCTTCAAGCACAAAATTTGTGCAGAACATGGGGGCCAATACATCTAAAAGTTTAAAGACAGGATAGATGAAGATTAGCTTATCTAGATTGCAAACGCTTCAGATAACTTTGGAGCAATGACTCACTTATGTTTCTCTTCATTGGTCTCCCAACGATTTATATATAGACTTGATGAACACAAATGTGGTATTGATTAGAATAGTACAAATTCATGAGTAAAGAGCAAGTCTAGCTAGGTAACTTACTAGTAATGTGGTATGTGATTAGAATATTGTTTGGAACAATGAATCTGTGTGCGGGTGATAGAGTAATAATACTTGGTATTGGTTATAACAGTGCAAATTCATATAAGTCAAAACCATGACAACTTCCTATCCTGCAGTTTCTAGCAAAATAACAGAAGTTGCTATTTTCCATGAGAAATTAATCAGCTAAAACGATAAATTGTTCAAGACAAATTGCTAATTTATGCAAACAGAAAGATATATAGTTAAAAAAGATCATCAGAGAGATTCGAAGTCATGACCCATAACGGGCATGAAAACCTGATTGCAAACTACATGCATCTTTATACTAAATTATCGTTAATACTACAAGTGTACATCATCAATTCAGCTGAAATAAAATCAATATGAAATTGTATGGTAAGCATATTAGATGAGAACCACCATGACAGGATTATTCAAAAACGCATCCTATCTAGCTGTATAAATCCCTTCATTTGGATGCTTGTTTAGCGTCTTGTTTCGATCCTGACATTGTGGCACCAGCAGCAGCAGTCACAGCAGCTGCAGCAGCACCTAGCTTTACACCGCCTGCGGCTTTAGCAGCTCCTGCTATCTTAGCAAAGGCGGCTATACCTCCAACTAGTAGAGCCCTTAAGGCGACTGTCGGTTTTACACTCATATCTGATGTAGCCTGCAATTACCAATACTAGTTCAGGATTAAAACTTACAAACCATAATAAGATAATTAGTTGATTAAAGCCAAGGACAACTACGCATCTTTATATTCATCTCTAATAACTACAGTAATTCTTTTCTCACAACAATGTCTTGCTTTTCTAGATTAATTATTTTTACCTCAAGTAATCAGAAAATCATAATCTTAAGCACTTTTTATTCTCTTTTAAGCAATCGAAACAGATCAACAAGAAAGAAAGAGTCACGCAAAAGTTCATCATAACATCTGTCATCACAAAAAGTAATTCAGTTACAATAGAATCGTTCAGTAACATTGCAAATGGTAACATAAATCGACATCATAAACTAACCGATGCCTTAAACAGACGGAAACCATAGCAGCAAAATTAGAAGGGATAGAGGAGTGCTATGCTATTAGTCTGTAAAGTACCATACTTGACACTTGCCGAAAATATTAGTTTCAAAGGGTGTTTGGGATTTGCTTAGCCAGACTGCTTATCTGATTATCTAAGGGTCAAATAGACAGCTTGGAATAGTCACGCTGGGATTGCTTATCCGATACAGATAAAGTAATTTTCTGTGTTTGGATAGAAGCAAATTGCTTGGTGATAATTTGCTACGTTAAGGGTGCAATAAGCAGTTTGGGAGTTGCTTATTCTAAATGCTCATGCATGTAAACGGGTAAACGGATGAGGCCTTTCCTATTCAAGTTACCCGGGGAGAGTGAGTCTTTGACTCAGATGTATGTGCCCTAACCGGGGTATCCAGTGACCGTTTTTAACCCTTTCCCTAGCCTCCACCAAGATATGTACCTAGCGAGGACATCAAAGTGCCTAACCACTAGGCCGCGTCAGTGATTGTTACAATTATTTCATCTCTTAATCCTTAAATAAGCAGAATCTCCAAACACATAACTTATCACAACAAGTCATCTAATTCTGGTATTGCGCTACAACAAATGCAAATCCAAACTCAATCTCCCATATTGCATTTTGTTACCTCTTTCCGCTTATTAACCGCACAACTAGTTATAAAATATTAAAAACCATTGCATTTCCAACCATCCCCTTATCCTACAACCTAAACTGTTTATCTCCAAAAGGTTTAAATCGTCAAACCTAACCCTGTGCACCCTTTTTGCGTACCAACTAACCCTTTTCCAAGCACCTAGCCCAAGACAACGCGCACTTGTCCAGTAAAGTTTAGCCAAAAGTAGGGACCTATTTCTCCAAAGCCCTCTTTGACCGGTCAACTGAACGCCAACAGCCAACTATTTATCTAAGGGGGTGTTTGTTTTGGCTTATATAGCGGGTTTATGGTTTATGTGGTTTTCGGCTTATGTTTCGTAAGCTCGCTTTTTGCAGCTTATTTTGAAACTTTTCAGCTTATATAAGTTTATCATGACATGATAAGCTTATATCCAAAAGTTTCAAAATAAGCCGCAAAAAGTGAGCTTATGAAACATTAGCCGAAAACCACATAAGCCATAAGCCCGCTATATAAGCCAAAACAAATACCCCCTAATTATTATTAATTTTACCATGGTTTCCGACCTTATGACCTACTAAACTTAAAAGGGTATACCCCAAGATTAAGAAGCAATCATTTCATACAAAGAATAATCAAATCAATGAATCAATCTTTATCATAATAAACATGTAATCAAACCAAACAATAATTTTTATACATTTTTTAGCATACCCATATGGAAAAACAAACACTTTTACCTTAAATCAATCAATCAATCGAAGATAATGGAATCAAGATTTTGTTGAGATTGCGTTGACCAGATTTTAAGAAAGAAAAAAACATGGGATTATTAAGATTTATAGAGTGAAGAAACAAACCCGGAAATTTCGCCCAAGAGAAATATGAATTTGGGATCAGTGTATTGTTCTTGGGGAAATGTTTAGGGGTGTTTGTTTAAAGGTGTCTTTTTAGCTTATAGCTTATTTGTTTTTGGGTTAGGGACACAAAAGTTACCAAAGTTTACTAAAAATTTGTCGTATGGTAGTTATTCATGTAAACGGGTTTGTTAATTTGGTCATTATACGTGTAAAATGGCGACACTAAGGTTATTTAGTGGAAGGGTTACCGTCTAAAATGCTCGTCACCCATGCCACAGTGGACTGACAAAAATTCCACATCACCAACATATCGGATTTCCACTATCTATTTTTTATATTTAACCCTTTTTCATTAATTCCATTTTCCACATTAATCCCCCCAATCAAATCTAGGGTTTCTCTTCCACAATAAATGTCTTATGTGGCTGTGGTGAAGTTGCAAGGCTACGAACATCTTGGACACGGCATAACCCCGCAAGAAGGTTTCTTGGTTGCCCCAATTACTTGGATCCAACAACAAATTGCAACTTTTTTCAATGGATTGATGCTCCATTACCAAATCGTTGGTATCAAGCAAGGATGTATGAGCTGCATTTGAATGTGATTAATGCACAATAAGAGCTTGTTCAAGCGAACAATCAACTGTCTCGATCTACCTTCTACAATCGGATGTTGATTGTTAGCATGTTGGTCATTAGGTTTCTTTAAGTTTCTTTAGGTTTGTGAAGCTAGTTATGGCAGGTTAGGTGTAAGCTACTTTTGGTTTTGATGGTAGTTTGGTAAGCTGTGGTATTATATGGTGTAAGGTTCTTTTGGTTTGTGGCAAAGTTTTCAAAATCGGGATCCTACTTAGGATCGATTTCGTCTTTGCAAGATCGAGATCGTAAGATCGGATTGGGATCTTAAGATCCTACTATAATGTCATTTTGTTAATAGTTTTTGTAATATTGTACAAATCTATAAATTAATATATATCATAAACACAAATTATGTAAATATTTCATAGAAATGTTGTCTTAAATTATGATTATGAAAATTTTAAGAATATTAACATGTTTTTGTTTTATTTATTATTATTTTTTTTTTTTATTTTTTTTTTTTTTTAATTCTACAAAATACATTCCATAATTTTTTAGTTTGTGGTTCGAGAAAAGTAAGATCGGATCATATTAGATCTTAAGATCCTATGGTAAAGATCGGGATCCTATAAGATCTTAAGCTTTTAAAGATCCTTTGTAAGATCCGGATCGTTTTTGCTTTGCAGTATCGTAAAATCGTAAGATCCTAAGATCAGGATCGGGATCCTGACAACCATGGTTTGACCAACATGGTATGGTGTAATGTAGGTTTCATATGGTATGATGTAATGTTGGTAAGAAGTTATGCCTTTGCCAAAGAAGTAATGAAAATGTTGGTTTCTTATGGTTTACTAACTCTTGTTATTTAGGTTTGATGTAATGTTGGTTTACTGCATTGTTCACAGTTCTAAGTACTAAATATGTAACATAAAATAACACAACATAAGGTGACACAAAATAACATAACCTGGATCACATTCATCCATTACCAGTAAGACATAATTCCATTAGTAACACAAAATAACTGAAAGATGTCAGATGGACAAAATTGCCACATATTTGGCAAGCCATTCTAACTCAGTTATACCTTATAATCAAGAAGCATCCTAAGTCAGTTTTACCAAGTACGATTCTAGATAATACAGTTTTACCAGTGAAATAAATTGGCAGATGTGCAAAAGTGCCTAAAATGTGGCATGCCAATATAAGTCAAACCTAACAACTATTCTACTTGAATAGCATCATTTGGACTCAATCCAGGTCCAGGTGTTGGTGGCTTGTTGAACAGAATTTGCTTGATCCTTTCAGATCTTCTAACATTTGGTGGAGTGACTGGTTCTTCTTCATCAGATTCCACATTTGCTTGTTCTTGCACAACTTTTTCTTAGATAGCATCATTTGGACTTAATTCTTGTTCTTGCATAGCTTGTTGTTGGGAGGCCAGTGGTTGTGACTGGGTTAATGGAATCGCAGACTGTCCTGCATTGTTGCTAACATCCTTCACAACTTGTTCTTTGGTTAATTGAATCTGTGACTCAGACTGAGCATGGATAATGCAATCTTCTAGTGTTATTCCTACTGGCCATGCATATTTTGGAAGACCCATGGTGTCCTGCTAAAAAAAAGGTAAAATTAGTATAATACATACCAAATATGCATTGTTTGAGATTTTTTTACTGATACTTACTCCTAACATATGCTCTCTTTCAATGGGATCCCAAGACACACCAAATCCAATGGATTGAATTCCACCAGGATACAGTCTTGCTCTTGATCCATTTCCTCTCCCCCTACTTCTAACAACCTTGCTATTGACACACCTTAGTTTGCTCTTATCACTAAGACTGACATAGTGTGCTTCAGATGGTATTTCTTTTCCCCTAAGACTGACACCACCACCCCTTGTAACTAAACCACTACCTCTCATCCTTACACCACCTCCTCTAATCCTTACACCACCTCTTTTACTGACACCACTTGGTGTTGAAATGTCTGGTGCAAACAGCTCAAACACAGGTGGTGGTGTTGATATTTCTTTTCCCTTGAGACTGACATTTGGGGGTGTAGACATGGGTGTTAGACATTTGTGAAGTCACAATATTAGGTGTTGACATCTCTGGTGCACTCACAGAACGTTTCTCTTGTGTGGATGGTGTTGAACTCACAAACCCCTTACCACCTCTAGCAGACCCCTTACTAGCTCTAGCAGACCCCTTACCACCTCTTGAAGGCTTACTTGGACAGATTGTGTCCAGTTTGGTGACACAATTTGCAATGGTTGGTTTGTCCCTTTCTGCTGATCCTTGTCCTATTTTTACCATCATCTTCTGTAGGATCTCTCTTTCTCTTGTGTGGTGGTCTTCCAGGCATTCTTGTTTTAATAGGAGGCAATGGCTTCTGGTATTCAGTAGCAGGCCATTGATCCATTCCATTCATCAGCTGAATGTAATGGTTATAGGCTGACACAAACACCTCCTTCTTATACCATCTTGACACATATTTTTGAGGTTCTCTGTGTAAGAAGTAGATAGCAGCTATACCATGCTCACAGGGAATGCCAGATAACTGCCAAGCCCTACAGCTGCAAGTCCTTGCTCTTTCATCAACCTTAAACCCTTCATAACCATTTCTAACTTCAAATTTTCTTTCACCACTCGGAATGACTTTCCAAGATCTACAAGTAATAAAAAGATAATGTAAATTAAAAAATAGTATATTATTATAAGTAATAAGAAAATAAAGATTTACCTATGTAGATCCTGTTAATACAAATATCGTCCTAAAAACGTTATTTATATTTTACGATCTTTGCTTAGTTTTGTAAATGACAATTACAAAGTTTATCTTTAAGCAAAGCATAAATAAGATTAAGTCTTTTACATTTATTGCTTAGTTTTGTTAATGCCAATTACAAAGTTTATCTTTAAGCAAATCATAAATAAGCATTTTACAAACACATTTTCACATCACAAGTTTTCTAGAAATGACATATGCAAGTTTACATGTTTATTTCTTAAAATGGAAACTTTATTAGTTAAATATTAGGATGACATCATGGCATGCATCATCTACACAATCTTGGTAAGATTTTGTGATATTTTGTTTAGATCTTCAAGCCAAAGAGTTGACATTTGAATATATGGAAAGATATGGCAAAATTTGGAAAGATTTGGAGATCTCTTAGCTGGCCTGACCCGGCGGTACCAAAGTGGTACACGGACGGATCCTTTTTGAGGGATCCGCAGGATCCGTGGACTGTTCATCAGCCTTGCCTATAAATAGCAAGCTGATCATTTGGCTAATTCATCACTCATACAACTTAAAATACATACTCATTCATTTGCATATCACTAACCCTTAGCTTACTAACATCTTATAGATTCTTCCTTTTGTAGCAAAGAAGATCTCAACATATAAGGAGTAACAGTGTGTTATCTTCCTTCTAACGTACATAGAGTCTGTGTGTTCTTGTATTAGTCACACATCATAGTTAGTATCATTCATACAGTAGTATTTGGTTAGTGTTTTAGTCCTTAAAACACATAGAGTGATCGGGAGTGGTTGAACCCTTGTAAAGAACCAACGGGAGTGGTTGTACCCTTGTGAAAGAACCAACAGGAGTGGTTGTACCCTTGTAAAGAACTCGGTGTTTAGCTTAGTACCGGAAAAAGATTAAGCGACGTGTAAAGGTTTTCTCCTCCTAGAAGGGAGCTTGTTTCTTAGTGAAGATAAACTCTCGAGTTAGAGGCTCGAGGAGTGGAGTAGGACAAGGAAGAGAGTCCTTATAGCCGAACCACTATAAACGACTGTGTTGTGTGGTTTGATCTTTCTTATCTTTACTTACTTACTTATATTGCTTGTTTGTGTGCATGATAGTTTACTTTACTTTGAAATCATAATACGTAACAAAGCGAATTAATTTTAAACGGTAAAAACTATTCAACCCCCCTTCTAGTTTTCCACAATTGGTACCAGAGCAGTGTTACTCAAGATTTTCAAAATATATTGTATTTTAAAAACTTGAAACGATCATGGATTTTGAAAACTTTAAAGAAGGGCAATCTATGCAAAGACCACCACTATTTGAACCAAATTGTTTCATATATTGGAAAAATCGCTTTGAGACATATGTGAAGTCAAAGGACATAGATCTGTGGTATATTATTGTAGAAGGTGATTACAAACCCATAATGATGAAGCGAAAAGTGTACCGCTTTTAGGGGTCATTTAAGCCCTAAATCGTATTTATTTGATCAAATATTGCCCTAAATCGTTCCTTTTGTCATTTTAGGTACTTTGGAGAAGAAATCTGGAAAAGGAAGCATTTTGGACGTTTTTGGAGCATAAAAGTGAAGAAAACGACAAAGTCACCAAAGCTGCTGGAAAAGTACACGTGACGGCGTCAAGGATTGCTCCTGACGGCGTCACGGCTTGGCAAAAGAGGTGGATATGACAAAATACACGTGACGCGCCAGAGAGTTTTACAATGAAAATCTGACGGCGTCACCCTTTAAGGTGATCAAGGTCGTCACGGTTTAAGTTAAAGAGAGACGGCGTCAAGCACAATTCTGACGGCGTCAACCCTTGACGCGCCAGAGTGGATTTTGGAGGATTAAAGAGGGACGGCGTCAGGAAGACCATCCGGGAACCCTAGCCGCGGCGAGGTGACGGCGTCACCTCCTACAACGTGACGCCGTCATCCCCTAAACTCTATATATAGTTTTGCAATTTTTAGTCATTAGTGTGCAACTTTGTGAGGAGAAACCCTAAGACGAATTTTCTGCCATTTTTAAGGGTTTTATACCCTTGGATCTCCCATGTTTAATTGAAGATAAGTAATCACTTAATCATTCAATATGTCTATGTGTTGTTTGATTATATCTTGTTCTTGTCTTTTAATTAACATGCTAGGCTAGATTTATCTTGTGTTTGCTTAGATCTAATGAAACCTAACTATTGATTATCGGTTGTTGGTGTGTTATTAATTGTATTGGATGATTGTTTATCGATGTTAGGCTTAAGAAAACTGGCTAACCTCCTATACGGTAATTTGCTTGAACGTCTTAAGAAACATGAACCAATGCGTACTACGGTTTTTATGGTTGTATTTAATGCATGAGCGAATTCTAGTGATCCCATGTTAGGAGCTTCTTAGCCGGCTCGACATAGGAGTGAAGTAGGAGCTTATAGAGTTGGGGAAGTACGTACGCCACCCCACGATTGGTATTAAGGAATACACCCGTCAACCACGCAATTAATACACACTAATCAACCGGTAAAAGATAGTTAGGGAGTAAGGAAATCTAAGTAAACACATTTCTCCCCATATAAGTTTCACAACCTTTTTATTTTCAGTTATTTTATTTTATTTGCAATTGTAGTTATTTGGGTTAGTTGACTAGCAACTAATTCCGCCCACTCATTCAAACCCGAGATTTTACTTGCTTTCCATAAAATATAAAAATACAAAAAGAATCTTCCCTCACCCTTAGACCTATTAGAGTAGTTTTTCAATCCTAACGACACTATTCCCCTAGAGAACGATCAATCCCCCGGTACTTGCCACTACACTATACTACATCGGTCAGGTACACTGCCTGGTGGGGATTGCAAGCCTCTTGAGATCCCTCGAGAGGTAAAACCTGTTGTAAGGTCGCAAAACCACGCATCAAGTTTTTGGCGCCGCTGCCGGGGAATAGTTATTGTTTAGGTTGAATTTTTATTTTATTAGGTCTACTCACTAGATTCCTTTCTAGTGAGATTTTTATTTTATTTTTCTAGGTTTTCTTTAGTCTATCTTTTTTCTTCGTTTCTTTGTTCGTAACCATTACCATCCGACATCATGGAAGGTGGTAATATCCTCGATCCCAACAACCCACCACCACAACAACACCCACCTCCTAGAGCCCGTACCTTAGGAGACTACTCCCGTCCTAGCCACCATGGCTATCGAAACACCATTGAGCTCACTCAAGGAGCCAATGTCACTCCCTTGCGATCTGACACCATCCGGTTGGTGCAAAGCGGATGCGCATTCCATGGACTTCGTTCCGAAGATCCTAATCAACATCTCAAGGACTTTCTCAAAATCGTTGATTCCATAGACCTTGATGTTGCCACTCGAGAGACGACCCGACTACGTCTCTTTCAATTCTCTTTGCGGGACCAAGCTAGTCAATGGCTAGAGCGTCTACCCGCAGGATCCATCACCTCTTGGGATGATCTCACCACTCGTTTCCTTGCTCAGTTTTTCCCACCAGGAAGAACTACCAAGCTAAGGAATGATATCTTGATGTTCCAACAACGTCAAGGCGAAACCCTCTACGAGGCATGGACTCGATTCAAGGACTTACTCCAAAAAGTCCCTCACCATGGCATAGAACTTTGGCTCCAAGTCCAAATCTTCTATGACCATATCAATCTCTCCACGAGGAAAACCATTGACCAATCGGCCGGTGGTAAGCTACGTGATCTAAGTGCGGAACAATCATGGGCTCTCCTGGAAGATCTTGCTCTTTATGACAACGAAAGTTGGAATGATCCCCGTGATTTGAATAAAACGGTCAAGGCAATATATTTGCCTTCGAACAATTCAAGCACTTCCGACCGTAGGATCATAGAACTTGAAGACCAAGTCAAGTTTCTTATGAGATCCTACGAGGCTCCTAAACCTTCAAGCCAAGTGAACAAAATCACTTCTTCATGTGAATTATGTAGTGGTCCCCACGACACTCGTGATTGCATGGAACTCCCCGAACAAGCTTTTGTGGACTACGCATCCTCGCGTACTGACGGAGCGGGAGACAAGTGGTACGCTTTCAAACCCGAGCCAAACCCCTACGGTGATTCATACAACCCCTCATGGAAAAATCACCCAAACCTTAGGTGGAAACAAAACCAAAACACACAACAAACCAATTCTTCCAACCCACCTAATCGTTTCCAATCAAGCGGTTCCAACTCGAACCGTACTTTCAACAACAATCCTTCCAACAATTATGGTAGTACCAATAACTTTGAAGGATTGATGTCCCAATTTATGGGATCTCAAGAAGCTCGTTTGGCCAAGTTTGAAGCCGATTTCAAACAAAAACAAAGCGAGATGACCAATAAGATTGACACTTTGTTGAAAGCCCTCAATGACCGAGAAATGGGAGCACTCCCTAGCAACACAGTCAAGAACCCGAAACTAAACGTCAACGCCATTTCATCAGTTTCGTCTCCTAGTTCTTGTCCACAATATTATTCGGTCAATTCCATGAGCACGTGTTTCAAACAAACCCAAGTCGTTCAAAATGACCAAGAAGTTATGATATTCAACACTAAATTGGTCAACAACATAGTTGAAACACCTCCCACTCAAAACCTTGACAATGAATTCAAGGAGCTCCACCTTGAAAGTCCGGTTATTGATGTGTTGGATGAGAAGAAGCTCAAGTTAGGCGAAAAAGGGACCGCCTTTGTTCAAACAAGCTACCTAAGAAATTAGATGATCCGGGCTTATTTGTTCTACCTTGCAAGATCGGTGATTCGGAGGCTTATGACACATTAGCCGATCTTGGATCAAGCCTTAACCTACTTCCGTTACCTCTCTACACCTCTCTAAAACTAGGAAAACTTGAAGAAACTGAGGTGATAATAGGCTTAGCGGATGGGAGTGTTGCTTACCCGGTTGGAGTAGTCAAGGACGTGTTAGTACACATAGGAAAACTAACCATTTTAGCCGATTTCCACGTCCTTGATATGATTAGCGACCCTACATGCCCCTTGTTGATAGGTAGAGGATTTTTGGCAACCGCTAGTGCTATGATTGATTGTAAGGAATCTAAGATAGCGGTAGGAGAAGGTGATACTTGGTCAGTCTATGATGTGAAGAAACATGCTTATGATATTAGTGATGAACCAACACCCCATTGGTTAGAATTAAATAGGAGACCATCTAGATATGGACCTTGGATCAATAGAGACTTCATAGGACCCCAACGCCCATTTTACCTAGAAGAGGACTTTGTGAACCGAACACATACGGTAGAGCAACTCTTGGCTAGGGACACCGAATTGGATCCATTTGAAGACCCTCTAGTTTTTAGGAAGATGATTGATTTCCTAGGAGTTTTGCCAATTAACCTAGGGATGAATAAGTGGACTTGTGAGGACGATGATCATAAGTGGGATTGGGACAAACCACCCAAAGATGGAGATGGGTCATGGCATATTAAGATGACATTGTATGACCCGGATGGAGAGAAGTTTGAAAAGATATATTGTACTAAGCGGACCAATAGGAAACTTCAATCCAAGCTTAACCCTAAAGACGTCCTCGATGACGAACTCACTTACATAGGGTAGAAGGACTTTGAGTCTAGCTACAAGACTCGTTAATAAAGAAAAGCGCTTCTTGGGAGGCAACCCAAGCTTTATTTGCTTTGTGTGTTTATTTATTTGTTTGTTTGATTTTATTTGCTTCCGTATGTATGTTTAATTTTTATTATTATTGATTCATGTTCAAAACTAAATTGTGAAAATGCGTTATCTTGTTTTTAACTTCGTCTTAACTACATGTAAAGGTATTTTGCAAAAGATAAGTGTAAAGGAAATCCAAATCGGTTTATTAGAACAAATGAACATGAATCGTAACAATAATAAATTAACATACATATTAGTAATTGTTTGAGTTAAATGCTTGTATCGAGTCATAATGATGTTTTGCAGGAATTCCAGGAAGTAAGGTAGAGGTTTTTCCAGAAATTTTCCGAAAACTTAACATGAGAATTCTGTCAGATCATTTCTGACGGCGTCAGGCATTACAACCTGACGGCGTCAGGTTTTAATTTTCTGAAATTTTTGAAAGTTTTGTTTTTCTACCGGAATCATAAAAAGTTTTTATTAAATCTCTAACTTATAAACTCCAGGAATCTGCAAAATAATCATTCCACAAGCATTATATCCCTATATAGATTTATCCCGCCGATGTTATGCAGGTTTTCGTGTTTGTTTTCTCAGGTTTAACAGGTTATTTTGGACAAGGAGATGTATGTGAAATCTAGCTTTTGGCGATGCATTAGTCTTGAAGCTTCAACATTACCTTGGAAGAAGATCTAACCATGTTACCTCTTTATCCACCAAACGAATCAGGGGAGTATTTGATTTCATTCTTTTACCATATTTACTTTTACATCTTGTTATTTGAACATTAGGGACAATGTTCATCTTAAGTGTATGGGGGGGGGGGGGTAAAAGTACGATACTTCAGAGAATACAATTGCACTTGATTTTTGTTTGTTTAATGGTAGATGTGTAATAAAACTGAGAGAAATACCTGTTAAGGCAATTTTAGTGCCAAATTTAAATTTTTTTACAACATATAGGAGTGAAACTTTGGTCTTAATGAGCGTCTCACGGATAGGAGTTATATGACTAGCACAAAAACCGTACCACTAAAAAATTTTCCACCCCCAAATATGTGAGGTTCGCCCCTAGAATTGGTAGGAAAAGCATTTATGCTATGATGTGTGTACCGGTAGCACTTAGATTCTAGAACTTGCGTTAGGACCATTCCGAGGCCACAAGTGAGACTACATTCGTGTAGTTAGATTTACTACATGATAAGAGGCATTAGGATTAACCCATTGTTTTACACCTGTGTTTTTTGTATAATTACATTGGCTACATTGGTCAAGTAATTCTCCCACACCCTTTGCGTTGTACTTATTTTTAGTACACGATACCCCTAGTACACCCCTCAGAGCCTATCTTTTCGTTTCTAACTTTAAGCATTTTACTTAAAGTAAGAATTTGTTTACACCCCACTTAAATGTACACCCAAATCGCCTTAGCCTACCTTGTATGCACTCATTTTTAGTGCATTATTGTGACAACATTTGTTTAAACCCCAAGTTAATTATCTAATTGATTACATGGTTGCTAAGTCGAGTCATATCCTTGTACATATTGTTTTGGGACGATTGGGACTCATGGGTAAAGTACTAGTGTAATGGAGTAATGGGGAAGAACAACATTATTACCCCATATGTGCTAAATATTTTAAAAGTACTCCAAGTGTTTCGATTATCTTAATTTCGATTATCTTAACGCCCCTATGATGTATTATTTTGGATGGTAGGGCAAGAGTGTATGCAAAAAAAAAAAAAAAAAAAAAAAAAAAAAAAAAAAAAAAATCGAAAAAATCAAGAAAAATACAAAAAAAAAATGAGAAAAAGAAAAGTAGAAAAAACATACGGACTACCATCCCGTTTCATTTTATGTTTATTTTATGTTTTTGTTATTTTGTTTTTAGCTTAAGTCGAGTCTAGTCTTGGCTTAGCAACGCCATATTGTACATGTAATTAATCAAGATCTTTAACTCGCCACCAGTAAAATATCCCTTATCCAACAAATCCGTGTTTATCATATCCCTACACCTAACGTTATAACCCGTTTAAAAGCCCTCTTTGATAGTTTATCTTAGGTGCTTACGCCTAGTGGAGATGGTTTTTGATCCTTTCCCAAGCCTATGGTAATCTATTTGCTATGACAGGTAGTGAGAGATATTATTCATTTTCATTTACGAGATATACATTTATGACACCTGAGAGATGTGAGTATCTAAACACTACTTGTGAGGTGCTAGTGTGTAATCTCCGTGCTTATTATGATTAAAGTGGAACGACTATTTGTTGTAATTACTTTTACATTAGCGTTAAATGACCCCTAACTTGTATTTTGATTAGAATAAAAGCGCATTTGCTTGAGGACAAGCAAATCTCAAGTGTAAGGGTATTTGATGAAGCGAAAAGTGTACCGCTTTTAGGGGGTCATTTAAGCCCTAAATCGTATTTATTTGATCAAATATTGCCCTAAATCGTTCCTTTTGTCATTTTAGGTACTTTGGAGAAGAAATCTGGAAAAGGAAGTATTTTGGACGTTTTTGGAGCATAAAAGTGAAGAAAACGACAAAGTCTCCAAAGCTGCTGGAAAAGTACACGTGACGGCGTCAAGGATTGCTCCTGACGGCGTCACGGCTTGGCAAAAGAGGTGGATATGACAAAATACACGTGACGCGCCAGAGAGTTTTACAATGAAAATCTGACGGCGTCACCCTTTAAGGTGATCAAGGTCGTCACGGTTTAAGTTAAAGAGAGACGGCGTCAAGCACAATTCTGACGGCGTCAACCCTTGACGCGCCAGAGTGGATTTTGGAGGATTAAAGAGGGACGGCGTCAGGAAGACCATCCGGGAACCCTAGCCGCGGCGAGGTGACGGCGTCACCTCCTACAACGTGCCGCCGTCATCCCCTAAACTCTATATATAGTTTTGCAATTTTTAGTCATTAGTGTGCAACTTTGTGAGGAGAAACCCTAAGACGAATTTTCTGCCATTTTTAAGGGTTTTATACCCTTGGATCTCCCATGTTTAATTGAAGATAAGTAATCACTTAATCATTCAATATGTCTATGTGTTGTTTGATTATATCTTGTTCTTGTCTTTTAATTAACATGCTAGGCTAGATTTATCTTGTGTTTGCTTAGATCTAATGAAACCTAACTATTGATTATCGGTTGTTGGTGTGTTATTAATTGTATTGGATGATTGTTTATCGATGTTAGGCTTAAGAAAACTGGCTAACCTCCTATACGGTAATTTGCTTGAACGTCTTAAGAAACATGAACCAATGCGTACTACGGTTTTTATGGTTGTATTTAATGCATGAGCGAATTCTAGTGATCCCATGTTAGGAGCTTCTTAGCCGGCTCGACATAGGAGTGAAGTAGGAGCTTATAGAGTTGGGGAAGTACGTACGCCACCCCACGATTGGTATTAAGGAATACACCCGTCAACCACGCAATTAATACACACTAATCAACCGGTAAAAGATAGTTAGGGAGTAAGGAAATCTAAGTAAACACATTTCTCCCCATATAAGTTTCACAACCTTTTTATTTTCAGTTATTTTATTTTATTTGCAATTGTAGTTATTTGGGTTAGTTGACTAGCAACTAATTCCGCCCACTCATTCAAACCCGAGATTTTACTTGCTTTCCATAAAATATAAAAATACAAAAAGAATCTTCCCTCACCCTTAGACCTATTAGAGTAGTTTTTCAATCCTAACGACACTATTCCCCTAGAGAACGATCAATCCTCCGGTACTTGCCACTTCACTATACTACATCGGTCAGGTACACTGCCTGGTGGGGATTGCAAGCTTCTCGAGATCCCTCGAGAGGTAAAACCTGTTGTAAGGTCGCAAAACCACGCATCAAGTTTTTGGCGCCGCTGCCGGGGAATAGTTATTGTTTAGGTTGAATTTTTATTTTATTAGGTCTACTCACTAGATTCCTTTCTAGTGAGATTTTTGTTTTATTTTTCTAGGTTTTTTCTTTAATCTATCTTATTTCTTTGTACTTTTGTTTGTGACACCTTCCACCTACCTCATGAGTAATAGTGATCGTTTGATCCTTGTTATTCGTATTTTCCGCCGTGCAAACTTCCAACTACCCGTTCCCGCCCCCATCGTAGAAAACAACAACTTTCACCCGACCACCACTTTGGTAACAATTCTGAGATGGAGGAGTCTGACCGTGAGAATGACTATGTTAGTCCATTTTACGACTCAGACTCTGATGAGGATGCTGGTAATGGAGAAGTAGTTAACGAAGAATGGGGAAAAGAGAAAATTGATCCCTTTAATTATGTTGACCCTAGAACTAAGATCGAAAAGGATAGCCTCTTTAACATGCAATTTCCATGTAAGATTGGTTATCATAGTTTTCATGCTTATCTTAACTCATCTTTGCCTATGAACATTATCTCTCGCGCTAATTATAATAAAATCATGGTAGATGAGCTAGAATATCAAGGAGATAACATTGTTGCTAGGATTAAGCCACTATACGTATTCGTAGGAAGTTTTGTGTATTTGGTGGATTTTATGGTTATGGAGAACTTAGGAGAATTTATTGATAACAAATTAACCCAAGTCATTTTTGGAGAACCCTTCAAAAGGTTAACCAACCTTGACGAAAAACTTGTGGACGGGTTAATTACATTCTCGGATGGGGACGAAGATTTTGTTTACCAAATGCCCCGATCACACCCTAGGTTTAAGAACTTCTCCATTGAATCTTGCAATAGGATTGCGCCTATTGACTTGTTAAGTGAAAATGATAAGAGAAAGGGGCTCAAATATCCACATGAGAAAAATAAGAGATATTATCATGGATGTCTGGAGCTGAATGATGAATACAAGAAAGATGAGGCAACAATTAGATGGCTCACACTCGGATACGTGAGCATAAGCGACACTAGATGAGCCCGAATTTGAGTCTAGCTACAAGACTCGTTAATAAAGAAAAGCGCTTCTTGGGAGGCAACCCAAGCTTTATTTGCTTTGTGTGTTTATTTATTTGTTTGTTTGATTTTATTTGCTTCCGTATGTGTGTCTAATTTTTATTATTATTGACTCATGTTCAAAACTAAATTGTGAAAATGCTTTATTTTGTTTTTAACTTCGTCTTAACTACATATAAAGGTATTTTGCAAAAGATAAGTGTAAGGGAAATCCAAATCGGTTTATTAGAACAAATGAACATGAATCGTAATAATATTAAATTAACATACATATTAGTAATTGTTTGAGTCAAATGCTTGTATCGAGTCATAGTGATGTTTTGCAGGATTTCCAGGAAGTAAGGTATAGGTTTTTCCAGAAATTTTCCGGAAACTTAACATGAGAATTTTGTCAGATCATTTCTGACGGCGTCAGGCATTACAACCTGACGGCGTCAGGTTTTAATTTTCTGAAATTTTTGAAAGTTTTGTTTTCATAAAAAGTTTTTATTAAATCTCTAACTTATAATCTCCAGGAATCTGCAAAATAATCATTCCACAAGCATTATATCCTTATATATAGAATTTATCCCGCCGATGTTATGCAGGTTTTCGTGTTTGTTTTCTCAGGTTTAACAGGTTATTTTGGACAAGGAAATGTATATGGAATCAAGCTTTTGGCGATGCTTTAGTCTTGAAGCTTCTACATTCCCTTGGAAGAAGATCTAACCATGTTGCCACATTATCCACCGAACGAATCAGGGGAGTATTTGATTTCATTCTTTTACCTTATTTACTTTTACATCTTGTTATTTGAACATTGGGGACAATGTTCATCTTAAGTGTAAATGGGGGTAAAATACGATACTTGAGAGAATACAATTACGCTTGATTTTTGTTTGTTTAATGGTAGATGTGTAATAAAACTGAGATAAATACCTGTTAGGGCAATTTTAGTGCCAAATTTAAAATTTTTTACAACATATAGGAGTGAAACTTTGATCTTAATGAGCGTCTCACGGATAGGAGTTATATGACTAGCACAAAAACCGTACCAATAAAAAATTTTCTACCCCCAAATATGTGAGGTTCGCCCTAGAATTGGTAGGAAAAGCATTTATGCTATGATGTGTGTACCGGTAGCACTTAGATTCTAGAACTTGCGTTAGGACCATTCCGAGGCCACAAGTGAGACTACATTCGTGTAGTTAGATTTACTACATGATAAGAGGCATTAGGATTAACCCATTGTTTTACACCTGTGTTTTTGTTATAATTACATTGGCTACATTGGTCAAGTAATTCTCCCACACCCTTTGCGTTGTACTTATTTTTAGTACACGATACCCCTAGTACACCCCTCAGAGCCTATCTTTTTGTTTCGACCTTTAAGCATTTTACTTAAAGGAAGAATTTGTTTACGCCCCACTTAAATGTACACCCAAATCGCCTTAGCCTACCTTGTATGCACTCATTTTTAGTGCATTATTGTGACAACATTTGTTTAAACCCCAAGTTAATTATCTAATTGATTACATGGTTGCTAAGTCGAGTCATATCCTTGTACATATTGTTTTGGGATGATTGGGACTCATGGGTAAAGTACTAGTGTAATGGAGTAATGGGGAAGAACAACATTATTACCCCCATACGTGCTAAATATTTTAAAAGTACTCCAAGTGTTTCGATTATCTTAATTCGAGTCATTAGAATAGTTATTTGTAAAGTTATGTAAAAGTTCAAGTGTAAGGGGAATGCAACGCCCCTATGATGTATTATTTTGGATGGTAGGGCAAGAGTGTATGAAAAAAAAAAAATCGAAAAAATCAAGAAAAATACAAAAAAAAAATGAGAAAAAGAAAAGTAGAAAAAACATACGGACTACCATCCCGTTTCATTTTATGTTTATTTTATGTTTTTGTTATTTTGTTTTTAGCTTAAGTCGAGTCTAGTCTTGGCTTAGCAACGCCATATTGTACATGTAATTAATCAAGATCTTTAACTCGCCACCAGTAAAATATCCCTTATCCAACAAAACCGTGTTTATCATATCCCTACACCTCACGTTATAACCCGTTTAAAAGCCCTCTTTGATAGTTTATCTTAGGTGCTTACGCCTAGTGGAGAAGGTTTTCGATCCTTTCCCAAGCCTATGGTAATCTATTTGCTATGACAGGCAGTGAGAGATATTATCCGTTTTCATTTATGAGATTTATTTTGATGACACCTGAGAGATGTGAGTATCTAAACACTACTTGTGAGGTGCTAGTTTATAATCTCCGTGCTTATTATGATTAAAGTGGAACGACTATTTATTGTAATTACTTTTATGTTAGCATTAAATGACCCCTAACTTGTATTTTGATTAGAATAAAAGCGCATTTGCTTGAGGACAAGCAAATCTCAAGTGTAAGGGTATCTGATGAAGCGAAAAGTGTACCGCTTTTAGGGGGCCATTTAAGCCCTAAATCGTATTTATTTGATCAAATATTGCCCTAAATCGTTCCTTTTGTCATTTTAGGTACTTTGGAGAAGAAATCTGGAAAAGGAAGCATTTTGGACGTTTTTGGAGCATAAAAGTGAAGAAAACGACAAAGTCTCAAAATCGGCTGGAAAAGTACCTTTGACGGCGTCAGGGATTGTTCTAGACGGCGTCATGGCTTGGCAAAAGAGGTGGATATGAAAAATACACATGATAAGCCAGAGAATTTTACAATGGAAAGTCTTACGGCGTCACCCTTTGAAGTGATCAAGGTCGTCACGGTTTAAGCTAAAGAGAGACGGCGTCAAGCCCATTTCTGACGGCGTCAAGCCTTGATAAGCCAGGGAGGATTTTGGAGGATTAAAGAGGGACGGCGTCAGGAAGACCATCCGGGAACCCTAGACACGGCGAGGTGACGGCGTCAAGATCTATAACGTGACGCCGTCAGCCACTAAGTTCTATATATAGTTTTGCAATTTTTTGTCATTAGTGTGCAACTTTGTAAGGAGAAACCCTAAGACGAATTTCTGCCATTTTAAGGGTTTTCATACCTTTGGATCTCCCATGTTTAATTGAAGATAAGTATTCATTTAATCAATCAATATGTCTATGTGTTGTTTGATTATATCTTGTTCTTGTCTTTTGATTAACATGCTAGGCTAGATTTATCTTGTGTTTGCTTAGATCTAATGGAACCTAACTATTGATTATTGGTTATTAGTGTGTTATTAATTGTATTGGATGATTGTTTATCGATGTTAGGCTTAAGAAAAACTGGCTAACTTCCTATACGGTAACTTGCTTGAACGTCTTAAGAAACATGAACCAATGTGTACTAAGGTTTTTATGGTTGTATTTAATGCATGAGCGAATTCTAGTGATCCCATGTTAGGAGCTTCTTAGCCGGCTCGACATAGGAGTGAAGTAGGAGCTTGTAGAGTTGGGGAAGTACGTACGCCACCCCACGATTGGTATTAAGGAATACACCCGTCAACCACGCAATTAATACACACTAATCAACCTGTAAAAGATAGTTAAGGAGTAAGGAAATCTAAGTAAACACATTTCTCTCCACATAAGTTTCATAACCTTTTCATTTTCAGTTATTTTATTTTATTTGCATTTGTAGTTATTTGGGTTAGTTGACTAGCAATTAATTTCGCCCACTCCTTCAAACCCGAGATTTTATTTGCTTTCATAAAAATATAAAAATACAAAAAGAATCTTCCCTCACCCTTAGACCTATTAGAGTAGTTTTTCAATCATAACGACACTATTCCCCTAGAGAACGATCAATCCCCCGGTACTTGCCACTTCACTATACTACATCGGTCAGGTACACTGCCTGGTGGGGATTGCAAGCTTCTCGAGATCCCTCGAGAGGTAAAACCTGTTGTAAGGTCGCAAAACCACGCATCAAAGAACTTATCAAGCAAAACTCTAAGTTTAGAAAGTTTGATAAAAACATAAGTTGTGCAGATGAAATAATGAAAATACAAAAACTACCTAATGATAAAACCGGATTAGGTTTTTTGAAACTAGGAAGCTTAGGTGAGTTTGAGAAACAAACAGTGAAAGAAAAGGAAACTGTTCCAACTAAGTCTGAAGCTGACGGATCCGACGGATTCAAAAGTTTGGATCCGCCAGTTGTGCCAAAAGGATCCGCCAGTACAGAAAGTAAACAGAAGATTCTTAAAATTGCCCGTACTGAATTCGTTAGAGTCACTAGAAAACCTAGTACTAGTACAACTGATAATAAACAAAAACCATCAGTGTCTATAGGAAAAGATCAAGTTAGAAATGAGTATAGAGTCAAAATGGTTCAACAGGCACCAAAAACTAGTTTTCCCAAACACCCATTTCCAAAGAGTAACTTTAACTCGCAACATCATTATCAAAGAAATTGGAACCAAAACATGTTTAGAAACTTTATAGGTCCCAACTTCATGCCATGGAACATGTGTCCACCATTTTCATACATGAATCATGATAATGTTATGTTTAACCCAAACGGACCCTGATGAAGAGAAAAGTGTACCACTTTTAGGGGGTCATTTAAGCCCTAAATCCTATTTATTTGATCAAATATTGCCCTAAATCGTTCCTTTTGTCATTTTAGGTACTTTGGAGAAGAAATCTGGAAAAGGAAGCATTTTGGACGTTTTTGGAGCATAAAAGTGAAGAAAACAACAAAGTCTCCAAAGCTGCTGGAAAAGTACACTTGACGGCGTCAAGTATTGCTATTGACGGCGTCACGGCTTGGCAAAAGAGGTGGACATGAAAAATACACATGATAAGCCAGGGAGTTTTACAAAGGAAATCTGACAGCGTCACCCTTTGAAGTGATCAAGGTCGTCACGGTTTAAGTTAAAGCGAGACGGCGTCAAGCACATTTCTGACGGCGTCAAGCCTTGATAAGCCAGTGAGGATTTTGGAGGATTAAAGAGGGACGGCGTCAGGAAGACCATCCGGGAACCCTAGACACGGCGAGGTGACGGCGTCAAGATCTACAACGTGACACCGTCAGCTACTAAGTTCTATATATAGTTTTGCAATTTTTTGTCATTGGTGTGCAACTTTGTGAGGAGAAACCCTAAGACGAATTTCTGCCATTTTTAAGGGTTTTTATACCCTTGGATCTCCCATGTTTAATTGAAGATAAGTATTCATTTAATCAATCAGTATGTCTATGTGTTGTTTGATTATATCTTGTTCTTGTCTTTTAATTAACATGCTAGGCTAGATTTATCTTGTGTTTGCTTAGATCTAATGAAACCTAACTATTGATTATCGGTTATTAGTGTGTTATTAATTGTATTGGATGATTGTTTATCGATGTTAGGCTTAAAAAAACTGGCTAACTTCCTATACGGTAACTTGCTTGAACGTCTTAAGAAACATGAACCAATGCGTACTAAGGTTTTTATGGTTGTATTTAATGCATGAGCGAATTCTAGTGATCCCATGTTAGGAGCTTCCTAGCCGGCTCGACATAGAAGTGAAGTAGGAGCTTGTAGAGTTGGGGAAGTACGTACGCCACCCCACGATTGGTATTAAGGAATACACCCGTCATCCACGCAATTAATACACACTAATCAACCGGTAAAAGATAGTTAGGGAGTAAGTAAATCTAAGTAAACACATTTCTCTCCATATAAGTTACACAACCTTTTCATTTTCAGTTATTTTATTTTATTTGCATTTGTAGTTATTTGGGTTAGTTGACTAGCAACTAATTCCGCCCACTCCTTCAAACCCGAGATTTTACTTGCTTTCATAAAATATAAAAATACAAAAAAGAATCTTCCCTCACCCTTAGACCTATTAGAATAGTTTTTCAATCCTAACGACACTATTCCCCTAGAGAACGATCAATCCTCCGGTACTTGCCACTTCACTATACTACATCGGTCAGGTACACTGCCTGGTGGGGATTGCAAGCCTCTTGAGATCCCTCGAGAGGTAAAACCTGTTGTAAGGTCGCAAAACCACGCATCAGACCCATGAAATATTGGGGACCAAACGCTTGAGTCTTTCTTGAACTTAGGTATGCTTAAAGGTTGAACTTGAACCTGATGAATTGATCAAAGATAGTGGGTGCTCAAGGCACATGACAGGAAACAGAAGCCTTTTCTTAGACTACCAAGTTTACGACGGAGGTAATGTCACATTCGGTAGCAAGCTTAAAAGTAAAATCATCGGGCAAGGTACGATTTATCATGACTCACTCACTATTGATGATATTGCTCATGTAGATAACTTAGGATTTAACTTGCTTAGTATTAGCCAATTATGCCGCAAAAAGTATAACGTCCTTTTCAGTGAAAATGGAAGTAAAATACTTAAGGATGGCATAACTGTAGGAAAAGGTGTTTTGAAGAATAACGTTTACGTTATGAAACTCGACAAAACACCTAAAGACAAGCTTTTTCTTACCTCCCTAGACGAAAACTCAACTCTATGGCATCGACGCTTAGGTCATGCTAATATGAGATTAATTCAATCCTTATCTTCTAAGGAACTCGTTAGGAACCTGCCCAAGTTGAAATATGACCAACACTTTTGCGATGCTTGCAAAATAGGAAAACAAGTTCATAATAGCCATAAGGCTAAAAACATGGTGTCAACATCTAGGTGTCTAGAATTATTACATATGGATTTGTTTGGTCCATCCGCTATACAAAGTTACGGGGGAAACTTCTATACTTTGGTTATAGTAGATGATTATTCTAGGTATACATGGACTAAGTTTCTAAAAACTAAAAACGAAGCGTTTGATAAATTTGAAATCTTAAGTAAGAACAATTAAAATCAAACAGGAAGTAACATAGTATCAATTAGAACTGACCATGGTCGTGAATTCGATAACGAATTCCAATTCGGAGCCTTTTGTGATGCCAATGGCATAACTCATAATTTCTCGGCTCCTCGAACCCCTCAATCTAACGGTGTGGTAGAACGCAAAAATAGAACCATTCAAGAAATGAGTAGAACCATGTTAAACGAACAAAACATACCTCAAAAGTTTTGGTGCCACGCTGTAGATACATCTACATATATTCTAAATCGAGTTCTAATTAGACCATTCTTGGGAAAGACTCCATATGAGTTATATAGAGGCAAAAAGCCTACTTTAGGGTATTTTAGAGTGTTTGGAAGCAAGTGCTTCATTTTAAACACAAAGGACTATCTCACCAAATTTGACCCAAAGTCGTATGAAGGTGTATTTCTAGGATATTCAGAAACTAGTAAAGCATACATAGTTTTGAACAAGGAAACCTCAAGAGTCGAGGAATCATTGAATGTAACATTCGATGAAAGTCCACCTCCCTCTAAGACATCACCTTTGGTAGATCGTGACTTAGTTGAAAACCAAATGGTTGATAATCAGGAAAACGTTGAAAATGATAAAGAAGATGAACCAGTAAAAAGAGATTTAGTCAACATCAAAGAAGCAAAAAGTCATCCATTAGAAAACGTCATAGGAAAACTCAACGAAAGAACATTAAGGTCTAAAGCCCAAAATGAAAGTAATTTCTTTTGTTTTGTTTCAACTATAGAACCTAAAAATGTTAATGAAGCAATAAAAGATGAATCTTGGGTCATTGCGATGCAAGAAGAATTAAATCAATTTGTTAGGAATGACGTTTGGACATTAGTTCCACAACCTAAAAATCAAACCATAATAGGTACTAAATGGGTTTTTAGAAATAAAATGGATGAAAATGGCATTGTGTCTAGAAACAAAGCTAGGTTAGTAGCCCAAGGCTATAATCAACAAGAGGGTATAGATTATGATGAGACTTTTGCTCCCGTAGCTAGACTTGAGTCTATTAGGATATTACTTGCATATGCATGTGCATATGACTTTAAGTTATTTCAAATGGATGTCAAAAGTGCATTTCTAAATGGTTTCATAAATGAAGAGGTATATGTAGCACAACCTCCCGGCTTTGCCGATTTTGAAAAACCTAATCATGTCTACAAACTTAAGAAAGCATTATACAGACTTAAGCAAGCACCAAAATCCTGGTATGATCGACTTAAGACCTTCCTAGTTGACCATAAGTACACCATGGGCCTAGTAGACAACACTCTCTTTACCAAGAAAAAGGGATCACATATTATCATCGTCCAGATATATGTGGATGACATTATATTCGGCTCAACTTGTCAAGAGTTATGCGACGATTTCTCAAAAATCATGCATGACGAGTTTGAAATGAGTATGATGGGGGAACTAAACTTTTTCTTAGGTCTCCAAATAAAACAATTAGAAGATGGGATATTCTTCAACCAATCAAAGTATATCAAGGATATGCTTAAGAAGTTTGGTCTTGAAGATTCTAAACCCATGAAAACACCAATGTCTTCCGAAACCAAACTCACTAAGGATGATGAAAGTGAATCCGTAGATAGCACTAAATATAGAGGCATGATTGGTAGTTTACTCTACCTAACGGCTAGTAGACCAGACATTATGTTTAGTGTTTGCCTATGTACACGCTTTCAAGAAGATCCCAAAACATCCCATCTTGAATCCGTTAAACAGATATTTAGATACATTAAAGGCACTACACATTTAGGATTATGGTATCCCAAAGGGACAGGTGTAGAAACCATAGTGTATGCCGACTCAGACCATGCCGGTGACTATGTTGATAGGAAAAGTACAAGCGGTATTTGTACTTTTGTAGGACATTGTCTCACCTCATGGTTTGCTAAGAAACAAACAGCCCTCGCCATCTCAACAACCGAAGCCGAGTACGTGTCAGCAGGAAAAGCTTTCCAACAAGCACTGTGGATGAAACAAGCTCTCGTCGACTACGGAATTGTACTCAACGACATCCCCATTCTTTGCGACAACAAAGGAGCTATCGATCTTAGTAAAAACCCAGTCCAACACGCTAGAACCAAACACATAGAAATACGTCATCACTTCCTTCGTGACAATGTTCAGAAGGGAAACATCTCAATTGAGAAAGTTTCCTCAGAGGACAACATTGTCGATATCCTCACAAAACCTCTCAAGAGAGAATCATTCAACTATCTTAGACTTGGTTTAGGATTAATGGAACCTAGTGAGTAGAATTAACGTTAGCTCAAACCTTAGATTAACCAAAACACGGCAACAGCCAAAACCATGTTCTGATCCTGCGGATCCAAACGACAACAAGGGCGGAACCCTTGTTTGGGATCCGCCGGATCCGTCACATGGAGATCAGGTTTTTATATTAAATAATCTCCTGTACTATTCATCATTCACTCCAAAACATATCACCCACTGGAAATACGACCCACTATTCACCACATTCACAAATTAGGCTATCTTCCACAACCAAATTGTGCTCAAATCATCACTGTAAGTATCCTTAACATGATTACACTCCTGATCTGCGTCTAGGATTTCTATTTCACGCAAAAAACCAAAACTTGGGGTTATGCATAATTTTTGAAAAATCATGAAGCATACTTTCTAAATTGCATAACAAATCATGTTTTTCATAGTTAGGAATTGCATCTTGTAGTACATTGTCATCATTCATAAAAAACCCCATGAGAAATTTTTTTTGCTAAAATCTTCTCACGACTAGGAAAAACGGTTTTTGGACATTGTTCATACAAATACAAAAACGTTATGTTTGAAGCATCACTTGCATAATGTCTCTTGAATGCTAAAGGGAATACATAATTAATATGTATTTTCGGGTTCATTCAATCGTAGCTACATTGAAGTAGGAGCGTTTGGGTTATCTCTTGTTTTATCATAAAACTTGCATAAACATAATTTTCATGCATCAAAATGAGTCGAGATAACCGCACCTCCACATTGTCCCCATGTAGGCACACACTAAACATATATATATATACTTTTGATAATTTTAACTAAACTATATATTTTTCGTGTCTAGGATAACTATGCCTCCCGCAACCAATTACGATAACAAAAGGACTCTCATTTACCTTCCCAAACATCACAAAACCAAGGGTCTAACCGATGCCCAAGTCATCATCTTTAAGGCACTAGAAAAACATTACGTTCATGAGGGTAGGGTAGTAGACCCCTCATTCTATGAAGACACCAATCTCCGCGAGCAACTAGCCGCAATTCATTTTGATGGTCTCCTAGATATTGATGAGCCTCTAGTACCTAGGTTCATTCTTGAGTTTTATGCCACCATAGGTCTTAGTTCAAGTGACAATGGTCTTATGAGCATTCACTTTAGTGTCAATGGAACCTTGTTTAATATTCCCCTAGATCAATTTGGTGAGGTCTTAGGAGTTCCTAATCGAGGAACATGTGTCTACTCGGATAAGTGGTCATTATCCATCTTAGAATCCAACTTTGCTAGAACGGCACCATATGCCACTCCTTTAACCAACAAAGAAACAATTAGGGAACATCTCTTCTATCCTAGGAACAACCCCACTAGGATGTATCGAGGTAAAGAAGTTGCTAGAGATCCATTTGCTATGGAGCTAAATGAACTCAAGCCCGAGTTTAGGAAGTTGGAAGAAGTTTTGAGAGCTAATGTCATTAGCACGGTAGGAAACCGAGATCACATCAATGCTTGTCTATGTTACATGATGTATAGTGTGTCCACCCGTCAACCTTTCAACCTTGCATACTATATCGCCAAACGAATGGCCGATATTCCGATTCAAGGTAACATGGCAATGCCTTATGGAATGCTCTTAACTCGTCTCTATAGAGCTTTTGCACCCATTCCTAGAAATGCCCTAGGTTTTGTCCCCGATTATGATGAAATCCAACACACCTTCGTTCCCTTGAGCGATTTTAGGGTAGCGGTTGACAAGGGCAAACGTCCTCGTGCTCAAACATCATCATCATCATCATCATCAATGAGTGACGATGACGGATTGCCAAACTCTAGGATTCCTCCACCGGAATATTTGCATCAACTTCCACCAATTGCTAATGAGTCACCGGAGTTCAAGCAAACCAAGGGGATGATGAAGAACTTGGGGCGTTGGATAATGAAACTTCACAAGGGGTACAAGAAGTTGAGTAAGAAGTTCAAGTAGAAGGAGTGTTTGGGTCTAGACATTATTTGACAATTATGTGTTAACCATGTATGGTTCTTAACTTACTGTGGTAGTACTTGTCTTGAATATGTACTAACTGATATTTGCAGGTCGATAACACTTCGTGTTATCAATTTTCCGTGTTTAAGCCCCTGTTTGGCTTAACTCCATATATGGTAGATTATGATGATCGGATTTATTTATATGCAAACGTGTGTTAGAATATATATATTTAGTATATTTGGTCGGAAAACGCGAAATTTGCATAGTTCTCTGTAAAGAATTAGCACATTCGGACGACGGATCCGGCGGATCCCAAAATTTGGATCCGCCTAGTGTTAGACTTGGTTCCGCCAGTCCAGGACCCACGGATCCGACGGATCCCCAACTTTGGCTCCGCCTTTGTTGTCGATTGGATCCGTGGGTACAACAGTCACTTTTCAAAAATTCCCGACTCATCCCGAAACTTAGATTTTTGGTTGTAGCTTTCTTTAGATTATGATCACTGATCATTAAACTCCTTAGAATGCTTTAGGAAACTCTTAGAACATTAGGAACTCAATTTCCCACCAAAATTTGAATTTTCAAAATTTTTCTCTGAGTTACCTTTCCTATACAAGCAAGGAACCCTTTTTAGGGATCCCTCAAATCCGTGGAAACATCTTATCATCAGAATTTCCACTATCTCCTTGCATTTACTTCAAATCCTTCTCATATCACTCAACTCCATTTCAATGGATTGACCTTAGGATGTGACAAGCTTAATTTTTTGTTCCAAATCATTAGAAACCAACATTCTTCATTGGATTCACATCCAATCCAAACACACAGACTCACAAACCTTCTGCCTATAAATTAGTGCTTTAGGATCATCACTAAACTCACACAACAACCATTTTCTCTCCTGTACATCTTAGCTATCATACTTAACCATGACTAAGTCAAACACCTCTTCCACCTCTAGACCTTCAAAACGAACAGCCCGCATTAGTGTTAAACCATGTTGTTTCATCAACTTAGCAAACTCATCATCAGAGGAATCATCTCCTCTAAATATCTCATCACCCATTGCAAGTGAGAATTTCCTCACACTCTCCACTCCAATACCATCCAATGTTGTTATCCATACACCACCACCAACCATTACTCCGATAGCCACTACTCCACCACCGGCTCCATCACAGCCTGTTAAATTACCATCACCCCCAAAATCACCCAAACTACAACCAATGGAGCTATTTAGGACTCCACCTTCATCACCACATCCATACCTTGATGACTTGGAAGACCTTCCACCAAGGTCAACCAATCCTCCACCCATGACCTTTGAAGGTCAACAACCCATGCTTTTTTATCCGGTTTACCCGGATATCCATGGTCCTCTATACCATGATGTACCACCACATCAACCTCAAACACAACCTTTATCACCCACATCCACACTAGTTGCCATTGATGAGGCAATGTGGATCAATCTACCACAAACCCAAGAAGAGATTAGTGAGGAACTCACCCGCCTCTACTCTCTCTTTCTAATATGGTTGGATCTCGCCTTGATTAAGCAATGGATCTTCAAACCATCTTGATGAACTCCATCCCCACTCCACCATCATCAAACCAAACAACAACAACAACAACCATACAACAACAACAACCCACCGCCACCACCACCACCACAAAACCTTGAGACTACTCTTCCTCCCGGTTTTTCGAGTCATGATTGCTCACATTGTGAGAGAACGGCTCACTTGGCCCAAAGGACCAACATTTTGGTCCATGAGCTCCAAAATGAGATGAGGTTCATCTTAAACCATGTTCTCGAGCGTCTCAATGCAATCTCTCATCCTCCTCAATAGGAGCCTTGTTAGTTTCCTCTTATAGGAACTTTTTAGGATGATGTTGTAGTATTTGACTTTTTAGAATTTATCTTTATTGTTGTAATGTAACATCATTTTTGTGACTTTTGTCACATATTTTCAATGGATGATTGTTATGTGTTTATGCTTGTGGGTGATCAACATTAAGCATATTATTTCATTTTAGAATACTAACATCATTGTGTGGTTGTTTTAAACTCCACATATTGCATTGATCAAATGTACATTAGGTACAAAAATTTGATCAGACACTTAAATTTTGACTTTCTAGAAGTCAAATGGGCTGACCTTTCTTGGTTGACTATTGCATATGCATATTGCTTCTTGATTGAAGTAACTAACTTTTCTTTTGTAGCTTTTCTCAACCTTGATTCATATACGTTGGTACCCTAGCAACGGGGAGTATAGATCGAGGGGGAGTATATCATATACTAACTCATCATTTTTAGCATTTCTCATCCTTGAAACATATACGTTGGTACTCTAGCAATGAGGAGTATACATCAAGGTGGAGCATATCATAGTCCAACCGTTTGTTTTGTAGGAGCATTCATCATATCATACTCTTGAAATGTATACGTTGGTACTCTAGCAATGGGGAGTATACATCAAAGAGGAGCATAGCATATTCTAACAATTTATTTTGTAGGTTCATACATCATATCCTTGTTACTCCATTTAGGGGGAGTATAAATCAAGGGGGAGCTTTAAAGTTCTCAAAATCGCATTCCGCTACGCATATCTTCTTTTTGTTTTGACAAAAAGGGGGAGATAGGATTAAGTTTGCATCAGCTGTGAAACATCACAGTACATACATTTTAGCTCAAAATAGATTTTAAAACTTGCATAAACTAACTTAATCTATATTTTTAAAAGACTCATCCCTTATTTAAGCTCTCTACTTAAAAATACACTTTATGTTTTGTCATCAACAAAAAGGGGGAGATTGTTAATACAAATATCGTCCTAAAAACGTTATTTATATTTTACGATCTTTGCTTAGTTTTGTTAATGACGATTACAAAGTTTATCTTTAAGCAAAGCATAAATAAGATTAAGTCTTTTACATATATAGTGATAAGCATTTTACAAACACATTTTCACATCACAAGTTTTCTAGAAATGATATATACAAGTTTACATGTTTATTTCTTAAAATGGAAACTTTATTAGTTAAATATTAGGATGACATCATGGCATGCATCATCTACACAATCTTGGTAAGATTTTGTGATATTTTGTTTAGATCTTCAAGCCAAAGAGTTGACATTTGAAGATATGAAAAGATATGGCAAGATTTGGAAAGATTTGGAGATCTCTTAGCTGGCCTGACACGGCGGTACCAAAGTGGTACACGGACGGATCCTTTTTGAGGGATCCGCCGGATCCGTGGACTGTTCATCAGCCTTGCCTATAAATAGCAAGCTGATCATTTGGCCAATTCATCACTCATACAACTTAAAATACATACTCATTCATTTGCATATCACTAACCCTTAGCTTACTAACATCTTATAGATTCTTCCTTTTGTAGCAAAGAAGATCTCAACATATAAGGAGTAACAGTGTGTTATCTTCCTTCTAACATGGAGTCTGTGTGTTCTTGTATTAGTCACACATCATAGTTAGTATCATTCATACAGTAGTATTTGGTTAGTGTTTTAGTCCTTAAAACACATAGAGTGATCGGGAGTGGTTGAACCCTTGTAAAGAACCAACGGGAGTGGTTGTACCCTTGTAAAAGAACCAACAGGAGTGGTTGTACCCTTGTAAAGAACTCGGTGTTTAGCTTAGTACCGGAAAAAGATTAAGCGACGTGTAAAGGTTTTCTCCGCCTAGAAGGGAGCTTGTTTCTTAGTGAAGATAAACTCTCGAGTTAGAGGCTCGAGGAGTGGAGTAGGATAAGGAAGAGAGTCCTTGTAGCCGAACCACTATAAACGACTGTGTTGTGTGGTTTGATCTTTCTTATCTTTACCTATTTACTTATATTGCTTATTTGTGTGCATGATAGTTTACTTTACTTTGAAATCACAATACGTAACAAAGCGAATTAATTTTAAACGGTAAAAACTATTCAACCCCCCTTCTAGTTTTTCACAGATCCTTCGACACTTCAAGCTTCTTTCTGATGTTTGGACAAATATCATCATTCCATTTTTCATGTTTCTCCCTCATCTTTTGCATTCTCTCCATACAGAAAACCCTAATGTCTTCAAGCATGTTTATGATTGGTTTCCTTCTTGAATCCACTATAAGAGCATTGAAACATTCAGAAATCCCATTCTCTACAGCATCACAAGCCCAATCAGTGTTGAAGTAAGCTCTACTCCAAGTTTCAAGATGCCTGTCCATTAAGTGTTTGTGTGCTTCCTTGCTGATGCTTTGAATTTCTTTCATGATCTTTTCAAATCTTGTGGGGTATGTTGCCTTTGCTGCTTTCCAAAACAAGTTCATGTATTGAACCCCACTGTATTTCTTCCTGAAGTTAGCATAGATGTGTCGTGCACACTGTCTATGCTCAGCCAGAGGCATAACTTCTTTGGCAGTTTCGACAATACTCTGAAAACAGTTAATTTAGGCAACCTTAAAATTATGAAGATTTGAACCAGAATTGATAGTAAAAAGACAGTTCATGAACATATGTACCTTATGTTGATCAGAAATGATAGTCAATCCTTCACCAACTACTAATCCAAGATAATTCATCAAATACTGCATGAACCAGCTCCAATTCTCCTTATTCTCAAAATTAACTACAGCCCAGGAAATAGGATAAATTTGATTATTACCATCTCTTCCTATTGCTGACAACAGTTCTCCTTTGCATATGGTTTTTAGAAAGCAACCATCAAGACCTATAACCCTCCTACATCCTTCTAACCATCCTTCTTTTAACCCCTTATAGCATACATAAAACCTACTGAAGTAGTTCTTACCATCAGGCATATCATCAACACTCATCAAACAAGTAGAACCTGGATTAGAATCAAGTATCTCCCTAGCATATGACCACAACATTCCATAATGATCATCTAAACAAGTCTCATACTGGTTTAAAGCTTTTATCTTTCCCCTTCTAGCTTGACTGATAGTCACCTTGCATTTATATTTCTTTAGAATCATTTCAATTAGCTCCTTAACTTTGATACAAGGATTGACCATTATCTTTTTCGCATAGTTTCTAGCAATCCAATTACTTGTGATTAATGTCCCATATTCATAAGTCCTAGAACATGATTGCTCATCATTTAATGTCTTTATTTGAAAAGTTCTCTCATTTTGCATCCAAGATGCCCACAATCTGAATGGACATTTCCTATCCTTCTCATCTCTACAACACTTAGCCAGAAGTCTCCTAGGGTTATTTACTTGATAATATAACTTATACCCATTAGCTAAAGCATAATATGTCAAAGCTCTTTTAAGTTGATCTGGTGACTCATACTTTTCACCTAAATAAGATCTAATTAACTTCCATTTGATAGTAGGATCATGTACTGGCCAGTGATCACCTAACTTATCCTTATCCTATGGACTCTTATCACTAGCAGATACCTCATCTTCCTCAGCATACTCATCCCTAGGTAACCCATTGTATATCCTACTCAGAAAGTTAGCATCAAACATTTTTTACTTCTAGCTTTAGGTGCAGGGTCTGCTTTGTTAGTCCTAGTATCATAAACTTCCTCTTCACCATCAGATAAATGATCAACTGATGCAGTCTCACTCTCATCAGAACTATCATACTCAAATACATTATAATCACCCTCTAAATCAATGTCACTATCATCATTTTGTTGTTGACTAGTGGAAGTAGCATCATGTAAAGCAAATACAGAGTGAGACACATAAATATGTATGACATTATCATGTTTTGCACCTAATTCAGCACACTCAGCTAAGTCAACATCATTTTTTATGGTTTTCAAACCTAACTCTAAATCTAGCACATTCACTCACTAACAGTTTAACAAAACCAACAAACCCCAAATCAAGCACATTAACATTTGGAATTTCAGACAAAATTTCGAAGTCATAAGAAAGGGTAGGATCCCTTACAAAGACACCTCCACGATGAAATTTTATGAGATAAGTGGAAGATGATGATGAAGCTGCCATCTGAAACAAGAAAATTCAATAAAAAGTGTTAATTTCACAAAACCCTAATTTGTTATACAAAACCCTAATTTTTTTAAACCTTAATTGGAGCTACTAAACAATTCAAAGGAATAATTAAGGTGTAAATTTTACCTTGTTGGGAAGATGACAACCCTGATTCGAAGTCAATTTGAAAAAACGAGATGATGTTAGTATGGTTGATTGGTTTGGGGGGAGGAGTTGCGTTTAGGGTTTTTTGGTTATGAAATAAACTTTGGGATTAACCCGTGATTATAAAAAGGGTGACGTCAATGGTTTTGTTATTAAAATAATAAGGTATGCCACATAGGATTGTAACTGGCTATTGTGAGTTGCAAAATAACTGGTAACCTAAAGAACCGGTCACGTTTACATGGGTAACCTGGATGAACAAAATGAAACTATATTACCTTAGGACAAATTTTTAGTAAATTTTAGTAACTTTTGTGTACCCTAACCCTTTGTTTTTGGTCTTATGTTTCATAAGCTCACTTTTTGTGGTTTATTTCTTAACATAATAAGCTTATATAAGCCAAAAAAGTTTCAAAATAAATCACAAAAAATGAGCTTATTAAATATAAGCCAAAAACCACATAAACAATAAGCCTGCTATATAAGCTTAACCAAACACCCCGTACGCTTATTTGTAGGCTTACGAGCTCATGTGATTTTGGCTTATTTTACGGAAGCTTAAAAATTTCTAGCTTATTTTGATATTTTGATACCTATGGGTTTACATAAGGTATCTTATATATACTCATAAGTCTCAAAATAAGCTGAAATATTTGAGCTTATGTAAAATAAGCAAAAATCACATAAGCTCGTGAGCCCACAAATAAGCTTAAAGATATACCCCTTAATTGGGTTTATAATATTTGATTTTACAAATATGTTTTTATTGTTAAGAGTTGGGGTCCGAAATGGTTATCGGAATACCGTCGATTAATTTGTGTAGAGATGGTATTTGCTATTTTGGAATAACTCGAACAAGGAAAACTTCATTTGTTTACTCGTTTATTTAGCACAACTCATGTTATGCTCAAGATTATCAAAATTTGATACTAAAATTAGGGTTATATGAAGGAATTGATAATTGTGTAGACATGTTGTTCGGTTTTGGCCAATGGATACTTAAAGTACATATGCATTCCAATATATTAAGGATGCGTTTGGTATACTGTTAGGATTCAGTTTGGGTCGAAGGTTTGATTATGGGTGAAAATTGTGGAATTGAAATGGGTATAAACTAGAGTATCATGTGGGTCCATCAAAAAATTATATATCAATTTTTTCTCACATATCATGTTATTTAATATATTTTTTTATATTTAATGATGGGCCACATAAAAAGAGAGAGAGTGAGAGAGAGAAAGTCGAACATGTATGATATTTACCTTTGTTGCTCGGAATAAGTTTTTACTTTTAGCATTAATTTATACTCTTTATTTTGAAAGTTAGATACCAATATTTTTTTTTCCAAATGAAACCATTCCTTGTTCCCTACACCTAACACCTATGTACTAAACGCACTTTAAGGGTCCGTTTTTTTTGTAAATAGGTTTAGATTGGGATTTGGATTCGATTTAGGTTTGAAATGAAAGTATGAGTTAGAAAATGTATGATTGTATTGAAATTGTTTGTTTTAGATATATAGATAAAAGTTGATAAGGTAATGTATGATTATTTTATATTTAAAATAAATAATAATTTGGGATCCACCTTCGATAAGAACACAACATAAATAATATAATAAATTTTAGATAGTTACAAAAGTTAATGTATGTACACACGTTTCAAAAAAAAAGTACATCAATTGTCAGTAAAGTTGTGTATCCACAAAGGATTCGTAGAACCCCACGGCTAAGAGAATGAAACACTATTTTAAAGGGCATACCCCTACTCCAAACAAATAATTACAGTTACATCAAACCTCAAACCTATTCAAAAGTATTAAACCAAATGGACCCTAAGGGGGTGTTTGGTTTGAGGGTATGGGAATGAGAGAATCACTTTCATTCCCATTATAGATGTTTGGTTTTGAAATTAGGAATCAAACCCATAAATATAGGCGTTTTCTTAACCCACCAAGTAAGTTGGGTTTCCAAACCCATTCCCATTCCAAAACCAATAGTCATACCCAAATGTAAACCAAACGCCTAAGATTTCTCATAGGAAGCAGGTTGAAGATTTCATTCATATCCCTTACTATTCATGCACAATTTAAAACAAAAGAAAATGGATTTCTTTCTTTTGACCTTATAGCTAATCTACTATTATCCTCTCTGTTTCTACTATTTAATTGAAAGAATATTCAAACCTTTTATTTAGGGTCCGTTTGGTATAGGTGAATGGGAATAGAAAAATGAGTTTAAATCCGATTGAAGTTGTTTGGTTAGTAGGCCCAGATATCAAATATAAATATGAAATATCAATATCCGCCATACTCCATACCAGTCAACATAGCCTCCTATAGCCTTGTTTCCAAACTTTTGCGTCAACACCGTCATTGATTTGCATCACCATTGTTGTTGGTTTGCCTCCAACTCTCACCATGTAGTTGATCTTGATTATGCGATGTTGTCAAGCTGCTCAACCCCCACCGTCTCTTTAATGTTACTAGATCTGCTCGCGTTACCATTTCTTTTGTTTCCTTACCATCACTGGATGTGCTTCGTCTTTGTGAAGATGATATATTTATGTGAACTTTTTGTGAACTGAATACAGGAGAAGTAATCTTTGGAGAATCAAGACCAACATATTTACAATCTTCTTATGGTATATTTAAAAGGAACCAAAAGTTGCAGGTGTAATTTTTTTATTTTTTATTAATTTATTTATTTTTTTGGTGTAGTTTTGACTTTTGAGTGAAGGGAAAATGCTTTTTGAAGTACTAGTTGCAGGTTGGAGAAGAAGCTAGAGTACTTTTATATTTATACTATTATTTTGATGGACCCACTTAAATAGTGATACCGATACCCAAAAATTTTTACCAAACAAAAGTAACAAAATACATATACTGAATTCTATAGTACACTTTAATCAAATCCATACCGATAGTGATTCCAATTAGCAAACCAAACGCACCCTATTGACAATACTTGTGAATCAATCACAATGATTTTTATCTTTCTATTTATCAAACTTAGGGTATGTTTGGCAACGAGCGCTAATGAGTGCAACAACTGGCGTTCAACATTTTGTATACAATCTTTGTTTGGCAACAAACAACTAGCATTCTTAATTTTCTAAACGCTCCAAATCAAAATGCTACTTGAAGGAACATTCACTAGCAACTAGTGTTTACACTTAATAATTACAAACATACAACTATGTTCAGGGGCGGAGCCAGAAAAAAATCCGATAGGGGGCAAATTTTTTTTTACATCGAGCCGGATTTGAACGGGAAAAAACGTGTTATTATTGAATTTAACAGTTAGCTCAATAATTAATTTGTTAAAAAAATTGTGATCATTGAATGAAATTAACCAATTTGTAACACTAAATTAGACATGCTTAATAGTGAGGCTAGAAGTTAGAACATTATTTGTGTTAATTGTTACACCCATATCCCGATAAGGTACTATTTATGTAGATATAGATTATGTATTATGAATAAGTAGTAAATAAATGTGAACCTAACATAAGGAGAATAGAACTAGAAGGACTATCCTTGCCAAGAGACCAAAGTTAATACTACACATGATTTAATAGTTAGTTCAAGAAAAATCTGGAAAGTTGAGAAGCTCCATTATTGTCGACATGTAGAGAGAAATAAGGGAGGGAAGAACATAATCATCATCTAGTTCATAATAGCCAACAAGAAGTGATCAAGAAGTTATAAAGAATCCTTAATTTCAATCATCTCATCAAGTAAGTGTTTTTCCCCAAATATAGAAATTAAGGTTTATAAGGTGGGATTTGAGTAATGTGGATAAGGTTGTAAATTGATGATCTCTCTAAGTAATTAATCACTAATTAATGTTAACCTTGTGATAGGAAGCATTGTAGGGCCTCACCAAGACCAAGTAGGAGCTATTAGGGATTAAGGTAAGTATATAGTATAACTTGTTTAATGATGTTTATGCTAATGTTATGAAATGTAATGTGTTTGTATGGAGCTTGTAATGTTAGAGAGCTTGGATCCAATGCTTGTCATGTAATGTTATGTAATTATTTGCTTGATCAGGGTGAGTAATGTTATTATGATATGCTCCATGTTAATGTTAAAGTTGGTATTAACCAACAATCTCATAATGTATGAATGGTTATACTCTATATACTTACTAAGCGTTTTCGCTTACGGTTTAGATGTTAATGATTTTGTAGGTACAAGTGGAGAAGGCAAGGGTAAGGGCTTAGCTTAGCTCTAGTGTAGAAGGTAGACTAGAGGACCGTATTCTTTTGGACCAAGCATATTGAAGTTGGAAGCCCCCGACGTGTCTTTTTGTGTTTTGGGTATATTTCGTCTCATATGGTCATTTTGTTTAGTCAACGGTCATTATTCATGTTAGTTCATGAGTCAAGTTTATGTACATGTCAAGAAGTCTTTATGTTACTTGGTTATGGTGGTATTTAAGAGGGTGATTGGCATATAGCCAAATCTACCCATTTTGGGAAGTTATGAGTCATGACGTTGTACCAACACTCTTTCAATATATTAGAGATGTTAAGTTATGCATAAGTTCAAAAGGATATATAGTAGTTGTGCATTTGTGTATAAAGTGTATTTTTGAAAGTTAGTTTAAGGGAGTGTTTGGTATAAGTTAGTTGTTACACATTTTGGGGATGTAACAGGTCAAGTTGTTATGAAATGAGTTCAATATGTTAGCTATAGTCTATATGTCAAGAGAATAATGTCGGGAATGTTTATAGCACCGAAATGGTGTTAAATGGTTTAGGTGTGTTAATATTAAAATGTGCAGGTTTTGTTGCAGGGTTGTAGTTACGGCGTAATCATGTTATGGGTTACGGCGTAACTACAACACCGAGGCATCCCATTTTCTTGTAATTAGGTTACGGCGTAACTACTTCTTGTAGTTACAGCGTAACTTTTGTGCTGCTTGAATTTAAGTTATTTCCAATTAATGTGTAAAAGGTTTTTCAAAAAGAAATAAAATACAACGTAATGTGTCTGGAGAGGAGCAACGTTATAGATTTTTGTTTTCAAAGAATGGTGTAACGTATGTATACTTTAGTCAAACGTTTCCGCGTCAAAAAGTTTTAAATTTTGGTCAAAGCGGGCACGAGGTGTTACATTAATCAATATCGATTTTTATGTGCTAGGAACCATATCGTAAGTTTAAAAACTATATATTCGAGTAAGTAGAAATTACAAAATTAAAAGGTAGTAAAAACTCATTAAGAAAAACACTGAAAAAGTACAAAACTCACGTGACTATATCCCAAACCCAAGGAACATGTTGCCTTCTTCTTTCTTTTTCATTTTTAGTTGACTTCTTTCATTTTATCTGGTTATATCCGTCATCGTCTTCACCATTGAATCAACTTTTTATTCTTGAACGCTTCAAAATATTTCCAACGCTTTCCATCCTAAACACTTTACTTTCAGTTTCAACAAGACACATACTTTTTAGGGAGGGAGAGGGGGCAAACTCAAAAAATACCTCAAAAATTAGAAAATTTTAAACTACATTTTTTTTTCTGCGAGGGGGCACTTGCCCACCGTGCCCCTCCTTTGGCTCCACCCATGCCTATGTTACAAAAAACTTTACAAAAAAAAATTGCTTCCTGCTACTTCTGCTATTGCTATTTTCGCCAAACATACCCCTATATCCATTTTGATTCCTCCAAACGAACCAAAAGTCAACTACTATGTAATAAGATAACCCAAATTCCAAAAGGGTGATATTATTAGTACCCCTTTACCCCTCCCACCGCCTATATCCACTTTATTGACATGGTAAAACAATTTTTTTCGGTATCTTTTACTATTTTTGACTTGTCAAACTTTATATTATATTTTTCACATCTTTTTTTTGATAGTTTTACCCACTTTATTAACATGATAAGACAAATGTTTATGGTATTCTGCTTTGTATTTTTTATGTTTTACTACTTTTAACTTGTCAAATTTTATATTTTTTGTTCCGTATTTTTTGGTTCATGGTTTTATAATAAAAACAAATTTGTAAAAATAAAGAAAAATAAAAAGATATTAAAAATATTAGGGGAATGTAGTTGTCACAAAACAAAAGGGTACCAATAACTATGTCATTTCAAAAAAGGAAATGATTTGCACGCTCCACTTTTTGATTGACACACTCCAACATGTGCATTAAACAATTGTACAGTTTATAAATTCTGCTTTAACTAGTTGTATAGTGAAGTGTGCAAATCAAATCGAAATGTGTGCAACTCATCTCCCTTCCAAAAACCTAAATAAGCTCATAACCCCAACCCTTTACTTGTGTGTAAAAAAATAAAGAGTAAACTACATAAATGGTCCTTGTAGTTTTCTAATTATTATGAATTCAATCCATTTTTCATTTTTGTATCGGATCCAATCACTGTAGTTTTGAACCGTTATGGATCCAATCCATTTTGCCTAACTCCATTAGTTTGACTTAAATTGATTGTTAAAAACAAGGGTATTTCCCTCAACTAATATGTAATTAGATAACCCAAATTCCATAATGGTGATATTATTAATACACTTTTACCCCTCCCACCCCACCCCCCTCCCAGGCCCCTATATCCACTTTATTGATATGGTAAAATAGTTTTTTTATTTATTATTATTATTATTTTTTTTTTATCTTTTACTATTTTTGAATTGTCAAACTTTATATTTTATGTTTCACACTTTTTTCGATAGTTTTACCCACTTTATTAACTTGACAAGACAATTGTTTATGGTATTATGCTTTGTATTTTTTGTGTTTTACTACTTTTAACTTGTCAAATTTTATATTTTCTATTCCGTATTTTTTGTTTCGCAGTTTTGTAATAAAAACAAAATTATAAAAATAAAAGAAAAATAAAAAATATTAAAAAAAATTAGGGGAATGTAGTTATCACAAAACAAAAGGGTACCAATAAGTTCAATAAGGCCACTCCCAACAGTTAACTCAGCTTTAAATTTAAGGCATGCCACGTCAACTTTAACACACTCACCGTTAACTTAGTTTTAACACACCCAACGGTTAACTTGGTTTTAACACACCTTAACTCACCTTTAAATCAAATATTTTTTTTACACAAACTACCCTTAAAAGGGGGTAAAGTGATTTTTTCTTTTTTTTTTCTTTTTTTTTACCCTTAACGCGGCGTTAAGGGGACCCCCTTAACGCCGCGTTAACACAAACACTCCCGACGCTTAACTTGATTTTAACGCAGCTTTAACACCATTTTTTTGCCTTTAACGTGCTCTTGCCCACAACCATTGTGAGTGGTCTAAGAGCATCCACTATGGTAAACCTTTTTAATGGTTTATAATTGTGTTTTGACATTAATTTATAAACCTTTTGGTTTTATAAACCTATCCCAACTATGTATAAACATTTTTAAGTTTTATAAACATCTCACATAATTAAATGCATTAAATTATGAAAATGTTTAATATCCTAGACCTCTTCATGGCACATAAGCTTGAAATAGATGTTCACTATGATTTACAAGTTTTTAGACCTTTTCATAACTCTATAAACCTTTTCATTAACGACTATAGTGGATGCCCTAACTATGCCTTTCCCAAAACCCAAATAGCCTTTTGGTCAGGTTAACCCCAACCCCTTTACTTGTCTGTAAAAACATAAAGAGTAAACTACATAAATGGTCCTTGTGGTTTGCTAATTATTATGAATTCAATTCATTTTTCATCGGATCCAACAACTGTAGTTTTGAACCGTTACGAATCCAATCCATTTTGCCTAACTCCATTAGTTTGACTTAGATTGATTGTTAAAAACAAGGGTATTTCGTTGAAACCCAATGCGAACCGCCTGTTTTTTTTTTGCAGAATCTGTGTTTGAAAAGGTGAAAGGAATGGGTGCTGAACATGTGTATAAACTTTTAGGTTTTTTGTTGCATAAACCGGGTTGACCCGGTGACCTGGCTGGGTTGATCACAGACCCGGTTTTGAAAACATTAGTTAGAGCGGAGCTTAAAGAAGTAAGAAGATAATAAGCCTAAAAAGAGCTTATAAAGGGGGATGTTTGTGTTATACTAAGTTTAATAGATTAGGCTTATGGACTTAATCAACGGGGTTTTGATAAGCTCTTTTAAAATGTTTCTTATTGCGGAGATTTTAAGCTGGTTTTTCTTTTTGGGCTATTAGAGGCATAAGCTAATCCAAGTACTCAGCAAAAATGTATGAGATTATTTGTCATAGGCTGCGATTAAAGACACAAAGTAAGCTTAGGCAAAAAAAATGTATGAGGTTATTTGGTTTAAACTTTAAAGTAAACTTGAGTAACATGATAAAAGCTCGACTTGGTTTAAACTTGACACAAATGAAGGAATCAAAGTCTCATCCATTGACACAGAGAGTAGATTTTGGCAATGTGTCGTTTTCGAAAAATAAAAATTTATGAATCTTGGTTCCTCGCATACAATAATTGAAGTTGTTCCGCGTATTCACCTATAGAGTTTATTACCCCATGCGATTGTTAAGCTGCACCACACGAATCACGGCCTTATGGCCATAATCACTATAACTGGAACATAAATTGATAAAACTAAACACCAAACAGCATATCATTAGCACATTGATTGTCATTTCAAGTATGCAAAGCCCCTATATGTGTCTGCCTAGAGATCGACAAGATAATAATAATAATAATAATAATAATAATAATAATAATAATAATAATAATAATAATAATAAAGAAGCTACATTGCTATTTTGAGATGTCTCATAATAAGTGTTCACTATTTCAACTAATTAAAGTAGACTTTAATGATTAGATATGATATTTGATTAGTGAGAAGTGTAATTAGCGAGATTTTCTAATATTTGTGTATTATTAAAGTGAATACTTAATATAAGACGGAAGGAGTAGCTCTATAATATATTTTTGAAAGGAAAACGGAGTAACAAGTTTATTGGAGTATAAAGAAAGGCATGGAATTTGTTAATTAATAATGATATATTGTTGGCATAATAAATTATGATTTACGAATAATAAATGTGATAAGCAATATATATTCATGTTTAGAAAATAGTACAATTTAAACTCAAACGCCAATTAACTATGTGGACAGGTAATGTGAGAGGAGAAAGTAAATAGTGAAACCAAAAAATTTAAATTCATAATAATGCTCTTTATTTTATTACAACAAACAAACCAGACAAAAAAATTGTTGTTATTCTAGCAAGTCCATATAAAATTATACTCCGTAGCTATTTAAGAAAGTTTTTGACATGAAGGACTACTTTCTCGTTGTGTCATGTTTTATTATTCATCTTTTGTGTCATGTTTTATTATTCATCTTTTCCCTGTTGCACATGTTTATTTTTTGAAAATTTTTATATGAATCTTTTATGATAGTATATTACGAAAATGAACCACGCATTCGTATTTTATGAAAATGATCTTTCAACGCGCAAGCATGCGCGCTTCCGTTAGATATAAGACATGTTGCTCATTAGTCATCAACAACTCAGGAGTAACCACGTGTCCAAACAGTGCGCATAACATCAGCACGAGTTACTTCGGGTGAGTTACTTGTGATACGAATAATTCTTAAATACCATTTAACACCGCTTGGTTTAAGTCTGCTATGAGTTACTTGTAAACGACTTAGATTTACCATTGTAGTACTGTTAGTACTGTTACATGATCTGTTAGTACTGTTACAATATACAAAACAAATCTTAAGTATTTTCGATAATATGAGACTCATGTCACAGAGCAACTTTGGTGACGACAAGAATGGTGGTGGTTGTGTGGTGGTAGAGGGTTGTGGTGGTGGTTGTGTGGTGGTAGAGGGTGGTGGTGTGATGGTGGTGGGATTACAATATTTTCAAGAAAAAAAATTGTGGGAAGAAGATGAGGGTAAATTAGTCATTTCACATGCTCTTTCAGCATGAATAACGGGGATTTTTAACGATTGTTATCCAAAAGTTATACGCACCAAAGTGGAAACCACGAGGACATTTTTCGCGATTTTAGGTATTGAGGGACATCCGTTGCAAAAATGGGAAACCACATGGACATAACTTGCAGTTTACCCTATATTTTGTAATAAAATTAAATTGAAAAGTATTGTTCCAATAATAAAATAAAAATAGAATGTGAGAGAAGAGTTATGGGTCCACAACTTTGGTGTGAAATTTAGGCTCTTTGGTAGGTTTTCTACAATCCTACTAATGAGGGTGTGAGTCCTATTTTTAAAATCCATCAAAACAAACAAACTTTTTTACTTTCACTACATTCCACCTGGCCTAAACCTTTATACCAAATGGGACCTAAGTAGTAGATAGATATACAGATTATAGATTTAACACCACTCGGTTTAAGTCTACTATGAGTTTTTGAGATAGTGTATTATAATCTGAACCAGCACCTCAACCGAATGTGAGGAGACCATCATATCATTTAACAGTATATTCAGTAACCTAATAATATAAAATCTGAAAACATGTAAACATTTTACTGAAGCACTTAAATAAGTCAATATAAGCATGGAAAATAAGTGACTTTGTGAACAATGAATAAAGAAAAGCAGATGATGTAGGTCGATCGTGATGACAATGGCTAAAAAAATGAAAAAGAAGCAAGATAGAATTGAGAGATATTTTGGAGTAATTATTTTCTCCATATCATAATTGACCCAACATCACATCTTCGAATGTTGCATAGACTTGGTCACGTAATGCCGACACTCAAATTTATTGGTTGCTTCCATCAGCTCAAAGCGAGTATACAATTATGCGGCCTTGATGGTAAAAATGGTCTGAACTGTTGGGATTTTATTATTATGTTAACCTTTAACTACGAGTACGCAGCGGATAATGGATCTAGTTTACAATTATAGTTAACACGTATAATAAACAAACAAAGAATAAAAGGGAACGAGAAAACTAACCCTCGTAGACACCAGCAAATGAAACAAGTGATTAAAACAATCACCTCTACGGTTGCTCACACTACACGTCAAACAAATACGTTACGATGCTAGTCGTTTGCTTCACGTATACAACCAAACAAACTTGTGTTCTTGTTGTAGCTTAAAACACGCTCAAATACCAAGCGGTATACGTTCGAACGTGTAATATAAAAAGGGAACAGTAGACAATGAAAAACAAGAATATAAATTCTTGTTTAATGAGCTTGAGATTGTTGACTATTCAAACCATTATCTCTTGCATTAATGAATCGTGAATCATTGAAAACCAACTTAACTTTAATTCTTCCTTCGCCGGATTCTTTGTGAAAGTATTAGAATCGAGTTTTATGTGTGCGTCTGTTTTTTACAATGAGGCCAAAGGGGTGTTTATATAGCACCCCAACTTGTCCAACAAGTCACTGCTTGTACCTCCTTTAGTTAGCTAAAATCGACACATAGCACCCCTCCTAGAACCTTCCCATAACTGGTCACATTGGAAGGAAGTCCGGGAGTTTCGTTTTCCAACATCCAAGTCCCTCTCTTTATATTTAACGTATATTAAAATTAGTTAAAGCGTCTAACGATTTAAACTAATAACCGTTAAATTATTTCGTGAAACATATTAAACACTTAATAAATATAACAAGTATATATATTAATTATTTAATAAACGTACTCTTCGTGTATTAACGTGTGTGCCCCCAATAGGCTCACACATTTCTAGTCGTATAATGGCTAATCTAACTACCATAACCCAACAGCTCCCACTTGGGAGTTGGAGTAGCAGACACCATATATACCAACGACGGAAACGTCTAGCAACACTCACATTCGTTATTTAACTAGAAATGTCTGAGATAAAGTTTCAAAAAATATTCTCAGTAGCATGGTTATTTATTTCTTGCTATAATCATCCCTTGTTATAGATACCGTTAAACCATGGATATGGATCCTAACTCATTCCATATAGTTTAACCATTTAGATTCTCGTTATAGAATTTAACTCAGATATACCAAATGTAATCAAGAATCATCTTGCATTACCCTTTGGGTTTGGCCAAACAATTATCTGATTAATTCTGGAGAGGGCCCATGGTATCTTTCTGCACATATCAAGTGGAGTAACAAATCCTTTGTTGACTACAAGTGTTGTTGAATGCTGCTTCACATCACTCCGAAAAATAGCTTTTATAACTACCTTATTCAGGACAGCGTTTGGCATATAATTACAAAAGTGATATCCACACATAACAGAACTTGCTTGTATCTCAAGTCTAAGGATGACTTAATAAACCATTTTCAACATCTTACTCATGACAAGGATCCAAAAGTAAATGTTCGAAAGTTGGGGTATCCAATATGCATCCCTTGTGAATACATATGAGTTTGGCGGGAACAATCCACATTCTCATAGAATATAACCAACACTCACATTTGCCTTGCATAACAATATTCCCAAATTGTTAACCGACAATGGACATATTTAGAACGATAAAATCATTCAAGGATTAAACATGCAAATATAGGATAACAATTATTATATGAATGAATAACAAATACCAAGTATCTTTATTCATCATAAAGTAAAAATTGTCTTACAATCCCAATTATCCAAATACTAAAAACAGATATGCATGAGACTAATTAGTAAATTGAAGTCTAATGTTTCCAACATTCTCAACTTTTCTTTACAAGAAAACTAAATAGTCATCTGAGTAAACTTTCCGAACACTAGTTTCAAATTTCACATATAGTGAGGGATTTGAAATATATGATGAGTGTCTTATCTCATATGCTCATACTATTGCAAGTGTCATAGTATGGAGATGTCGCCCTACCTTGCACAAGGCATTAGAAGTCAACGACATACTGACAATCATCTTTACAGTTTCTTAAAATGTAAAGTATTCTTATTCCTTAATGTGTAATGCAACAATGCTCTTCGTTGAGCATATCTAGTTAGCAGATTTATCATAAATGATAAAATCCTACTTTAACTAGTTTTAGTTATCCTCTAGCATCATTGTATGTATACAACACTATGCTTTATAATTCGTAAACATCTGTATTAACAATAATCTAAATACTCTCAATTAGATATTGTTGTTGTCAGCTCATCTTGCTCTAGTGCAAAAGTAACACCCAGTCTTATACACAATATAATATATACATGACAAATCCTTAGTTAAAAACATAAGGTTTCCATCCATGTAATAAATTATTCCAAGTGAAATATACCATTTAATACTTGCTTCAATGATATATTGCATTTGTGTTGGACTTAATTTACCGCATATGTTTATTCCAAATAAATATTTATTCCAAGGTTGTTTGTTCTATTCCCTAAATCCCAAGTGAAGTTTTATTCCAAGCTTAAGGATTAATAACTAGCTTCAATGGAATGATATCTTCAATATGTTATACAACATATGAATTTTTAAGGAAAAACACAGTGCTCCCACTTAATGTCAGATGTACTCAGGAATTATCTTAATTCAATCAAAATCATATTGTAATTAAATTCAAGATCTCAGCTCCTAGATGCATGATCCAATCCAAACTTGGATTGCTTAAACTTGTATATTACATAAAGATTATATAGACTCATAACCCTTTTGATTACACACCGTCCTCGCAAAAGGTAATCATTAAAGAAAGAGTTATAAAACTTAATTGCCATATTCCACATTCAAGGAAACATGTATGACAATTAATTATCTTTATTTAATTAATGCATGTATATAAGAAAAATCTAATCACAGTCAATTGCTTGAGTATGATTAAAAAACTTCTTATTATAAACCATGCATTAATCATGTATACAATTTTGTCCTTGTAAGCCTTTCTTCAAAAGAAACTTATTCCAACCTCATAGGTTAACTGTTAGGCAAAATAACAATCAAGGTCAAAACATTGACTTGCCTTTTAAGGACTGCATCTTATCATTCATAGTTCTAAGACATTTGTCACATTCCAGATGTGATAATGTATTTTAATAGTTAGCAGATTTACAATGATCCGTTAACTTGTATTCCTCAGCATTGGTATCAAAATATCAATCAAGTGATGAGGCATCCTTGCAGATTTATGAATGAGAGTAACATTATACTTCGGTCGACATTTACATGTTTAACCTTAGTATGCCATTAATAAGTGGATTTTAGAAGGTTATGTATTTGTTCTTGAATATCTTCAAGATTTGTAGATGCTCCCACTTACTTTTGTAAGTAGAGACAATTCTCTAAATACTAAGTACTTAAGCAACAATAAATTGTTCTTTATTTGGGAACCACAAAATACATTTCAAGTTCTCATCTCTAGTTTGTTAATAAAATGCTTCATAAGATTATAACAAATTCAGAACTTAAATCAAGACGTAATGGAATTTCTTCCAACAACACTAATTAAGGTTTGTAGCAAAACCCTAATTTTGTATCACCCTTTAACCGAAAACCTTAGCAACAGTTTTGTGTTTCGTCGAGCTAGGAGGAACACCAATACTACAATCTTCAAGCTAGGAAGTGTAGAAAAATCAAAAACCCAAAAGGGTTTAGGATTCGATTGGTTTGAGTGGAAAAACCAAAAATCCCTAAAGGTTTAGGTGTTTCGGTCATGGGTTGTCTTGAATACCTTCTAGGTTTGAACCATATTGAGTATGTCCACGACACACGCAATTTTCTAACCTTGATAGATTTTGGAGGCAGAGCAATTAAAGCTATCATGAATCAAACAATATGAATATTGTTTGTTTCAACCTATTAGACATACCATAATAATGTGGTATTCTATAAGTATTTGAATTGTGAAACTATATCAGAATTCCATAGATAATTTAATTCTCTTTGGACCAAATACTTGTCAATTGGGACGAGCCAAATTACATATTAAGTATTTCTGAACCAAGTGCATGCTATAATGTATATTTCTTGAATAATACAAGAACCTTATGCTCATGTGTTCACAAGAAGACAGAACTGTTCAAGAATTAAATGTTCATGTGTTAACAAGAAAACAGAACATGTCAATAATACATTATAAGTCTTTGAATAATTCAAAGGCCTCATGTTTATGTGTTAACAAGAAGACATAACAATTTTACTATATACTTTGTTATAAGTCATTGATTAATTCAAGGACTTTATAATTATGTCTTAACATGCAAACATAATTATACTAACAAAAGTAATCATGAACGCAAACTCTTGAGTTCTGTAGTAATTTCAAGTTAATTTTATACTTCAAAATTATGATTATTATCATTTAACCATAATTATGTTGACTAAAACATGTAGCCGAAATGTTGAAGTATCTTTACACTATATCATGACATTTGAATGTAGTAGGGCAACAAACATCTTGCATGTTCAAGTCCTAGTAGAATGATTAGCTTTCTTACCTTGCGGTTAAGAGAAACCAATAATATGTTGTTCCTTGCACACACTTTGAGATTTCTCCCACTTGTGTAAGGCACAACATCATATTATGAAAACAAACAACATGTGTTTGATTGTGTAAACAATATGATAATGTCATAGATATTACTAGTAGTTTTAGAACCATAACCTTTAATAAGGAATTGTGGATTATTATTCTATAGATAACGTTCAGAAAGCTACAGCAGAAAGGCAACGAGTTATCTAATAAAATAAAATGCAATTATCCTTTAAGCAATGGTCATTCATATTCGGAAAGTTATGAATTATTTCAAAGCAAGTTTGAAATGATATGGGTGACTAACAAGGAAATAAATCTCGTAGCTCCCACTGAAATTGACAACATTACAAGAATGTTATTTCAGTAATAAAACGCAATACTCCCACTGGATTTGTCAACATTGTAAGTGTTACATTGCCAGTAGAAAGCATATTGCAATTTAATACACTTTCCTATTCTCTTCGAATGCCTACAAGTAGCAATGTACTTAGGTATTGAACAGAGTATATGAAGTCCTACTTAAGTAGATGAGGGACTAGCCATTCATGCTTTCATTTAACTTGAATAGTTAGCATGCAATTCCTCCTTTATCGTCTACATAGCCCCAAGGGTATTTAGCACTATAAGGAATAATAAGAGTCCAATAAAAATACCTAGCGAATATGCTAGTAATTTCTATACTCTTTGCGGTTTAAACTCATACATCGTGACAAATGCAAGATGTCATTTATTTTGGTAGCTATAGACAAAATGTTTTCTAGTTACACAAAATATTTTATCTTTCAATTATTTCAATACCGGAAAAGGGTAATGAAAGATCATAAGTGAGTTTAACAATTGTAATCCTATCTTAGTTTGTCAACTAAGGAGAAATAAATAGGAATAAGTCTCACTCTTCTTACCAGGAAAAGAGACTAAGTGTGTCTCTTTAAGAAAAACAAACTTTGTTTACGAATTATGTTGCAACAACACAATTTTAATCAGAACATAGAAAGTTCAATGTTAGTATTTTCGATAATGAAATTCTTAAAAGAATTAACTACCCAATTAATTACTAATTAAGATTAAGATCCATCTTGACCTCCCACTTATTACCGGAGGTCTGACCAGCGTGTAAACAAGTAGGGCAAGAGGTAAGCGACGAGCGTTAATTGCATAAACTGCAACTCTTAGACTTATGAGACTGATCAAGACATTAGTAGACAAGTAATAATGTCATGAGCATGTTTAGTCGCATCTTATGCCTCGGGTCCAAGGTCTGACCAAGCATACTCGAAATAAGTCGACCAAGCAAGAACGTGCAAATATAGCCAAAGGTCTGACCAATGAGCAAAATTCGCCATGGGTTGAAATGGCCCTAAGGTCTGACCAAAGAGGTCAAGTCAAATGCACGTGTTCTTGGTTGGGTGGCATAGACTTAAAATTTTCATATAGGGTATACACATAAATGTGATAAAATTGTGTACAAAGAAGCATGCAAAACAACTTTGTTGCACTTAATTTTAAAAACTTTTAGTAATGACACTATAGTGATCATCATGGTTCACGGTAGCTCCAATCGAACTCGCAAGGAAGCGGAGGACCAGGTCAGCGCGAAGCTATGACCGGAAATCCTTTAGGTGTGACTGTGCGCACCGCCTGAAACCCCCCTTATAATTTGTTCTAGTGGGTGAGCCGTACTTCCCAAGTGTCCATAGCGTCCAGTTTTTAATTTCATGAAAACTTGTTTCAATAATTTAGGTACTTAATTTTACAAAAACAATTTTCCACGAATCAAATAGCAGGTCACAATGAGCATGGTATTTAGGCGTGTAAATTAAGACCATATTAATGTCATCTTTTTATAAGTATTAGTCCTCTTTTATTTTAGTTTTAGGCGTGTAAACATGTAGGCTAAAAACAAAAATCACTAAAGAACATAATACTAAAAACATGACAATAATATTAACAAGTAAACATTTAGTTCCGAGTACTCTAGCGAGTCTTCCCCAAAAAGAGAACCATAAGACCCTCACTAGGTTTTCATCAAGTGCCTAGATCGCCACATGCATCACAATAAAATGATTGCGTAGGTCTTATAGCCGGAATACACACATAAAATAATCATGGCAAACTTATTAACTTTTAATTTTTGCTATTTTATGAATCTAATTAACCGTTAATTAATTTGTGTGTGTCTTGTTATTTTTTATTAATTAATGACAAGTATTGCATTATAGTTGTCAAAATAAAAATAAAACAAATAACTAAGTTAGATTTCATGCAGCCTTTTCGCGTGTTTATTAAATCGTGTAACCCATAATCGATAAACGAGATGGCTCGTGATGCCACTGTTGGGATTTAATTATTAAGTTAACCATTAACTACGAGTACGCAGCGGATAATGGATCTAGTTTACAATTATAGTTAACACGTATAATAAACAAACAAAGAATAAAAGGGAACAAGAAAACTAACCCTCGTAGACACCAGCAAATGAAACAAGTGATTAAAACAATCACCTCTACGGTTGCTCACACTACACGTCAAACAAATACGTTACGATGCTAGTCGTTTGCTTCACGTATACAACCAAACAAACTTGTGTTCTTGTTGTAGCTTAAAACACGCTCAAATACCAAACGTTATACGTTCGAACGTGTAATATAAAAAGGGAACAGTAGACAATGAAAAACAAGAATATAAATTCTTGTTTAATGAGCTTGAGATTGTTGACTATTCAAACCATTATCTCTTGCATTAATGAATCGTGAATCATTGAAAAACAAATTAACTTTAATTCTTCCTTTCGCCGGATTCTTTGTGAAAGTATTAGAATCGAGTTTTATGTGTGCTTCTGTTTTTTACAATGAGGCCAAAGGGGTGTTTATATAGCACCCCAACTTGTCCAACAAGTCACTGCCTTTACCTCCTTTAGTTAGCTAAAATCGACACATAGCACCCCTCCTAGAACCTTCCCATAACTGGTCACATTGGAAGGAAGTCCGAGAGTTTCGTTTCCCAACATCCAAGTCCCTCTCTTTATATTTAACGTATATTAAAATTAGTTAAAGCGTCTAACGATTTAAACTAATAACCGTTAAATTATTTCGTGAAACATATTAAACACTTAATAAATATAACAAATATATATATTAATTATTTAATAAACGTACTCTTCGTGTATTAACGTGTGTGCCCCCAATAGGCTCACACATTTCTAGTCGTATAACGGCTAATCTAACTACCATAACCCAACATGAACCACGGTAAGACCAAACAGAATCATTGCAGCAAGTAGTGCAATAGTACTCCATGGATTACTGAAATATACGCGTCTCAGATTTGCAATATTCTTGGGCCAAAAACGATTGTAGTACTTTTCCACTTGTTTGAACTCTTGGTTGTAATAGAATTCTGTATGAATCATGTTTTTGCGTAACTTGTTGATCATATCGGCATCCTCTTGGTTTGAGCCGAGTGCGTTGAAAATAAGAGCTTTTTGTAAAAGAAATATTTTTAAAACTCAACAAATAAGCCAGGAAAAGGGTTTGAAATTCAGACTGCTTAGTGGAAAAAAAAAGCAAAAACCGACTAGAAAGAGCAAATAAGCTAATCAAGAACTAAAGGCAAACTAAAATAAGCTTCAATATACTAAAAGTAATCAAACTAAGCAATAGAAAGCAGATTAAGCAACTCAAATAAGCAAATAAGCACTGATTTCCAATTAAGCAATTAAGGTCTGATGATGCAGGGCAAAACAGTCCAAAGAGGCAAGTTTGAGCTTAATTTTAAGCACTAAGATAAGATCCAAAATCCACAAAAGCTGAAAATCCTTAAAGTTCATATACCAAAAAGCTTAAAAACAGAAAATCAGACTAAAAGAGCTTAAAATGAGCTTATAATCTAGCTTAGAAAAGTGTTGCTTGGAGCAAAAGTACCCTGGTGCATAAGTAAAAGACTGCTGATCTAGCCTTTTTTAAAGCCTTTAAAAAGCAATTAATAAGCTGATAAATAGCTTGAAAACTTGTAAAACACTATAACCCAATATAGATCAACTTATAAAAGTGCTTTTCAGAAACTTCAATTAGCAAATAAGTACAGAAAAATGATCCTAAAGGTCCCTACTCAGAATTGATGTAGAAAATGCATACTGAGGTGAGATTTTCTGACTGATTTGGACCAAAACCACCTCAAATCCAAATTAAATTGAACCAAATCACTACAACCCTCTTAGAACTCTAGAATGAGTACTTAAAATGCAATAACAAGATCAAATTAACGCTACAAATCTATTCAAAATAGCAAAGATCAACATGAGAACAGCTTATATGACTTAAATACAGCTAATCAAAGTTGGGCAAATAGCACATGAACAGTAAACAACTCATTTGAGCCATTTTGAACACTGTGCCAAACACCCCTTATTGTGAGACTGTTTTGTGACTTTGTCACTATAAGTCAATATAAGCATGGAAAATAAGTGATTTTGTGAACAATGAATAAAGAAAAGCAGATGATGTAGGTCAATCGTGATGACAATGGCTAAACAAAATGAGAAAGAAGCAAGATATATAGAATTGAGAGATATTTTGGAGTAATTTTCTGCATATCATAAACATAAGGCTTGTCCTTTTTAAAAGAGAACAAATACATAAACCAAACTCCTTTATTCTAGCACGGGACATATAATGAAAACAAAAGCAACAATTAAAATAGACTAATTAAATAATTGACCCAACATCACATCTTCGAATGTTGCATAGACTTGGTTGCTTCCATCAGCTCAAAGCGAGTATACAATTATGCGGCCTTGATGGCAAAAATGGTACGAACCACGAGAAGACCAAACACAATCATTGCAGCAAGTAGTGCGATAATACACCATGGATTACTGAAATATACGCGTCTCAGAAATGCAATATGCTTGGGCCAAAAATGATTGTAGTACTTATCCACTTGTTTGAACTCTTCGGTGTAATAGAAATCTGTAACAATCATGTTTTTGCATAACTTGTTGATCATATCTGCAGCCTCTTGGTTTGAGCCGAGCTTGTTGACAAGGACTTTTGATTCTACCAGTTTAGCAATATCCTCTTGAGTATCAATAAGCATATCCATGGCATTTGCATATGATGTAAAGTAATAACGATCTGTAAGGAACGATTGCTCGTAAGCAATAAAGTTCCTAAAAATTAGCTCAGTGAAATCACCAATAACCAGGGTTGGCATTAAAAGAGTAGGCTTACCCCAAAACAAGAGTAAACATGAAAAACGAGGTGATTGGAATTTAATGGTCATTGACCAAACATCTTCTTGGTGAGGCTTAAAGTTCATCCCAGATCTATCCAGTTCGAGTATCGAGTGGAATGATGCATCCCCTATTCTCTCTTCATCTTCCTCAGCGTCTGTAGGATTCGATGACTTGGCAGCTAGCTCTTCATCTACAGGCTTTGATGCCTCAGCGTGCTGGGACGGAGCCAGGACACAATTTGACCCGGGGCATTTACCGGGTGCATTTTGGAAAAATCGAGCTTTTTTACCCAAATCAACCCAAATTCTATAGGTGTCCTGGGACCCACCGGCACCCACCCTGGTTCCGTCCTTGTCAGCTTGCTCTTCATCTGCAAGCTTTGATGCCTCAGCGTGTTTAGGCTTCGATGACTTGGCAGCTACAAGCCGGTAGCGTTTGTGCAGATAGCCAAGAACATGATCATGAGTTGAATTTGAGTCGACATCTGTGGTTGGAAGAATTTCTTCAGGCAATTGAGATTGGAAGAGCTGGTTAATGTAGGGTGCCAAATAATCATCGAGAATTTGGCTAAGAGTGACAGGCCCTTTCCTCGTAACCATGTGGGGTGACAAGCAGTCAAACAAAGCTTGAAGAACAACGAAAGGGACTTGGTTTTCTAGCAATATCAGATCCATGGCAATACGAAGGTTTCGCATCTTATTTTGCAAATACACATCTTTTTCGTCTTCATGCTTGAAACATAATTCAAGTATGAAACAACCATCCATAACCATCATCCTGGCAAGCTCAACGTCACTATAGTTTTTGATCACACCATCATAAGAATCTCTGATTTTGGGTATTAAATCGTTTACCTTTAGCAGACATGCTTCTAATGTTTCCTTTGGCGAATAACAACGAGATAGTAGGTCATTAAGATAACATTCTTTCAGCCTTTTACATTCTTGCAACTCCGGATCTTCACTATGTATAGGTCCTATATAGACCACCTGAGGAGTGAATGATTTTTTGCTTAGATTTCTAAGAATTATAGAAACCTTGCAAATAGATGGACGACTTTGCTTGCGAAGATTTTGTCCTCTTTCTGCAGAATCAAGAAGAATATTCAACTTACTTTATAGGATTTCTTGATTTAGGTTGGGGGTGTTCAAAAAATATCCGTATTCGGATATCCGAAAAATTGATTAGAATTTACTAAATAGATTGGGTTTTATGAAATGTCAGTTTTAGAGCTCATATAAAAGTTTTCCAAAAATTATAGATATTTGGATATATAAAACCGTTATCCAAAATTTCGGATATCCGAATTGTAAAAAACTTGGTTAAAATAATGGCTATAACATAAAATCGTAATCGAAAATTTTGGATATCCGAAAACCGAAAAACAAAAAAACCGAAAACCGAACCACAAAAAACCAAAAACCTAAAAAAACCAACCCAAACTTTTGGTGCGGATTTTGGTTTTAAAAAACATAAAACCGAACTTTTGGATCGGGGTTTGGTTTTAGCCAAAAACCGCCCCAAACCGCCCCATGCTCACCTCTAAAAAAAAATTGAACAAGAAGTAGGTGCACGTATGTAGTAACTTTGTGCAAGTGAGCATTGTAATATATCTAATATTATACTACTACGGTACAAACATATAACTTTTTCTTTTATCATCTATTTAGATTCGTTTATCATATGAAATATTATATAGAAATATAAAACTACAACCCCTATACAAAAATATATACATTTTCATATGATCTTACGATCCTGATCCGATCCTACGATCACGATCTTGCAAAGCCGAAAACGATCCTAGGTAGGATCCCGATCCTGACAATCTTGGTATTTCCGCCACTTCATATGTGTCTATTTTTTTTTATTTTATTTTATTTTATTTTTTTTTGTATTTCTAACAAAGAAGGCAAATGGCCCCACAATTACAGTTACTCATAATGTAACACTAACAAACATAACATCAAAACTTTTTTCTCTACAAATCTGGATACGGAGAAAAAGATGGATGATGATTTTTGTTTATAAAAAAAATATATAAGTAAAATGGACAATAATGGATGAAGATGAGGCTCATTTAATAATGCTAGTATTATTAATAACTAATGTAATTAAACTACAATATTAAAAAGGATGAAGGCGAGGGTATTTTGGTCAATTTACTTGAACTAACATCAAAAGCTAACGAAATTGGGTAAAATGGACTAAATCCGTAATGAATCGAAACCATAGCGTGACGGGAGCCGACAAGAAAATGAAAAATGAATTGAATCCGTGATAACTGGAAAACCACAAGGACCAATTTATATAGTTTACTCAAAAAATAAATTTCTCTCTCAGGCCTTCTTTTTCTTCTTCCAAATAACCTTGAAACCAAAAAACATTTCAAACAACAATGAAGTAGCAGAGTTTCAGAGGCTAATATCGGTAAGAATGATGGGGGGGTCTTTATTTTTAGCTTTTTTAATACTAACCAAAATAAGCTGTTCAATAAGCCATTTTTGTGGCTTATATATATTTGGGTCTTTGCTTAAGCTTAATTATTTTAGGGTTAAGTTCACTAGGCCTTCCCCAGGAAACCGGAAACCTTTAGAAAAGGAAAACCTCATCCGTTATTATGAGCCTAGGGGGTGTTTGTTTCGGCTTATATAGCCAACTTATGGCTTATTTGATTTTGGGCTTCATAAGATTACTTTTTGTGGCATATTTTCTGAAACTTTTCGGCTTATATAATTTTGTTATGTCATAATAAAGCTTATATAAGCCGAAAAGTTTCAAAATAATCCACTTAAAAGTGAGCTTATGAAACATAAACCCAAAACTAAATAAGCCATAAGCCAACTATATAAGCCGAAACAAACACCCTCTCAAGTTTATATAAGCTTGGGCTTATGAGCCTATACAAGGGGGTTTTGGGGGTGAGTTTGTTTGATCTTATATGTAGGTTTATGAGCTTATTTGATTTCGGTTTCTATTTCATAAGCCTCATTTTACTAGTGTATTTAGGCTTATTGTGATATAACTAGCTTATATAAGTCCATAAGTTTCAGAATTCGCTAGAAAAATGACCTTATTAAACATAAGTCGGAATCACACAAACTCATAAGCCCAAAAATAAGGGGTGTTATAGCAAAAGACTTTTAAACCCTCAACAATTACAATTTAAGATGTTTATTTACTTTTTGGTCGTTTTGCCTCGTTAAGTGTAATAAGCTAACTCAAACACTAAGTATGATATTGTTATTCATAAGCCATGAGCTACCTATGAAATATAAGCCTTGGAAAACACTCCTTATATTCTATATTTAAGGTCATAATAAGCCCACAAGTGATTATAAGCCTAGTGGTAATGGATTGGAAGTCCCATTTAGAGGTCCTATGTTCATATCCCGCCACTTGCTATCCATATAGCACATATAGCCATATAGCACAATTGTCAAGGTCTAGTTATTTACGACCGTTGTGGCTCTAGCCGCACAATTGTCAAGGTCTAGTTATTTATGAACCTCCACGGGTCTTGTGGGGTGGTTTGTGGAGTCCGAGGTTTACCTTTTAGGTCACCAAAGGTGGCCAGGGCAGGAATTACCTCGCACCAAAAAAAAGAAGAAGCTCATAAGTAAAAAAATAAGCGGGAAAAATTGAGCTTATGAGGCAAAATGAAATGTGTTTATAACGGAAGAGCTAGGGAGTATTGGCTTATAAGATGCTTCACCGGTAAGATGATATTAGAGGGTGTTTTTTAGCTTACGTGGTTTCGGGAGTATGTTTCATAAGGCCATTTTTTGCCGCTTATTTTGAAACTTATGGGCTTATTGTGACATAATAAGCTTAATAAGCTCATAGTTTTCAAAATAAGCCGAAGGAAAATGAGTTTATAAAACATATGCTGGAACCACACAACTCATAAGCCAAAAATAAGCTTAAGCAAACACCCCTTTAGAGGAGGGTGTTTGTTTTTACCCTTTTTAAGGGCCTTATTAGCTTACTAGCCAAAATAAGCTTATTGGATAGGCTAAGCTTATGAGTTTATATAGAGGGTCTAGGCTGTGTTTGGCGACAAGCTTTTTAGAGTGTTTAGCTTTTAGTTTATAGAATATAATGCTTGTTTGGCAACGAGTGATTTATTGGCTGACAAGGAAGATTCTTGCAACACCGGTCATTTTACACTTAGTAATTACACATAGCTACAACCAGTGGCGGACCAGGACTAAACGCCACCAAATGCATTTTATTCAAGCTAAACAAGACTTGAAATACAAAACTTTTAGACACGGTGCATTTTAGGAAAAAACAAGATTTTTTACTGACATTTTACACTATCGGGAAAAAATCCATGTGGTTCACGGGAACCACCCTAAGTACGCCCCAGACACTTTTATGAAAGTAACATAAAACAAACAGTTACTCGTAACTAGCTTACTAACTGACTGTTACTCTTGCTTACTACAGCTAGTTTTGCCAATATAGCCTTAATAAGTCATTTTTTGTGGCTTTTCATTATATTTTACATTGATTGTCCTTTCTGATCATATTACAATCATAAGCTAATAAACTTGAGCTTATGAGCTTACTTTAATAAGCTAGTCCATACACTCAACATGAGCTTATGAGTGTTTGGGTTAGCTTATTATTCTTAAGTCATTAGCTGCTTATAAAACATAGGCTAAAGCTCACAAGATAAGCTTAGACAGATACCCCTAAGAGGTTTTATGTTACCGATTCTTAACACAATAAATGGTTATATGATATATAATCTAACGTATAATTTTAAACAAAAGGGTAATTTGGTCATTTATAGTCTTTAAGATATTTTATTCAGCACAAAAACAAAACACTATTCGGTTATCTGATCTTACTCTAATCACTTTTTTCTTATTCAAACAGATACTATATCTAAGGCTCTTAACAGAAGAACGTGTGACCGCTTCAGGCAGTTAACCCCAAAAAGTGCTTACTTTACCATAAATATGGTTGCCGGAAGTTCATCTAAGTTTCCTGGACCGTCAGAGGTAGACATCAGTGGAGAAGGCAGAGGTTCCAAAAGGCTCATCACAGATACGAGAGACAATTTATCATCTGCAAATGCAGTCTTGTCCAACAATGATCTTTTAATCGAAATATTACTACTGCTACCTGCTATCTCACTTTTTCTCTATAAATCCGTATCCAAACAATGGTTATCTGTCATTTCATGCCCTACCTTTACTCTACGACTTAGCCAAACATCTGACATAGATCCTCCTTGTGGTCTCTTTGTACGGGGACCTAAACGAAAACCCAAATGCAAAAGCAAAAGCAAAAGAAATATGATTGAATATGATTTCATTTCATTTGATATCAGAGTTCCTTCCAAAAAGTCAACTGTCTTTACGTTTGGCTCCAAGGCACCTGCTAAGATTTTGCAGTCGTGCAATGGTTTACTACTTTGTTACATCAAGCCTGATAAGTTTTTCGTTTACAATCCTTGTATTAATCTGTTTAAGATGCTTCCGCAACCCCATATGTCTAATTTGAACTCATCTAGTCTTATTGGTGGTATTAGATTGGTTTTTCTTCCTACAGAATCACCTCACTACAAAGTCGTACATGCTCGACTTGTAACCGAAGATAACGGTGTTGTCTCTTACATTCATATAGAGACTTACTCTTCCGAAACAGGCATTTGGAGTGTTTGTGTTGATCGAATTCCCTCATACAAAAGTTTTACAGGTTTTGAAGATGGAATATATTGGAATGGTGCCATTCATTGGCTCAATTATGACTCTCAGTCTTTGGTGCATTTCAAGTTGGATATTCTTGTAGACCATCTGGTTTTAACAACCATACAACTCCCTGCGTTGCTAGGAATTTTGTGTTGTAATCGCAAGTTCTTTGAATCCCGTGGTTGTTTACTTCTTGCTTGTAAGTGCTATCCTAAATCCCGTCAGTTGTATATTTTTGAGATGAGGAATGAGTATTCTGGATGGTCGGTGAAGTACCTTGTTAATCTTGATGACCTTATAATGCCATCTCCCGACTGTTGGGGGATTAATTCGAGTGTCTGGTGTATCGTTTTGGGAGAACGAGAAGAGGATTCTTTTATGGTCATTGAATCACATGGGAAGTTGTTACAATACAAGATCCTGATGAATACTGTCCACACACTCTTAAGTTTCGGATCAACTAGCCCTTGTGAAAGCTTTCCGTTCATTGCATCTTTTGCTGGCGTGTGATCTATTTCAGGTATGGGTATGGTCTTAATATGTTATGTTTTAATGTCACTACTGTCTACAAAAGATTATGTGCTCAAGCTCTTTTTGTTGGTACGTTCTGATTGCTTAGCTATACTATTTAGCCTAATATATATTCTTCATCGTCCCTGTCGGTTCGAATAATAATTGGTAATGTATCCCTTTCTTATTGTTGAACCCTAATACGGTGTTTGGTTTGTGGGAAACTTTTGGAATTGAATTGCAGATATGCAATTTTATAACGTTTTTGGTTATTACATTTCCATGATAAGTTGGATCTTTAAAATCTTTGCCTCTACTCAAGGATGCTTTAAATATCTATAACGTGTTTGTGGATCAGAATTTATAATAGTGTAAAACCGGGCAAAAATATCCTACACATTTGAAGAAAACTTTTTTTTATCATTTCGTTGGTTCACATGTGGTATATCATCCTTCCAAACATGTGTTGTTTGCTGTATTGCTCAAGGAATTAGAGTATGTTCAGATTTACAAGTTTCTGATGCATGATTTAATTTGTTAGTATTGCAACACCTTATGCCGTTAACAGCAAGTTTATCTGATAACACCTTCATATAAATTAAAAAGCCTGTCATATAGGGCTTACAAGTTTGCTAGATGTGCGCATTTCAGGTTCTAAACACGAAGGTGCGTGCAGAAGAGGAAAGGGCAGTGACTTGGCATCTATGGAAGTTTTTGTCTATTATTTGTATGTGACTATGTTTATGACGAGCAAAAAATGTTTCTTAAACGTTGTAACCAAGAGTCTTGGATAGTCGCCTTGTAATAGTGATTTTATCTCAAATATGGCTCCTCTACGTTTAACTAGCTGTTTTTTCGTTTTGGTTTCTTTGGTTTTGTATCCTTATCTTTTCGTTTACTTTTGTTAATTAGTAGCTTGTATTCTCTCTTTTATTGTTTTAAAAACACCTTAAAATGATACTTGACCTATTTTGCAGCAACATGTATTGAAAAATTTTCTGTTTAGGTTTTGAATTATTTCTGGTATAATGCAGGCTACATAAGATACGAGTGTAAAACCGACATTGCTTTAAGGGCTCTACTAGTTGGAGGTATAGCCGCATTTGCTAATATAGAAAAAAAAGTGTAGGTGAGATCACATGTTTCATTACTTGGTTCATTCATTATTTGCGTAGTCCACGGTAACACTTAGCAGCGGCGAATACAACATTTAAATGCATTTCCAAAAATATTAAGACTTCATGTCAAGTTTCCGTAAAAGCTACCTTCCACATTTACGATTAACGTAGAGGCAGACATACACGGAAGCTTTATACTGATTCTAACACGGGTGTCATCACAAAAACAATACTAGTAAGTTACCTAGACTTGCTCTTTACTCATGAATTTGTACTATTCTAATCGATACCAAATATGTGCTCATTAAGTCATTATCTATTAATCATTTGTCTTTTGAATCTGCTCCGATAATTGATACTAAGTTTCGGTGTAATTATGAAGTGACGATGTAATCAGATACGAAAATCCTACATGGAGTACTCTATCACTTAATACACAAATCCATTGTTCCAAACAATGTGGAATAGAAGAGAAACATAGGTAAGGTATTGCTCGAGAATCAATTGATGTGATTGAAATTTAATCTCAGCAAAGAGAGAAAAAAAAAAAAAAAAAAACATATGTGATATCGGATATTCCATTACTTGATCCATTTATTATAACACTTAGCAATTATTCACACCATAGTTGTTAAGATCCCGATCATGATTTTAGGATCTTACGATTTTATGATGCTACATAGCAAAAACGATCCCGATTTTACGTAGGATCTTTCCAAGCATAAGATCTCATAGGATCTCGATCTTGACCATAGGATCTTAAGATATAATTCGATCCGATCTTATCGAACAAAAACAAAAAAAACTACAAAGTTATGGATTATTTTTTATAAACGTTAGAAAGAAAATATGTTGATCATCTTAAAAAATCCATAATCAAAATTTAGGACAACATTTTTATGACATATTTCTATAATTTTGTGTTTATAATATATACTAATTTATAGATTTGTATAATATTAAGAAGATTATTAAGAAAATGATATTATAGTAGGATCTTAAGATCTCGATCCGATCTTACGATCACGATCTTGCAAAGACAAAAACGATCTTGTGTAGGATCCCGATCTTGAAAACCTTGATTCACACACATCATATCACCGTAATATAAAATGGTGAATGCAAAATTTAAACGCATTTCTCCAAAAAAGTTAAGAATTCGTATTAAGTTTTCACCAACTTAGTCCACATGTGTTTGACATTAACACAAGTAACAAAGTTTATGAAAGCATCATACTAATTCTCACACGTACAATGCGTATACACTTTGGTATATAAGGTAGAACCATTTCTCTTCTTTAACCTATGTGGGATACAAAGTTCTTGCTTGGTTTTCACCACAAAAACAATACTAGTAAGTTATCTAGACCTTACTCTTTTTACCAAAATTCAAGTATAATATTTTAAGTGACGATGCAATCAGATACTAAAATCCCCTATCGAGTATCTGTAACTCACGCCACAAATTCATTGCTCCAAACAATATCGAAACAACTACTTCATTTAAGCGAGAAATCTTCGTCTATTCGATCTTAAACATGGAAAAACTTGTCAAAGAATCGGACCAGATGGGCTGCAAAGATATCATACTCGGCACGAAATGCAAAACCACCATTTGCCTAACTAGATCGATAACGGCAATTGACACAGCAGCCTTCAAAATTAAACATCACCACACAAAATCTTAGTCAGCCCACAGAGTGAAATCTTTCTAATTTTGTGAAAACTAGTAGCTTACACACTGTTGAAAATCAACTTTAAGTTAGAAGATCATATTTGTGATGTATCAGAATATGTAAATTCTGCTTCTGAACTAGTAATGGTATATTGCAGCCTTGCAGGCTACATATGGTATGCATGTGAAACCGACAGTCGCTTAAAGGGCTCTACTAGTTGGTAAAGCTGCAGGTGGTGTAAAGTTAGGTGCTTCTGCAGCCGCTGTGACTGCTGCTGCTGGTGCCACAATGTCATCGGGATCGAAACAAGACGCTAAACATTTAAATGCATTTCCAAAGAATATCAAAACGACTATTTCATTTAACTGAAGCGGAACATAAGTGTGACAATGACATTGTTCCAGACTTAACCGAAGCATTTACAATCTACACTTTGCAAAAAGTGTTTTGAAAAAATAACATGTCAAGCTAATTGATTATTTCAGACAGACATATTAACATAATAGTATATTCTCCGTTTGTAACATCTCTTATATACTAAGAGAACTCCGCATATTATAAAAGAAAATTGAGAATTGCAATTGTACAAATGGAGTGCATCATTCTGTTTAACGTGTCAAAATTGAACATCCATATTAGCAAAAAGTTAAAATTAGAGCTCAATTTGGTCAAACTCTTTACTTTTCGTCTAATTTATAAAATGTGCTAAAAACACATGTGTCAATTTGTAAAACAAAACTTAAAAAATAAAAAGATAATAAATAAAAATTTAGTTGTTAAATTTTAAATAAATTATATAGACCTGAGTTCACTTATCAACTTTCATGTTTTATTATAACTTTAGATGCCCCATGTGAAAGATGACTCACTCCACCAAAAAAGGAGGGACATCTTTTGAGAGAGGAGGCATCACCACATGCCGGAAGACGCCCCCATGTAGAGATGCCTCACTCCCCATAGTCTTAAAGTCGGCGAGGATAAAAGATTATTTTTTTTTGTTCATATATGCTAAATGACTACTTGATTAGTTTACTCTTCTTCCGTTTTGTCATTCTTTTTTAAATATAATAAACTTATACACTATTACAGTAATATTCATGGGAAGTAATAACTTATGTGCATACTGTGACCCATGTGATACTCTGACCCAAGAATTCAATTTCTTTACCATCATGTGTTTGTCAATATTCTCACTTTCTTGTTTGTAACCTTTATTACAAATCAATCAACATGATTGTTTACCAAAACAGTTTTTTATTTTACAGTTACTACTAAAGCTTGTAGTAAGTACTACAGTAATTACCATAAGACTTATACATAAAATTAGACCTAAAGATGTGATTGGTGCATTTAAAAATTTAATTGGTGGGAAATAATGAAAGAGAAAAGGTGTATGACACTTGTCAAAAAATAAATGGTGTAGGCCTATTAGTAGGCATCATTGTTAGGTCTAAATATCATAACTCTTATGAGTTAATGTTTACATTTATATTTATAATATAATAATAAACTCTCATGATAATTTTATAAAAGGGATAAATCTTCAAATGCCCCACAAGTACAAGGGTGTTCACCCTAAATGCTCCAAAAATTTTTTTCTCCAAATACCCCATAGGAGAGGGTCGCCCAAATATCTTGGGCGGATTTCCTAAAATTGTGCCAAGTGTCCCCTACTTGTACTTACATTGTACTAACATGGTACCACTTACAACAGGTACTTTCTTGGGCGACTGATCTTTTTTGTCTTTTAGTCAAAAATTTGTTAACTATATTTCTTGGACGACCCCTTGACTTTCGTTTGTAGACGTTTGGTCCCTCCTCAAAAATATAAATCCACACTTTTTATTATTTCTTATTTTACACACACACACCACATATAACACTCTCTCTCTCACCCCCACCTCTCGCCGCCTTCTTCTCCGGCCAAAACCCCGCCGCCGTCCGGCAACCACCATCGCCGAAAAAATTTTCGGTGAGACCTTTTCTTTGCCGATTCGATAGATCGTGTACCTAGAACCTTTTTGGAGCTCGTGAGCTCTCGACGCGCCGTGTAACCCCGTGACACACCACCACCGCAACTGCCACCATCGTGCCGCCACCACAGTTTCACCCCACCACCTCTTTTCTCTTCGGTAACAAAGGTCTAAATCACCACAAAGGTCTAAATTTTTCCTACTTATAAAAATTTGTCTGCAGTTAATAATGAATAGAAACAACTAATAGAAAAAAATGGTGACATGATGGTTTGTTAACGTCCTCATACTATTATTTGTAGTTAGCAGGAACAAATAAATAAATAATTATTGCAAGGGGTCATGCATGTAATATTGTTTTGCAAAGCGGATGATGTGTCCCACCATCTTGAGCATTGCCTGTTGAAGATGGAAAACCATTCATCAATGAACCAATCAGAGATGTTTTCGAGGTGCCATTTTTCCTTAATATTACGAGTAGTATAAATGAATACTTTGTGTATGTATCCTCATAACTTCTTCAAATCATCATTTTGAATCATAGTATGTAAATACTGACTTTTTTTTCTTTTTTCTTTTTTTTTTTTATAGAAATACACAACCTAAATGGTGCTGAGTATTGGGTTTGTACTATTGGCCATTCTTTGTGTTATTATGCTCTATACGGCTATAAAACAATTACTTAAAATAAAGTCTTCTTAATTTGTAGCTGATGTGTCTTAAGAATTGGGACAGCTGGCCTCTGAAATTTCTCCAAGGTAAGTTGTTGTTTATGCGCTCTCTACTTCATTTATCATGTAAATGATGATGTGATATCAAATAACTAGGAATTACTTAACCAACGATAGGTTGTGTGTTTTATATACAGGAGATGACTGATAACATGACTTTAGTGGGGGTAATGATAGGAGCAGCTGGTGGGTGGATAAATTATGCATACGGGCGTAAAAGAGCCACTCTTCTTGCGAAGTGGTTTTTTTTAATGAGTCCTTAGTCATGGGTGGTAGCTTATACTTGATTGGATTTTGGTTGAGTTAGGTTGGGAGAGGGTGTAGCATTTGTTACTGCTTCGATATACTGTATATTGCCAGAGCAACCCCATCTCACATACATTGTATATCTTCAGTTGGTTGGAAAAGCATTTGTAGTGAGGGTAAATTCTTATGAAAATTTCAAAATGAATTTGCTTTTGAGTTTCTTGATTTTCATTTTAGTGACTGGGTGGGTGGTTGGTGGTGGTGGTGGGTGGGTGGTGGTGGGTGTCGGTGGTAGCGGAGGTGGTGTGACCGGAGATGGTAGTTGTTGAATGTTGTATATGTGTTGTTGTATTTTAAGAAAATAAAATGTGTTTTTATTTATAAAAGATAAAGAAATAGTGTGATCAAAAATAAAATAGCAAGCAAACAACGAGGACAAAAAATATAGTTAACAAATTTTTCACAAAACACATGCTTTATATTTATTAATTTTAAAAAACACATGCTTTATATTTCAATTTTAAAAAACACATGCTTTAATGTCGTCGGTGCCACAATGTCGTCGGGATCAAAAACAAGACGCTAAACAATCATCAAAATAAAGGGTATACAGTTAGATAGGATGGCGTTTTCTAATAATCCTGTCACGGTGGGAACTGCATCATTCTGTTTAACGTGGCAGAATTGCATTTGATTAAACTCTTTACTTTTCGTCCTAATGTATTTGCACTGAATATATATTAAACTAATGTATTTGCACTGAATTATAAATATGAAAAGGAAAGCACGAGTTACTGTGACATGTACATGAATACACGTGATTATATATGCACGAACGACTCATGTTATTCCTTTTTATGAGATTAAGTAAGGATATCCAAAAAAATAACCTATTTTAACTATCCGCATTAAATAACGACCCATGATATTCTTCTTTATAAAAATAAAAATAGACTAGATTTTACATATAATAACTATGCATATTTTTTCAATGTTATTATGTGCTACTAAACACTCATAAAATCTAGAACATGATATCAAAAGTTAAATTTAAACAAGATTAACCTAAACACCATGTCAGTTAAACAAAGTCAAATCATACGAGCAACAAAAATCTATACAAAATATTCATTATAATACGTATAATACTAATCACATTTCTCCAGAAAAGTTGAGACTTCATATCAAGTTTTCGCACTCATTGTTCGATTGTGTTTAAGTTAACACAAAGAGGAACGCCTGCGAAAGCATTATACTAATTCTAACACGTATAATAGTGTATACACTTTGGTATATAAGGTGGAATCATTTCTCCTCTTGAACCTCTGTGGGATAGAAAGTTCTTTTGGTTTTCACTACAAAAATAAATTTTTTTTTACGGCGAGTAAGTACAATACTATAGTTAGTGATTCGATTCCGCGGTACTGACCCAGAAGGTAGTCCCTGTCAGCCTCGAATCGACGCATCTATTGGGCAGAACCACCACAGATCCCACCCAGGAGAAAAACCCTTCACGGAGAGACTCAAACCTGATATCTCTCGCTAGGCAGATGATGACGTATAGTCTACACCCGGGTCACGGACCCGATTAGTAAACAATACTAATACTTAAGCCCACCACGTATGGGCCGCCATGGCGATAACTGGACTACCAGTTATACGGCTTGGACCTACAAGGCCCAAGCCCAAAGTTATTTTCGGATTGGATATGGAGTATCTCCTAAATAAAGGGGATATATACCAAATATCCGATATCGGCGAATACGCCGAGGAGTAGGGAACACGAAACCTACTAGGGTTTCATGTGTATATAAAGGGCACCCAGGCCCTCGGTAAAGGTACGATCTTACTAAAACCCTAACTCTTCACTAAACCCTAAACTTCGATTACTTACTCTCACGCCGGAGGATAATCGGGGGAGACAATCCCTCGATAAGCCTAACGGTGTTTGCTCTTTTTCTTAGTGCGCAGGTTCCATCAAGCATTAAGATCTAATTGGTACGAGAATAGGAGTCTTAACAAGGAACGCCCAACTTTTGTATCAACAAGTGGCGCCATCCGTGGGACCCTACACTAAGAATTTTACCAAGAACTAGAATGACGAAACACGGAAGTCACAAGAGTCCGCATGGGAAGAAAGCGCATGATGACTCACTAGGGAAGAAGCATCAAACTGATGCGGCCTCTAAGCAGGCCTCTGGGACAACCAGCACGCCTGGAAGCTTAGGAGCGCACTCAGATCTGGTCTTTCCTACAGTGGAATCACTTACCAGGACTACCCCCGCTATTACAACAAGTACTAGCGCGATAGAACTGGAGCGCACTCCTCTTGCCATGCCAGAAGTGAACTTCACTGAGCCTCCCAATGCGCCTATCCGAAACAAGGATCTTGTCTTGGAAACAGACTCCATCGCACTAGAAGGAGTCACTCCCGAATTGGCGCCAAGTGACTTCGTATCTCAAAACTATGAAGCCTTGGCTGCGCTCATGCGAGAGGAGGCAAAGAAGAGGTCAAGCCAAAGTCTGCACGCCAGACTCAACTTTGACCCTGAGCATGAGGCATCCCCACCGCGCTACCGAAAGGAAAAACGCGAGAAGGATAGCCGCAAACAACCAGTGTTTACCAGGATTGGAAGGAGGGTTGTGGATGATGAAGCAGCCGACTTTCAGCATCTGGAGGAGCATGAAGATGGGGAACGGCGCGCCAATGTCCACGCTAGGCTTGGCAGTCGCAGGATCCAAGATAGGCTTGGGCGACGATGCTCCCCAAGTAAAAGCCCCTCAAACTCTGATTCTGAGGATAGTCGGCGCAAGCGCCGCAGAGGAACAAGCTCAGATTCTGATAATGGTCAACGCAAGCATCGCAAAAGAGTGCGCTCATCCTCAAGTGATTCCTCGGACAACGAGGACAAAGAAACTGGACACTGGAAATCAAGAGGGAAATATCGCGACCAGGAAGATGAAGACATGTCTCTTCCCTGGCGTCGCCAAAAGGTTGATGCGTTTACTAGGCGCATCAGCGATTTTTCGGAGAATAAGAAAAGGCGCATGCCTGCTAATGTCAAAACATATGATGGGACAGGGGATCCTGATGATCACCTAAAAATTTTCGAATCAGCAGCCACTATCGAAAATTGGCCGCAACCTGTGTGGTGTCATATGTTCAATTCTACATTGGTAGGGAATGCGCGCAACTGGTTTAGCAAGCTTCCACGCAGAAGCATCGATGGGTTTGAAGAGTTGCGCAAGGCGTTTCGTTTAAACTTTACTCAAAGGAAGAAGTGCGCCAAAAACCCTGTCGAACTCGCGAGGGTTAAACAGCGACAAGGGGAATCCACAAGCGCTTTCATGGAACGCTTTAAGGACGAATGCATGCAAGTCAAGGCGTGCCCAGAGATACTAAAAATATCGGGTTTTATGAATGCAATCAATAACCCAGATTTGATTAAGAAGTTAAACGATAAGGTTCCCCTAACCTTTGACGAACTCATGAAGCGCACGAGGTCCTTCGTCCAAGGAGAAGCAGCGGCTGCGGATAGTAAGAAGGGTTACTCAAACCAAAGGTCACAGGAACAACCTAGGAGACAATCCAATGACCAGAGTAACAGCCGCAGCAGAAGCTATCGCAACCAAGGAAGTGGAAGGGACAATGATAAATACACCCCTCTCACAAAAACCCCAAGGGAGATATTTGTGACAGAGGGTGCGAACTTCCCGAAACCACCACCAATACGCACCCCAGAGGATCGGCGCACAGGGAATGGTTATTGCGAATACCATGGACAGAAAGGCCACACGACCAACGAGTGCGTCCAACTGCGCCAATTGATTGACAAATTGGTAAAGGAAGGAAAAATGGACCATCTCGTAAAAAACATCAGAGAAGGGAAAGACAAACCAAAACCAGGGGCTAAGAAAGAGACATCAAAAGAAAAGGCAGATATCATCTACATGATACAGCCATGGCAGCACGCGACAAGACAGAAAGTCAGTCAAAGGTTCTCTAAGGGACACGAAATTTCTTTCCCCCCCCCCCTGACTGCGAACAACGCAGTAGTGGACCCACTTACCATTGAAATACATATAGGGGGTCACGACATCCGTCGCATGTATATAGATGGAGGTGCATCCGCTGATATTATATATGAACACTGTTTCAAGAAGCTGCGACCTGAGATACAGAGTCAGTTGATCCCAGCCACAACGTCGCTGACTGGCTTCACAGGGGAGAAAATATGGCCCATAGGGCAATTACGTCTACTTGTAGAAGTTGGTGACAAACCACACTCTACAGTCACCTGGATGAACTTCATGGTAATCAGATCCCCCTCTCCGTATAACGGCATCATCGGGAGACCTGGAATATCATCCATCCGCGCCGTACCATCCACAGCGCATGGGATGCTCAAGTTCCTAGTGAAAGGAGGTATTGTCACTCTTTACAGTACCACCATACCACCCAAAGAATGCAATGCAGTGACAAATGAAGTAGGCGATGTTCCAGAACAGCGCGCAATCAAAGTCCCAAACCTAAAGGTCGCCATTCACCCTGACTACCCGGATCAACAGGTATCTATTGGCGGGTCTCTGTCTGACAAAGGCAAAGCAGCTATATGCGCACTCCTGCAAAATAACTTAGATATTTTTGCATGGGAACCAAAGCATATGACAGGAGTGCCGCGCTCCATCACGGAACACAAGCTGCAAATCCGACAAGGATATCCTCCAATACGACAGAAAAAGCGCGGACAAGCTCCAGACCGCGCAAAAGCCATCCTGGAAGAAGTACACAAACTAGTAGACGCAGGCATCATGCGGGAAGTCTACTACCATGACTGGCTCTCTAACCCAGTAATGGTAAAGAAGAGCGATGGCAGTTGGAGAATGTGCGTAGACTTTACAGACCTCAACAAAGCATGTCCACAGGACTGCTACCCGCTACCGGAAATAGACTGGAAGATCGAATCTCTGTGTGGATATCCCTTCAAATGCTTCCTGGACGCATACAAGGGATACCACCAAATTCAAATGGCGGAGGAAGATGAAGAAAAAACGGCCTTCCACACAAGTCAAGGGGTCTACTGCTATACAAAGATGCCCTTTGGCCTAAAGAACGCAGGAGCAACATACCAACGATTGGTAGACACTGCGTTCGAGAAACAAGTAGGCCGCAACCTGGAAGTATACGTCGATGATCTCGTCATCAAAAGCCATACTGAGGAAGAACTAGTGCGCGACATGGAGGAAACGTTCAAAACACTGAGGAGAATCAACATGAAATTGAACCCCAAGAAGTGTACATTTGGCGCTACAGAAGGCATGTTTCTCGGGTATCTGATAGAACCCGATGGGATCAAGCCTTGCCCAGAAAAGACCCAAGCAGTCATTGACCTTCCCTCACCACGCACACTGAAGGAGGTTCAGTCACTAAACGGCAAGCTAGCCGGACTGAACCGATTCTTATCCAAATCAGCGGACAAGTCACTTCCCCTATTCAAAACACTCAAGAAGTGCACAAAAAAGGGAGACTTCAGGTGGACCGCGGAAGCAGAAGAGGCCTTCCAACAGCTCAAACAACACATAGCAGCGCTCCCAAAGCTCGTCGCGCCCCGACCAGGGGAAGAGCTGATCATGTACCTATCTGCGACTCAGGGAGCAGTCAGCGCAGTGCTACTGACAGACAGGAACTCCGTCCAAACACCCATCTATTTTGTTAGTAAGGCGCTCAAGAAGACAGAGATTAACTACACTGCAATGGAAAAGTTGGTCCTAGCCTTAGTGTTTGCAGCGAAAAGACTGCGCAGGTATTTCCAGGCGCACCCAATAGCTGTTATCACAGACCAACCCATCAAACAAGTTATCTCGAGACCCGACGCATCGGGACGCCTAAAAAATGGAGTGTGTTACTGGGTGAGCATAACATATCATACAGACCGCGCACTGCAATCAAAGGGCAGATATTGGCCGACTTCATCATTGAGAAGCCAGATACTGACACTACACCTGCGACAAGCAAGGGGGAACCTCAAGAACCATGGATTCTATTCACCGATGGATCCTCATGCGTAGATGGATCAGGAGGTGGTCTTATTCTCACTAACCCAGAAGGAGATGAATTCACCTACGCATTGCGTTTTGAATTCACAGCCACGAACAACGAGGCAGAATACGAAGCACTCCTGGCTGGGTTACGCATCGCAACTCAAATGGGTGCACGCAACCTAGAAGCGAACGTCGATTCACGGCTAGTTGCTAACCACGTGTTAGGCGAATATGTAGCAAAGGAGGAACACATGATCCAATACCTCGAAAAAACCAAATCTCTGATCCAGAACTTCGATAGGTTTACCATCAAGCAGGTTCCCAGGGGCGAAAACAGGAAAGCAGATGCGCTGAGCAAGATTGCATCCACCAGTTTTGCGCATTTATCAAAACAAGTATTGGTGGAAACCTTGAAAAACAAGTCAATAGTAGAAATGGAAATATCCTCGGTGATAGAAGAGGAAAATCCTACATGGATGACACCCATCATCAACTACATCAGCAAGGGCATACTACCCCAGGAGCAAAAGGACGCTCGAAGGATACGGCGTACAGCGCAGAAGTTTGAACTTCGAGATGGCGTCCTATATAGGCGCTCTTTCCTGCAACCGTGGCTGCGTTGCGTCGGACCCCTTCAAGCAGACTATGTGCTCAGAGAAATCCACGCTGGCTCATGCAGTATGCACTCAGGACCACGGTCCGTTGTAGCACGAGCCTTGAGGTCAGGGTATTACTGGCCCACTATGCATCGTGATGCGCGCGATATGATACGGAAATGCAGCAACTGTCAAGTACATAGACTTATTCAGCGCCGACCACAACAAGAACTAACTCCCATCACCTCTCCATGGCCATTTTATAAATGGGGCATTGACATCGCAGGCCCCTTTCCTGTCGCAGCAGGAGGATTAAAGTTCCTTATAGTAGCCATTGACTACTTCACTAAGTGGATTGAGGCGAAGGCAGTGACCAGCATAACAGGCAACCAAGTCAAACGATTCGTTTGGGACAACATTGTATGTCGCTTCGGATTACCTGGGGAAATCATCTCGGATAACGAAAAACAATTCTGTGATAACCCATTCAGAGATTGGTGCGCACAATTGAATATCACGCAACACTTTGCGTCAGTTAAACATCCACAAACTAATGGTCTGGTTGAACGCGCAAACCGCAGTTTGGGTGAAGGAATCAAAGCGCGCTTAGACAGACACAAAGGCAAATGGATGGAGGAACTATCACACGTTTTATGGGCGCACCGCACATCAATCAAAGTTAGCACTGGCGACACACCATTCTCTCTTGTCTACGGGACAGAAGCTGTCATACCAGCCGAGATTGGAATGCCAACTATCCGCACAACGGAAGTGAATATCACAACAAATGATGATGAGCGGCGCATAGACTTGGACCTATTAGAAGAGAAGCGCGAACGCGCATTCATACGCGAGGCAAAGGCGAAAGCAAAAATGAAGAAGTATTATGACGCAAAGGTCAGAAACAACTCCTTCAGGCCAGGAGACTTCGTATACCGTGCAAACGACGCGAGCCACGCAGAAGACACGGGAAAACTTGGACCCAAATGGGAAGGACCTTATGAAGTCACAGAAGCACTAGGCAACGGCGCCTACAAGCTGCGTAATACGGAGGGCCACGAGCTACCACGCACTTGGAATATCTGCAATCTCAAGAAATGCTACCTTTAGTATAGGCCACGGCCCACGCACGGACAACTATGCACTCTAGTACGTGCCCAATAATTGTCGTGTATTTTTTAATTTTTCTTTCCATAAGAAATTGTTTTTTTTTTTAATTTTGATAAACTTGCAAGTATTAATAAAACGTTATGGTTTCTAGCTAACTCCATAACACATTTAACTCTATTGTTTGCATCTTTCATTATCGTGTTTCAATATTGTTATAATCTTGCCTACATGGCGTGCATGCACACACTAAGACCCACGATGGCAGAAAGGATGAGTAAACCTAATAAACAACTCGTTGAGTAAGAGGGTTGCAAACCCATCAACTTTGGATCACGAATCCTTGTTAAACACCTTGCGCTCAAGACGTTGGCGCAAGTTCCTTACGCAACCCACGACGGATGCGCACTAGGGCACACTGTGCGCGTTTAACAACTCAGGAAATCAAGACTCTTGATTCCTTACAGTAAAATACGACAAGTAAACTTACAAAAATACATAGACGACTATGACTCCCTTCTTTTCATTAAGTTGGAAAAATTCAATACACGACTACGGTCCTTACTTAAGAAAATTCATACATAATGATGATTCTTCTTTTCTAAGTACGCTTAGACACTTAAAGATATCTTCACGCAAGGATACATAAGAACTACGAGTTCAAAAGCGTAAATATTTGGAAGTTGTAAAAACACTAAGTACAAAAGCAAAATTCCTATATATAGAAATACGTTTCTACAAAAGACTTGTACAAAAAAGCTAAATGCTATATGTACGCCTTAGCTGGCTGGAGCCCCCACTCAAAGCCGCTTCCTTTGCATCCTCGAGCCGCTTCAACAACTCTGCATCATCAAGGGAAACAGTGGCCACGGAGACAGGCACACCGTCAGATCTAGGCTGATGCGCAGCGCCTATGCCACACAGAATGGCCTTCCCTTTCACGCCTTTCTTTCTTGCGACTCTGGAAACATGAGCATTTAGAGACCTTTGCAAAGAAATCTCTTTCTCAATACGGAAAGGATTCAGAATGTCACGAGGCTGAGTAAAAATGGGTACCTTCAACTGCGCTACGTCAGGCTTCAAGTAGAAGTCCAATTGCTGATCTGCATCATCCTGCAGATGCCTGGGAAGAGTGAGCCCTGCCATGATCACGCTGATAGGCTGATCCTGATCACGCTCCAAACGAGCGATATGCGGAAGCTCAAGCTTTTTTAACTCTTCCATGGCGGCAACAAGCTCAGCACGGGCATTCGCCTTGTACCCAGGTACCTCGGCAAGCGGCACGGTCAACAACTTGGCCTTAGCAAGCTTGTTTGCGGCCAAGGTCTCACCATGCGCGATAGCGCACTCCACAACCTTTCCAAAGGACGTGGTGACCTCGGGATGCTCCAGCGTACACATGGCGGCCAGGCGAAGACCATGACTGATCAACCACCTACGAAATAACACAAGTGTTAATAAGAAAGAGGGTCTAAAAAATATACAAGTTATAAAGAGATAAAGCAGCATGTACCTGCGCTCAGCCACGGACTGAACCATATGGGGGTATAGCTCCTCATCATATTCGATGCTGAGCCTGCGGAGCTTCTCCTCTTGCATCTTCAGCGCAAGCTCCACGCGGCTACGGAACTCCTCAATGTTGGCAAAGTGCTTGCTCCTATTCTGTTGCAAGTACTTCAGCGCCCATAACGAGTTACGCTTCTGACGGTCCGCATCAGCACGCTCCTGCTCCAGCTCAGCCATCACCAAGAGCTTACCCTCAGCCAATCTTTGCGCAGACGCTTCTGCGCGCTCCAGTTTAGCCTTGGAGCTCAGCTGCTCAGCTTTAGAGCTTGCTAACTCAGCCTGAACAGACGCTAACTGCGCCTGCAGTCTGGAAACTTCCTCGGACTGGCACACCCTGGCTTGTGCCACCAGCTCGGACTGGCGCACAGCGATGGAAGCCAGCTCCTCCATCATAGAGTCCAACAGACTTGATTCCCCTCCAATATCCCTTGGTGAAGGCGCCCCATCCAGAAAGGGACTCACCTTGGGGGGCACACTTCCATCTACGACGCCAGCGTCCTCCACAGGCTGTTCACTGCACGAAAGATCAAGAAGCAAGGTCAGCGCACGAAAAACAGTCAAAGCATATACAAAATCCTAAGGGATTGCTAAAAATACTTACATGGGGGGAGGGGACGAGGACACGTCCTTCTCAATCTCAGTCATGGACGTACTCCCACCAGACTTCTCATCCACACTGAGGACACGAAGAAACAAAGTTAGAATAAAGTATAACTTGACAAAAGTTCATAACTAATAACTAAGATACTTACTTCATCTGCACTTCAGTAAAAGATGGGCTCTCCTCAGCCTCAGGTCGCGGCCTCTTGGAAGACCCTTCACCATCACCACCAAGCGCTCTCTTGCGCGTCAGTTGGGAGCACTCCTCCATTTCACTGTCAGTTCCTCCTCTAAATGGATCAGTGTTTCATTAGGAAGAGGCTGCGCAGTGTCAGGACCCTGCTGCAAAGGAGGAGCCACCTCCTGCAACGGCTCAGCTACCACCACATCAGGGGAGCCCTCAGACTCTGGAACAACCAAGTCCACGACGCGCCCTGCCGTCGCCTCCAGAATGGTCTTCTCACCCTCCCTCAGAGGACGCACCCCCACTGCCACGGAACGCGGTGTCTCCAAGTTAACAACCGCAAAAAGATCCATCTCTGCGTATAAAGTAGAAAAAGAGAAGCAAGTTACATAAAGTATGGAAAACGAAGAAACGCTTACATTAATAACGACAGTAAGACGACAGAAGGAGCACCCACCCGTGCCATCCGCATCCAAGAATGTGGGAACCTCTGTCTCAAACTCGAAGTAGTTGCGACTGATGCCCATATGCACCAGGAACGCTTCCGGATATGGCTTGATGGGAAGGCGGTTCTCATCAATGATCGCCGCATGATCCGCGTTATACCACGTCTCGGGGGGGCGCTCATCCTTGGGCAGAGTGGCACGGGTGTAAAATTGAAAATTGGAAGGAAAAACGGCGGCGTCAACCCAAAAGAATTTCTCCCTCCAGTCCTTCAGTTTATCTACCTTCTTCACATAGCATTGTAACTTGCCTACGCGCTTAGAGAAGGTAACCCACCCATTTGACCACGTTGCGTGATAGAACGCGCGAAATAATTGGAGGGTCGGGTGAATCGCTAACAAGCGACAGTTCACCTCAAAATTGGCAATCTTCCCAGCACCAATACAATGCAACTGTGAGATGCGGAGCTCGTAATAATTAAGTATATCACTCAACAGCACGGAAATGGGTACGCGCTGATTCGCCCACTCGAAAAAGCGCGTATATAGCCCCACTTTCCCTGCGGGGAAATCCGCGATGGTGGCATTTGGACCTGGTACCTCTGGGCGCAGATCCAAAGGGATAAAGTAATCCGAGGTGAACTGATTCAGTTCACCTTCGGTCATGTTAGAAGTGAAATCATGAAGTTGCAACACCATTTTGTATTTCAGACTGTGCGCAAGCGCTATTACCTTCGAATTATCGTTTTTTGTTAGCAGATTCAAAGATGTATAAATGGTGGAAAGGTGATTTTTTAACTGTGGATATCACAGTGAATGGAGGCGGTAGTTTATATAGTTTTCCACCCACCACAGATGACTGACACGTGTATCCCACTAACTCAAATCGTGTGGCTGGGAGATGTGACGGTACAGGACACGTGGATAGCCTCTCCACTTCCCGAGGTACCCGAATTGCATTTTTTTGGACTAGATACATCATACGTGCGTTTTTGGCGGTATATTTTTGAAATCTTCCCGCGTACGCGTAGGGAATAATTTCGACACGACTTTAGTCTAGCATCCGCAGGTTTTACCCTGCGTACACTAGACTGGGGGGACATGATGACGTATAGTCTACACCCGGGTCACGGACCCGATTAGTAAACAATACTAATACTTAAGCCCACCACGTATGGGCCGCCATGGCGATAACTGGACTACCAGTTATACGGCTTGGACCTACAAGGCCCAAGCCCAAAGTTATTTTCGGATTGGATATGGAGTATCTCCTAAATAAAGGGGATATATACCAAATATCCGATATCGGCGAATACGCCGAGGAGTAGGGAACACGAAACCTACTAGGGTTTCATGTGTATATAAAGGGCACCCAGGCCCTCGGTAAAGGTACGATCTTACTAAAACCCTAACTCTCTACTAAACCCTAAACTTCGATTACTTACTCTCACGCCGGAGGATAATCGGGGGAGACAATCCCTCGATAAGCCTAACGGTGTTTGCTCTTTTTCTTAGTGCGCAGGTTCCATCATGCATTAAGATCTAATTGGTACGAGAATAGGAGTCTTAACAAGGAACGCCCAACTTTTGTATCAACAGCAGAAGTTGGCAAAAAAACAATACTAATTATAATAAATTGTCTAGACTTATGTTTTTACTAAAATTCCCGTATATTTTTTTAAGTGACGACACATCCCCTATGGAGTACTCCGTTACCCCCACCACAAATTCATTACGTTTCAATTGATATGAATAAAATCATTATCTTTTTCCTTTTTGTTTTCATTTTCACTTTCATTTTTTAAATCATTTTAAACAAACTTAACAAAAAAAGTTAATATAACATCATTCAAACTCACCATATAATGTTGAATAAAATCTGTTATTATATACTCGTTAATGGTTACCATTGTGTTTCCGTTATTGGAATATACTCTCGTTAACGGTTTTTGTTACAATTTTTGTTGTGATGAACACATAGACATACCCACATGTATGCTGGGTATGGCACGGGCTACACCTGATTTTAGGTCACGAAGTGTAAAAAGATTTCAAAACTGCCGTTTTTGTGGTATGTGCAACTCCCAATTTTTTATTTATTTTTTATTTTTTTTGCTACTTTCGTTTCTTATGGTGTAATTTTAGTTAAGCCAAATATTTCTTTTGTGCAACACCCTCTTAAAAATCCTAGATCCGTCCTAGATGAACAGTTTATGTATGTAAAGATTAGGCATAGAAACGATTAACAAGTTTTGCCATGTTTAAGTGAATCGTCATTGTGTTATATTTGGGCCTATTAAAACGTTTCCAATTTTCCATCACAAAACTAGTAAAGTAGATACAAATACTTTCGTGTTAGCCTTTTTTTTGGGCGGTCAGTAGGCCCAATATAATTTTCTTAATTTAGCCCAAAAGTCCAAATAAAACATTTTAACTTTTTAAATACTACTAGTACTACTTAGAAACACTTTCGTGTAAGAAAAAAAACATACTCTGTAAGATCAGACGTTCCATTACACAATCAAATCACCATAATATAAAATGCTGAATGCAAAATTGAAACGCATTTCTCCAAAAAAGTTTAGACTTCATATCAATTTTTCGCATACGTGGAGATGTTGTGTTTGACATTAACACAAGCAGCACCGACGACAACGAAAGCATCATACTAATTCCAACATGTATGCTGTGTGTACACTTTGGTATATAAGGTAGAACTATTTTTCCTCTTTAACCTATGTGGGATAGAAAGTTTGTTTAAGCGTTTGATCGATACAATACTCGACACGAAATGCACAACCACCATTCGCCTAATTTGATCGATAACGGAAACCGACACAACAACCTCCAAATCAAACATCATCACCATAATTCCCTGTCAGCCCACCGATGAACTCATTTCACCTGTAGCTCAATCCATCATCCACCGTAACACTTAGCAACGGTGGAAGCCACCACTACAACATCGAACACTTTTTGTGGGGACACATTTGGCCTTTTTGCGGGGACATGTCCCCGCAGAAACACTTTCCGCGGGGACAAGTCACCGCAGATAGGTCACCGCGGCAAGCTCGTCGCTAATACATTACGCGGTGACTTTATATCACTTTCTGCGGGGACGTGTGGGTCCCAGCTCTTTTTTAGCCGGTCAAAGATTGTCCGACGTGGCATTAACTTTCTGCGGGGACATGTCCCCGCAGAAAACTAAAAAAATTAAGTAAAAATTAATTAATTACGTAATTATAAATGGTTTTCTTGCGGTGACTTGTCCCCGCAGAAACTCTTTTCTATATTTTCGAAATTCTTTTCTGCGGGGACAAGTCCCCGCAAAAAAGATTTTTATATAAATCTTTTATTACTTTTTGCGGGGACATGTCCCCGCAAAAAGTGCCTGACCCATTTTG